>SJYA01003046.1:1553934-1732104 GCA_006410615.1 Neotragus moschatus
ATGATGTACTCTGCATATAAGTTAAATAATCAGGGTGACAATATACGGCCTTGACGTACTCCTTTTCCTATTTGTAACCAGTCTGTTGTTCCATGTCCAGTTCTAACTGTTGCTTCCTGACCTGCATACAGATTTCTCAAGAGGCAGGTCAGGTGGTCTGGTATTCCCATCTCTTTCAGAATTTTCCACAGTTTATTGTGATCCACACAGTCAAAGGCTTTGGCATAGTCAATAAAGCAGAAATAGATGTATTTCTTTATGGCATTGATTTTCTGTTCTGAAGAGTTTTCCCCATGTATGACTTTATCTTTTGAGCCTTTACTATTGTTTGATCTCCAGAGCGCCTCTTTTATCACAATTTGGATCTCTCTGTATCAGTCACCTTTTCTTGAATTTTTCATTTCTATCGCATTCTAGGGCTTCCCGCGTAGCTCAGTTGGTAAAGAATCTGCCTGCAATGCAGGAGACCCCAGGAGATTCCTGGATTGGGAAGACCCACTGGAGAAGGGATAGGCTACCCACTCCAGTATTCTTGGGCTTCCCTTGTGGCTGAGCTGGTAAAGAATACGCCTGCAATGTGGGAAATCTGAGTTTGATCCCTGGGTTGTGAAGATCCCTTGGAGAGGGGAAAGGCTACCCACTCCAGTATTCTAGCCTGGAGAATTCCACGGACTGTATAGTCCATAGAGTCCCAAAGAGTTGAACACGACTGAGTGACTTTCACTTCACTTCATTTCACTTGGTTTATTTCTAAAGTTTATCTTATATTTTCTTATTGTACTTTCCAGCATCATCCATGGGCTTCCCAGCTGGCGCTAGCAGTAAAGAACCCACTTACCAAGGCAGGAGACCCAGGTATGATCCTCAGATTGGGAAGATCCCCTGGTTGGTGGAGGAAATGGCAACCACTCCAGTATTTTTGCCTGGAGAATTCCATGGACAGAGGAGCCTGGCTGGCTACAGTCTATAGAGTTGCAAAAAGTTGGACACAACCGCAACAACTTAGCATGCAGCATCATCCATCTCATAAGAATTTTCAATTGATTGACAACTAGATTCCTGCCATTTAAATTTTGCTTTTTCATGAAAAAATATCTATGGAAGACAGTAAGTTTACTTCTGAGTGAGGGATTCTTAACTGAGATTGGTGAAATACCTGAAACCATGTGTAAAATTTTATGTTTGTGATTTTTATCTGGGAAGGAAATTTATACTTTTATCAGATTTCATTAGGTGGTCTATTACTAGAAAATGTTACTTCTAAGAACTATTCTGTTCTTCTTATGTTGGAGAAAAATTTGCTCCAAATCATATTTCTGTTAATTTATGTTTTCCTTACTGATAAGAATCTTGTTTTACTTTATAGTTACACTAACAAAATATCACAGATCACTTTCTTAGTTCAGATTTTGGTTAATATCCAACCTAGACAGCATATTAAAAAGTAGAAGAATTACTTTGCCAACAAAAGTCCGTCTGGTCGAGGCTATGGTGTTTCCAGTAGTAATGTATGGAAGTGAGAGTTGGACTATAAAGAAAGCTGAGCACCGAAGAATTGATGTTTTTGAACTATGGTGTTGGAGAAGACTCTTGAGATCCTTTGGACTGCAAGGAGATCCAACCAGTCCATCCAAAGAAGATCAGTCCTGGGTGTTCATTGGAAGGACTGATGTTGAAGCTGAAACTCCAATATTTTGGCCACCTGATGCAAAGAGCTGACTCATTTGAAAAGACCCTGATGCTAGGAAAGATTGAGGGTGGGTGGAGAAGGGGATGACAGAGTATGAGATGGTTGGATGGCATCACCAGCTCAATGGGCATGAGTCTGAGTAAACTCTGGGAGTTGGTGATGGACAAGCAGGCCTGGCATGTTGTGGTCCATGGGGTCACAAAGAGTCAGACATGACTGAATGACTGAACTGAATATCCAAATATTTTTATCCAGCTGAGCAAAAATATTAAAGGCTAAATTTTAAATTTCTGACCATGGTACTGCCCATTCTATCAAATTGGGCTTTCAGGTTCATGATAAGATATCAAATGTTCTCCTTTCTTATCATACGAAAAGACATGAAAGTGAATACTGAAATATTTGTTTGAAAGGAAAAGATTATTTCCAGTTGGCAAAATTTTGGAAAATGTGTTGGAGAAATTGACATTTGCCCTGATATGGGTGGGGACAGGAGGGAAAAGTGCTGTTGGGTTAAAACCAAACCAAACCAACCAACCAAACAAACAAACAAACAAACAAAAATAGGCAGAATAGAAAAGACAAGGTAATGGGAAAGTTCATGAGTATTGATCTTTTTAAGGAATCAACTTTTGGCTTTGTTAACTTTCTGTTTTTTTTTTTTTTTATGGTTTTTTACTTAACTATTTTCTGCTCTTTAGTTTTTCCTTTCTACTAATTCCTTTGGGCTTACTGTCTCTTATTTTATAGGTGAAACATAGTGTTAGTTGCTCAGTTGTGGCTGACTCCTCACGACCCCGTGGACTGCAGCCCACCAGGTTCCTTTGTCCATGATATTTTCCAGACAAGGATACTGGAGTGGGTTGCCATTTTAATTTTCATTTTTTCTCTAATAAAAACATTTGAAGCTATAAATCTCCTTGTAAGCACTGCTTTAGCAGCATCCCACAAATTTTGGTATATTTTCATTATCATTCAGTAGAGTATTTTCAGTTCAAAATCTATGAGTTGCTATTGTTGTTCCATTTCTAAGTTGTGTCCAGCTTTTTTTGACCTCATGGACTGCAGCACTCCAGGCTCCCCTATCCTTTACTATCTCCCACAATTTGGTCAAATTCATGTCCATTGAGTTGGTGATACTATTTAACCATCTCATCCTTTGCTATACCTTTCTCCTTCTGTCTTCAACTTTTCTCAGTGTTAGGGTCTTTTCTAATGAGTCAGTTCTTTGCATCAGGTGGCCAAATTATTGGAGCTTCAGCTTCAGCATCAGCCCTTCCGGTGAATATTCAGGGTTGGTTTCCTTTAGGATGGACTGACTGATTTGATCTCCTTTAAGTCCAACTCAAAAGTCTTCTCTAGCACCACAATTCGAAGGCATCAGTTCTTCGGTGCACAGCCTTCTTTATGGTCCAGCTTCCATATCCATACATGACTACTGGAAAAACCATAGCTTTGACTAGACAGATCTTGGGTGGCAAAATGATGCCTCTGCTCTCTAATATGTTGTCTAAGTTTGTCATAGTTTTTCTTCCAAGGAGCAAGTGTCTTTTGATTTCAAGGCTGCAGTTACCATCCGCGATGATTTTGGAGCCCAAGAAAATACAATCTATCACTGCTTCCACGTCTTTCCCTTCTATTTGTCATGAAGTAATGGAAATAGATACCATGATCTTAGCTTTTTGCATGTTGAGTTTTAAGCTAGCTTTTTCANTTTGCATGAAATGTTCCCTTGGTATCTCTAATTTTCTTGAAGAGATCTCTAGTCTTTCCCATTCTGTTGTTTTCCTCTATTTCTTTGCATTGATCGCTGAGGAAGGCTTTCTTATCTCTCCTTGCTATTCTTTGGAACTCTGCATTCAGATGCTAAGTGCCTTTTAAAAAGTCATCTTAATGTTCTCAGTTCTGATTACAAAAATAAATAGAATATTGGTTATTGTAAATAAGTCAAACAATAATGCCAACATTTTGGCAAACATGTCACACTCCTCTTATGGTCTTAAGTTCATTAGAGACAAAGACTGTATTGCATTCATCTTTCTATCTCCTCCAGCATCTATCCACTATAGCTCCAATATGTCTACTCCAAGCTTGGTTTATAGCGAGAACTAAATAGATCTTTATCTGAATGAAGGAATTATGCTTAGAACTTTCATAGCTAAACCTAGAGCTGATTTTTTTATTATTTAAATTATTTTATTGGATATAGTTGAATTACAATCTTGTATTAGTTTCTGCTGCACAGCAAAGTGAATCAATTATAATATATGCATTCATATATCTAGGGGTTCTTGATGAAAGTGAAAGAGGAGAGCAAAAAATCTGGCTTCAACATTCAAAAAACTAAGATCGTGGCATCTGGTCCCATCACTTCATGGCAAATAGATGGGGAAACAATGGAAACAGTAACAGACTTTATTTCCTTGCGCTCCAAAATCACTGCAGATGGTGATGGCAGTCATGAAATTAAAAGATGCTTGCTCCTTGGAAGAAAAGCTATGACAAACCTAGACAGCATATTAAAAAGCAGAGACATTACTTTGCCAACAAAGGTCCATTTAGTCAGGGCTATGGTTTTTCCAGTAGTCAAGTATGGATGTGACAGTTGGACCATAAAGAAAGCTGAGCACTGAAGTATTGATGCTTTTGAACTTTTGAAGACTCTTGAGAGTCCCTTGGACTGCAAGGAGATCAAATCAGTCAGTCCTAAAGGAAATCAGTTCTGAATACTCATTGAAAGGACTGATGCTGAGCTGAAGCTCCAATACTTTGGCCACCTGATGCTAAGACCTGACTCATTGGAAAAGACCCTGGTGATGGGAAAGATTGAAGGCAGGAGGAGAAGGGGACAGCAGAGGATGAGATGGTTGGATGGTAGCACCAACTTGATTGACATGAGTTTGAACAAGCTCTGGGAGTTGATAATAGACAGGGAAGCCTGGCAGGCTGCAGTCCACGGGGTCACAAAGAGTCAGATACAACTGAGCAACAGAGCTGAACTGAATACATATATCTTTTAGATATATACATATCTATATAATACGTGTATCTTTTTTAGATTCTTTTCCCATATAGATCACTACAGAGTATTGAGTAGAGTTCTCTGTGCTATGCAATAGATTCTTATTAGCTATTTATTTTATATATAGCAGTGTGTACATGTCCATCCCAAACTCCTTAACTATCCCTTCCTCCTGTTTCCCGCCCCCCAGCAACCAGAAACTCATCTCCTAAGTCTGTGAGTATCTTTCTGTTTTGTAAGTTCATTTGCTTCGTTCTTTTTTAGATTTCACATAAAAGGGGTATCATATGATATTTTTCCTCTGGCTCTTCTAGAATACTCCTCAGTATTACGATCTCTTCAATGTCAGTGTTGCTGCAAATAGCGCTATTTCATTCTTTTTTTATGGCTGAAAAATATTCCATCGTCTATTTGTATCACGTCTTCTTCATCCATTCCTCTGTTGATGGACATTTAGGTTGCTTTCATGTCCTATCTGCTGTAAATAGTGCTTCAGTGAACATTGGAGTGCATGTATCTTTTCAAATTATGGTTTTCTCTGGATATATGCCCAGAACTGGGATTGCTGGATCATACAGTGGGTCTAGTTTTAGTTTTTTAAGGTACCTCTGTACTGTTTAGAGCTGATTTTTTTAAATTTTCTGTGGGATTTATGGTCAATGATGTTATTAACGTCTTTATTGCTAATATTATATACTTCTTTTAAAAACTACTGACAAAATCATTTTGTTACTAGATTAAAGGAAATGCCTGTGCTTTCTTGGAGTGTGGGCCAAATCCATTCCTGATCATCTGTTATTGCTAGAAATCCTATTGCCTTTATCGCCAGACCACTTTGGAGATGAATTATTTAATTCATGCCGAGAACATTTCAGTACTTGAGGTTGTTCACCTTTCCGAGTTCCTCAGGTATCTACAAGAATTTGTGAGTTAAAATATTCTTGGGTTATAGGTCTTCACTTCATTGGAAATTGACTGCACATTTTTATTATTAAATCATGAGCATCACAGATGACTTTATCCTTTCTGCTGAAGGCATGTTTCTTATTAGACTCAAGCTTTTCAACCTACAATTAATGGTTCATAGCACACTAGGGAACATTTATTAATTTTCATTTTACTTGTTTTTTGAAGGTTATGGGGGTTAAGGGTTCTGAGTTGGAGTTATTGAAATTTTAAAAGGTGTAAATAGGTAAATATTATAGCTCTTGGAAAAGTGAGACATTTTTCCCTTTAAGCAAGTGATTAATATTACTAATAAAAATGTCATCAGTCTTCCCTGCCAGGGTTATGCAGTGAGAAAGATATTTTGTATGTGTGTGGTTTGCTTTCCCTATCAAATAGGGCATTTTTGAGAGAATACTTTATGTAAAAAAATTACTTTAAAAAATAGATTCTTGATGCTTTGTTGACCAAATAAAATAATTCTAAATGAAAAATAGTACCTTCCTATGTATTTACTAAAGATTTTTCTTGCCTATTCTTGAGGGCTTATATCAGTGTTTGAGACTCAGGGAATTTTTTTTCCTCTTATCAGATCACCTAACATGAATACTATTCTTGCTGAAGGCTGGATTTCTGAAAGGTAGGCCTATTTCCTATCCTTTTATGGATAGATTACTTACTTTATATTTCATTCAAGTTTCATTTGCAGGCAAGTTTCCTAAATAGTTATTTCCTTAGGCTACTATTTATAGTATACGATGTTGCATATATATATAATAAAATATGTAATTTTGGCACCTGTCAAGTAGTATGTTGTTGAGATGTAACTCACATACCACACAGTTTACACATTTAAATGGTTTTTAGTCTGTTCACAGAATTGTGTATCCATCACAACAATCTAATTTTAAAACATATTTGTCATTCCCCAAAAGAAATTCTGTGCCTACTAACAGTCACTTGCCATTTTCTGCACTTCACCAGCCTGAGACAACTACTAACCTAATTTGTGTCCATAGATTAAGCTGTATTTTAAAAAATATATTATCTTATTCAAAAAAGATAATTTAATTATCTAAAAAGTTTGGTGATTTTTATGACATTATTAAAACCAATACAGTCAATACAATACTTAGGTAAGGGCATTTTTCTTTATCTTCTCACTGATTTTATCCTCAAAATAAAGCATCTTATTTGCAATAATTTCAAATCCACTGTTAAGTTACAGTAGCATTATGTTTGCCTGTGCTGCCCTTCTATTTGGTTAGTACCAGAAAGTTCTATATCTATACCTACTCCAGTGCAGAGGTGTTACATTAGAAAAATGGTGAATATGTCAATGGTTAGCATGAAGCAAGCACAGAGGAGAACGTCTCAAGCAACTCCACTGTCCTTCTGTTTCATTCTCCAGCTCCTTCTACTTCACCAACATGTACACGTACATATGTGCACACACACACGCTCACACGCATATTCACACCCATACACATGTATGCACACAGAGTAGCCGTGGTCACATACAGTGGAAGATGCTAGAGAGCAAAATTTGTGGGTCTGATATAGAACTGACACATTCTTAGACACCCTATAAAAATAACATGTGTGGTATATTTTGATTGCATGTATATATGGTTTATTTCTGAATCATAGTGGGGTCACAGAACATTCTCTAGAGATCAGGAATGTTAAAGCAGAAATGCATAAGATAGTATTCTAGGTTGACGCTTATTTCTACTGATTTTGCTCATGGCATCATCGGAAAGGCTGGAGGTCATTCATTTCTTCCTTCATTCATGCAACATGTATTGGCTAAAGATAACGTGAAGGGCACAGTGCAAGGCCCCAGGGAAAAATGAACACCTAAAAGCCAGCTTCCTTGGGAACTGTTACTCACCTTCAGCACACAGAAGGAAAGAGCTCAATGAATCATGCGTCTCTTCCTTTTTCTTGAAAAACTGCAGCCTATATTTTGCAGGAAAATTCAACATAATTGGTATATACCCATCTTTTTAGGTGAATTAGGCCTTAACTGACAGCTAGCCCATTTTGTTCTAAAATTCAACAAACTCTCGGAAAATCTTACTCCACACAATCTTTTGAATATGTCATTTGCTATTTATATTTGATGGCCTTAAGCAAAAAAAGTTATAAAAGGTATTAATGCAAGTAGATAATAAAGCTGCATTCTATAAATCTATAGCAGCTTACAGTAATCATTAAAGCATGCAAAAGTCTTTCATCTATTCAAAAATATGCAGTGCACAGAATGTCTGCTAAGGTGCATGACAAGTCAGAGTTAAATATATATTAATAAATGAATTAGCTTCATAAATAATAGCCATAATGACATTTTAGGAGACAATAAGTCTGAGGATTGTCAGAAAACGGTTGATGTATGAGCTTCACGTCTCAGTGATTCTTCAAAATGAATAGGCTTTGCGAGATAGTTCAGACCCGCGACCAGCCTATTTCCTTGAATAATTTACTTGTTGTCAATTTGTACAGCCACATTACACATGCAAATTGTGCTGCCTGTGCAAACACCACTTGGAGATGATAAAAACAAATTTACGAAGGCTATAGAAGAAGGATTTATTTCACTTTCTCACCCAGGTCAAGCAATACATGTATCTGACGATTGTGTGTACCCAATTTTGTTGTAATTATATCAGCAAATTATTCCTTATAATCTTATTATTTTTAGCAGTCTCCTTGTGCTTGGGATAATTAGCTTTCTTCACTCAGTGTAAAAACAATTCAACTTGCCAGCCAGGCAGGGCATAGCTCCATTATCTGTTTTGGGTTTAAATTTATTCCCTATATTCTTGGACACTTTGTGTAAATTAAAAATTTCATAGTCCCTAATACTGTACACGCTGTTCATTCAGTGATGAATTAAGGCCCCTAAACCTCTCCGTTTGCTATTAGATATCTCACCCACTTTATATGTTAATCTGTGCTAATGAATTCCACAACCCCTAGCCACAGCGAGATGACTAAAATTATTACCACTTACAGAGATAGGCCTTTTTCATTTAAAGTTCAATTCAAATTGCTCCCATAAACAGTCTGCCACACAAAGATACCTCCTATAAAGGAGAGTTACTTACCTATAAGTAGAGTTCTCTGAAGGTAGTATTATCTTGGGATGCACATTCCTAGGTCACGTGCCCTCAGGTCTCTGGTGTGAGGGGAGAGAACTCATAGCTGATGGGTAAGACTTTCTTTCCTTGGGGCACTTATTAGCTCTGTGGCCTGTATTCCTAAGGGTTATTGGTGCCACACCCCTTCATGCAACCAATCCCTTCTTGGCAGACCAGTCCCCACAGTAGGAGGCCAATGTAGCCTTCCAAATGAGAAGTGAAGGACTGGTTACCATAAACAAGGCTGATGATCAAGAAACACGTTTTCCATTTTAAAAGAATTTACCTATAAAGTAATATGCCTAATAATTTTTTTTAAAATGAGTCTTTGCCTATAGTATGAAATGTTAAATGTATGTCTAGTTTTTATAGAAATAGCATTTTTATTGCAGAAGAAATGAACGTGACAGTGTTAGTCACTCAGTCATGTCCAGCTCTTTGTGACCCCGACTGTAGCCTGCCAGGCTCCTCTGTCCATGGGATTCTCCAGGCAAGAATACTGGAGCGGGTTGCCATTTCCTTCTCCGGGGGATCTTCCTGACCCAGGGATCGAACCCTGGGTCTCCTGCATTGCACGCAGATTCTTTACCATCTGAGCCACCAGGGAAGCAGAAGGAATACATTGTCACTATGGAAGAGCTAGAAAATATAGATCAACAAAAAGAGCAAAAATCACACATATTCTCACAAAAAATCCTCTCACCTAGCTATAGTCACTGGTAATGTCTGGTATCTATTTTTACAGACTAGCTTTCTACACACTTTTACATAAGCTCTTAAGATGGCAGGAAAATCAGCAGTCTTATTAGGTCCCTCTTCACCTCATTTCTAGGACAAGGCAACATCTGCCCTGTTTGCTCCTAAGTCTCCACATGAACCCATTTTAAGATGTGATTTGCTGTCTTCCTCTAAAGTGGAGAGATTCCCAGAGTTTCAAGGGCTGAGCCCTTGGCTCCTTCCATCCCTGTTTCCTCAGCAGAATATTCAAGCCAGTTCTCCTCCTGCTTCAGCTTGAAAATACTCTCAGCGATTACCACCTTCCTGAATAATCTTTCACAAACAGTACAGCAAGTCACAGGCATGTCAGGCACGGTCTGAAGGCTGGGTCCCTGTGCCAGGCTTTGCCATCCCTTACGTACATGGTGTCCTGTTGGCATGGGTGCTGCTTCACGCTCATTGCTGCCTCTGCTCTTGGTTTCTGCAACCCCCTGTGAGAACAGGCGGGGCAGGTGCAGTTGTTCCTGCTTCACGTATGAAAGCATCTCAGGTACCAGAGTTTAAGCCACCTTCCCAGGAGAAAAGAATTAGTGCCCGGGTCTTTGTGACTTCTAGACTCAAGTGCTCTTCGTTTCAATCCTTGTCCTGTATGGCTTTGGAACGTAGGGCATTTGGGGTCTTTTCAGTATTTCTTCTTAAGGGCAGATCCCTCTAAAGGTAAAGCTTTGGAAACCTTTTTGGTTAGAAACTCAGAGCTCCGTACATTATTTTATATTGAGTTTTCCTTAATTATTTATAGCTGTAAGAAGGCCATTTACCTAAAGTAAATATTTTGCTTCAGGAGAGTTTATAGTAGTCTATCTTTTATAGTATCCGCTGCTGAAAAGTCAAAACAACTTCTTGGAAAATGAGATTTTTTTTTTTTTCCAGTCAGGTCAGAAAATGCTCACAGGTGAACTTAATTCAATATGACGCCTGGACGTAGTATGAGTGGGACGCTGCTGAGCCCTCCCCACTGTTTGTGCTTCTCTTTTCACCTCAGGGTCACTCACAGTGGTGAACACCCGGGGAGTAAGGGTGGCACGTCACATGTGACACACACGATGGGAGGAACGTCAACCTAGAGAAACCATTTAATCTATCACTTGAAAGTTTGGAAGTGTCATGCCCATGATAGATTGGGCAGCCTGCAATTAACCCGAGTTAATATTTGGCAGAGCCAGACGTACAGCTCTTAACATGTCATCTCACAGAAGGTGCTATATGTTCTGTTAATAAAAACCAGATATACTTTGAGCATCTTTTCTGGATCGGAGTATGTTCACCTCATTGTCTCATCTCCATTCATGAATCTCAAGCGCAGACATGGTTCTACAGTGACCAAGCTCTGAGAAGCATGAAATGGGCAGGGTTGGGATTCTACGCCTCAACCATCCCCAGAAGTGTCTCCCCACTTCCTCCTTCCAGTCGACCCTGCCCTTCTCCCTGTGTGCCCTGTGACTTCATCTCCCTTCCCCTTGTTAAGTCTTCCTGTCTTGAGATCAGCTGGTCATTTAGTCACAATGCAGCGCAGTGGCTAATAGTGCTTCCTAGGTTTTCTCTCTCAGGATCATCTTCATTTTGATTGGAATGAATCCTGGTAAAAAAAAAAATATTTAGGCGCCAGGCAATCATTTCCAGTGACCATAGAACGATGTGACTTGGATCTAGGTTCTTGGAGATTAAGGATATTTTAGTTGTAGAAGTGTTGAATGCCACGAGGATGTTGAATGCCAGTTCAATTGTTGAATGCCAGTTCCTTTTCTGGTCTGTGTGACAACTTAGAATTCTCTTTTTTTGGTGGGGGGGATAATTTACTCTTTACAGAATGAGGATAAAAGTTAAATCTCTCTCATGATTGTGGTGATGAAATAATTGGTTAATATGTGTAAAAGCGATTGGAATGGTACTGCCTTTAGGAAGTACTCAGGGCATGTAGTAGATTTTCTTCCTCTTCTTCCTGGGGTAGGCAAGGGGGCATAGAAAAAACACGTGGGTTTGGGAAGCAGGTGATCTTGGCAGATGGCGGGATCTAGATTCTGCCACTTGCTAGCTATGTGATCGAGGACACATAGCCTTTCTGAACTTTTATTTCCTTTACTATAAAATGAGGATGATAAAAGTATCTTACCTTACTGTCATGAAAATTGAGATTGTGTGTATGCTATGATTAGCAAAGCATTTTGTACCTGGCAAGTGCACATTCATGAATTGTTATTTTTGGTGCCAATAAAGGCAAAAGGGCTTCCCAGGTTGTGCTAGTGGTAAAGAATCCTCCTGCCAATGCAGGAGACCCAAGAGACTCGGGTTTGATTTTTAGATCCTTTGTGTACTTTGTGTCCCTTCAGACACAGCTGAGCGACTGCACTCACTCACTCAAAGGCAAAAGACATACATGTATTTGAGGTCACAGCACAGTTTTCTAAATATTAAATTGCCTCTTATAGTCACTTAGCTAAATATGAATGTCAGTTTGTTTGCATTTAAATACTGAGAGTTTCCAGGTTTATGAATCATAAATCCCTTTTTATTTATGTAAATATTTTCCCACTATTCAAAACAAATAAACAATAACAGAAAACCACACCAGTATTATTTGGCAAACATTCTAAAGAAATGCTATGGAGGTTGCTAGTAAGAGGGTTGTTACTAAAAAGAAAAATTTAGTATATCTGAAAGTATGAAGTATATGCTAATAAGACTTCAATGAACCAGAAAGTAGAGAAAAGAAAATGTAGAAATTCTATTATTAAGCAAAATTATGAAGGAAGTTCCTTGAGTTTCTTTTTAATTAAAAAACTGGAAAACTTTGAAAATTATTCTTTCAATCTCTTTAAATCCCACTTAAAAATAGTTTACATTAATATGTGCATCAGATAATTGCCTCTATATTGCAAAGAGGAACCCTACATATATATTATACTAACAAAATTACTGTAAACTACAATCTGGTTTCCATTAAGTTCCCCGAGTTTCCACTAAATTCCCTGAGTTTTCACTCTTCCTTTCCTCCGTAGAATCTATTGCCAAGTTGTTTATATTTGTATCCTCATTTTCAATTTTTTCCAAAGCCTATGGCTGAAATAGAAAATACAGTCCTCTGTTTTCAGGTTTAGTCTTGCAAGCATTTTAAACCTAGATTATTGTTGCTGCTGCTGCAGCTGCTAAATTGTTATTGTTCAGCTTCCTAAAAGGCTTCCCCAGCTTGAGTCTACATGCTTCTATCAACCTGTCTTTTAAGCCTCTCCACAATTTGATCTCTACTTGACTCTCCCCCCCACCTCCGCTTTTTTTTTCTGGTGGTGAAACTGAGGCCCAGGGAAATTTAAGGAGTTAAGCAGAGTCATGTGTATATTTAGGCTTTCCAGGTGGCGCTAGTGGTAGAGAACCCCCCTGCAGTGCAGATGTAAGAGACACAGTTTCGATCCCTGGGTCAAGAAGATCTCCTGGAGGAGGAAGTGGCAATCCACTCCAGTATCCTTGCCTGGAGAGTCCCATGGGCAGCGGAGCCTGGTTGGCTACAGTTTATACGGTCTCAAAGAGTCGGACACTAATGAACAACTTAGCATATGTGACTTTGTGACTTCAGAGTCCAAGATCTTATCACTAAACCATGCTACTCTTCCCCAAACAAGACCTATAATTTCCCAGACTTTCCTAGAATGAATTTCCCTACCAGATATGCCGATTAAATTCTTTTTATCCTCCTACTTCCCCTTTCTTTGCAAGACCAGTGTATATCCTACTTCTACCAAGAAACTGTCTTGGAATTTCAATCTGATTTCATTACTTCCTATTTACTGCAATCATAACACTTTATTCTGATTTTGAAATAGCACTTATTGTTGTCTGCTTTATATGTTAGGGTTATTTATATCTATCTGTCTCCCCAACAAGATTTTTTAGGTGGCATGGACCGTGTTCATATCTTTCTCATTTAATTGTCCTTCCCCTTCATCCTAAAATAGTCAGTGTCTCCCACGGTGCCTTGTGTCTAGTAGAAATTAAATCAATATTGAGTAAATTGCGTTAAAGCTTCGTTTTAAAAATGTAAGAAAGCAGGTTCCTGTATTTTTGAAAGAATTGTAAGGGTTTTTTTTTTTTTCTCATAGCATTTTTAATGAAAAATACCTGTTATTAACTAAGTGTTCTTTTACAGAAAAAATTTTCTCAACAAGAAAGTATTCTATATAGGTAAGAAAAAGTTTATGCTACATTAACTCATTTTTTATCATGTAATTATTGACTGAATGTCCAGTGTATAGGACAAGAGAGCAGGCAGACACTCAGTTCAGTTCAGTTGCTCAGTTGTATCCTACTCTTTGCAACTCCATGAATTGCAGCACACCAGGCCTCTCTGTCCATCAGCAACTCCTGGAGTTTACCCAAACTCGTGTCCATTGAGTCGGTGATGCCATCCAGCCATCTCATCCTCTGTCATCCCCTTCTCCTCCTGCCCCCAATCCCTCGAAGCATCAAAGTCTTTTCCAATGAGTCAACTCTTCGCATGAGGTGGCCAGAGTATTGGAGTTTCAGCTTTAGCATCAGTCCTTCCAGTGAACACCCAGGATTGACCTCCTTTAGGATGGACTGGTTGGACCTCCTTGCAGTCCAAGGGACTCTCAAGAGTCTTCTCCAACACCATAGTTCAAAAGCACTAATTCTTCGGCACTCAGCTTTCTGCACAGTCCAACTCTCACATCCATACATGACCACTGGAAAAACCATAGCCTTGACTAGATGGACCTTTGTTGGCAAAATAATGTCTCTGCTTTTGAATATGCTATCTAGGTTGGTCATAACTTTCCCTCCAAGGAGTAGGCGTCTTTTAATCTCATGGCTGCAGTCACCATCTGCAGTGATTTTAGAGTGGTGCTTAATATAAAAAGTAGTGAAGTGAAAGTGCTGGTTGCTCAGTCGTGTCCAGCTCTTGGTGACCCAGTGGACTGTAGCCCACCGGGTTCTTCTATCCATGGAATTCTCCAGGGAAGAATACTGGAGTGGGTAGCTAGTCCCTTCTCCAGGGAATCTTCCTGATTCAGGTATCAAACTTGAGTCTCCTGCATTGCAGGTGGATTCTTTACCATCTGAGTCACCAGGGAAGCCCCCAAATCTTTATCTTAAAAACTGTAACCAAAAATGAATAAACTCTAACAACAACAAACAGCAATAAGATTCCATGAAAAATATACGAATGTTTAAGAAGATACACACCTATCTGAATTAGAAATGCATGCATTTCCGGTCATGGCCAAGTAAGCTCCTCTGTGGCCCACCATTCTACTGATGGCAACTCTAGACTCTAGAAGAAGCAAAATTATTTCTTGAAGACATTGGAGAGTGAAAGAAAGCAGTCAGACACTGGAGAGTTCAGATACTCAGAAGAAGTGGACTCAAAAGGATGAGTTTATTCTTGTTTTCCAGCTTTTAGCCTGAGAGAAGTTCATAGCCAGCTTTATGCTTAAAGGCTAGAAATAGATTGGAAATACAATCTTACTGCGGAAAGAGTTTGGGTCAATCACAGCTGCTAAAAAGTAAAAAGGTGTCTCAAAAAGAAGAGAGGGTAAGCCCTCTCTATTCTATTTATAAGCTATTTCTTTGGACAGGGCTTCCCTGTTGGCTCAGTGGCAAAGAACTTGCCTGCCAATGCAGGAGACATGGGATCAATCCCTGGACTGGGAAGATCCCTCAGAGAAGAAGATGGCAACCCACTCCAGTATTCTTGCCTGGGAAATCCCATGGACATAGGAGCCTGGTGGCTGCAGTCCATGGGTTGCAGAAAAGAGTGAGACGTGACTTAGCAACTAAGCAGCAGCAGCAACAACAACACTCTTTGGATGATCCTTGAACTATGCAAGTTAAGGACAGATTCCTAGCAGCCCAGCGAACACTAAAGTAACTGAATGTAGATTTTAACTGCCACCTATCACAGGAAGACAGAGCTTGTACTTTGAGCTTAGCCGGTTAACTGCCTGCTTTGAAACAAAGCAAAAGCAGCAGCAACAACCACCACAACAAAACAATGTTCTTTAGAGGAACATAGGAGAATCTAGTGTTTCTACAATGTGTCATTCACAGTTTCCAGGATGAAATCCAAAATTTTTCATTGTCTATGGGAAAATATGAAACATTTGAAAAAAAAAAAAAAAAAAAGGAAAGTCAATGGAGACTAACCTGGAATGCCCCTACTGTTGGAATTGAAAAATAAAAATTTTTAAATAGTTATGCTAAGACTTGAAAGGAGAATACTGTACTATAATGAGTGAGGAGTAGGAAATCTCAGTCAAGATATATAAATTACATAAAAAGAACTGAGTAGAAATGATGGAACTGAGAAACAAAATACATATAATGAAAAATTTACTACATAGCTTAATAGCAGTATAAGTATGACAAAAAAAAGAGATTCAGAGAACTTGAAGATTAATCATTATAAGTCATACAATCTGAAGAATAGAGGAAAACATTTGTAATAAATGATCAGAGCCTCAGGGTGTTGTAGATCAATATCAGAACATCAAATATTTGAGAAATGGAATGAGAGAGGGGAATATAAAAAGTGTTTGAGGAAATAATGGCTGAAAACTATCCAAATTTCTTTAAAGTCATAAATTTTCTAGTTCAAGGAGTTCAGTAAGCACTTAGCAAAACATGTAAAATCTAAAATGTGCATCTAGAAACATTATAATCCAACTGCTGAAAACCAAAGATAAAGAGGCAATCTTATAAGCACGTGAGAAAATTTCTGTGCTTTGAAAGATGCTTAAGAAAATAAAGACACAACCACAGACCTTATTAGTCATTAGGGAAATTAAAATTAATACCACAAAGAGATACCACTAGACATTTATTTGAGTGGCTAAAATTCTTTTTCATGTCTCTGGCAAGAATTTGGAGCAACTGAAGCTTTCACCCATGGCTGATGAGAATAAACAATGGTACAACCACTTTGGAAAACGGTTGGTAGCTACTTATATAGTTAAACACAAATTACCATATAACCCAGCAATCCCGCTCCTAGGTATTGACTCAAGGGGAATGGGAAGCTTTATTCACACAAAAACCTACATTAGTGTTTTCCGTATTCTTTGTTCATGATTCAGAATTGGTAAAGATGAAAACCATTTTAAATATCCTTCATCTGGTGAATGGATAAACAAACTGTGTTTTAGCTATGTAACTGAATACTACCCAGCAGTAAAAATGAACAACCTGCTGATGGATTCAACATGAATGGTCCTCAAATGCATTACATTACATGAGAAAGGCCAGACTCAAAAGACTACACACAACTAGATTTTACTTGTAAAACTTCATTCTGGAAAGGGCAAAACCATGAGGACAGAAAGCATCTCAGTGGTTTCCGAGAGCTGTGGGTGGAAGAAATAACTTAACTTCAAAGAGGCATGAGGGAACTTGAGCAGATGGCAAAATTTTGTGTATCGATTGCATAGTGGTTACACGAGAACATGCATTTGTCAGATTTCACAGAATGTCCACCATCAGGGGGAATAGAAAGAGAAATCTTTTTTCCTTTCTTTTTTTATTTTTTAAATTATGACAGTATGATAACACATTTACAGGAGCTTTGGAAAATACAGAACAAAATTACATATATTGGTAGCTCCACTGTATGGTACAATTATTTTTAAGTAGATAAAGTATGGTTTTTAGTTGCAGTTTCAATATCAAACTCTCAAAAATTAATAGAATGAATTGACAAACAAGTGGAAGGATATACTAGGCTTGAAAAGTACTATGATCCAATTCTACACAATTAAGATGTATACAATTTTCACACAACAGTAGGACACAAATTCAAGTTCCCATAGACCTAAACCAGGAGACAGTGGAACATATCCAGGAACATCAAGCAAGATGCAAAGATATCACGGTCAAAAGATATTGAAAGCAGTCAGAGTCTGTTCTCTCATCACTATAGAATTATGTTTAAAATCAATATCAAAAGATATTTGAAAATAACCCACATATTTTCAAGTGCAATGGGACATTTTCCAAGAGAGATATTTGACAAAGCCATTGAAAGCCTCAAAACAGTTAAAAGACTGAAAACACAGAGGGTGATTGCAGAGAAGAAAGCATTCAAATGAGAAATTAATATCAAAGACACTTTAAAAACCAGTAAGAAGTAACTTTTATTGAACTTAAATTCTACCTCAATGAACTTGACTTAGAAAAAGAATGATATTCTCAGGTAAAAGAATATTAAGAAAATCCATTGCTAGGAAATGTACTCTAACAGAACATGCTAAAGGAAATTCTTCAGAATGGAAGTAAATGAAAGCAGATATAAATTCACATCCATAAGATAGAGTGAAGAGCATCAGAAATAGTAAATATGTAGGTAGATATAAAAAACAATTTCCACCTCTTTATTCCTTTAAAATACACTTACGGTTTAAAACAAACACTGGATCGTGGGATGTACAATGTCTGTAGCTCTAGCGTCTGTGACAATATTGAGGTTGTGTCCAGAACAGCAGATGGACCTGTACAGCTCCAAGGTTTCTGTATTTTTCATGAACTGTTAAAATACTAACTTTAAGTCATGTGTGAATAGTTAAGGATGAATACTGTAACCCCTAGAGTGACCACCAAAATATAAGATGAAGAGGTAAAAATAAAAAGCCAATATATAAGTTTAAATGAAATTCTAGAAAGGGCCTAGGAAATGCACTTGGAAAGAGGGAAGACACTGCTCTGGGGATGGTCAGGCTCAGAGCTGGGAGGCAGGATGGCAGAGTCTGTGTGACTCAGTTACTGATTTGGTTGGATGGGCTGAGAACATAACCATGGAGTAAAATGTGCTTTCCTTTCTTTTTGATTCAAGTATAGTTATTTGCAGTGTTCTGTCGGTTTCAGGTATATAGCACAGTGATTCAGAGATTATATCTATCTCTATCTTTTTCGATGTATTCTTTTTTTTTTTTGATTCTTTTCCCTTACGGGTTATTACAAAATATATTTGTTAATGTATTTATTCTTGGCTATGCTGGGTCTTCATTTCTCTGCACATGCCTTCTCTAGCTGCAGGGAGCAGGCGTTTCTCTTCATTGCGGTGCTTGGGCTTCTCACTGTGGCGGCTTCTTTTGTTGCCGGGCACAGGCTCTAGGCACACAGGCTTCAGTAGCTGCAACACTTGGGCTCAGCACTTGTGGTGTGCAGGCTCTAGAGTGTGGCTCAGTGGCTGTGGCACGTGGGCTTAGTTGCTCTGTGGCATGTGGAGTCTTCTCGGACCAGGGATTGAACCTATGTCCCCGGCATCGGCAGGCAGATTCCTATCCACCGTGCCACCAGAGAAGTCCACCAAATGTTTTGGGTAGAGTTCCCTGTGCTATACGGTAGGTCCTTGTTGAAAATGAGCTTCTCCTAACTGGAATTAAATAAGTAAATTTACCCACAGTTTAATGATAGAAAGCAATGAAAAAAAATGTCCAAGTGAAAACCTAACAAGGGTAAAGTTGTATGAGACAAATCACTCAGGATGGCCTCAATTTAGCAAATACATGGTTTCAAGTGTTTGTTTCCAAATAGTTACAAGAAGTTCAGAAAATCCATTTCACTAGAGACAGACAATATCCTAAATGCCAATTCAGTTCCCAGGCCATAGAAAATGATGCCACATGGCAATGAAAAACCAAACAAAATAAATAATAATACTGAATAAGAAATGATTCTTGCTCACTCTGAATGATGGAAACTCTGGAAAGCTTTCTGAAGGGCTCTTTGCAACACATTCAAGGCGAGACGCTAGCTCCGTAATTAGCTGCCTCACTTTAAACGTCCAGCTTTCTTTTTTCTCACCAGCATATCATCACCTTGTGCTTGGCAGTCAGGATGAGTGTGGTGGGTAGTGGTGTTTTATGCATCACAAAAAGGATGATGGAGAATAAGACACCAATATTACTGGGTTAAAACTGGAGAAGAAGTTTCCAAATGGGGTACCTGTGTCTATGAGTAAGAGATTAGCTGGAATTTCCATCTTGTGAACTGTAAAGATTGAAGGGGAGGCAGAGCATCCTTTTTCCATTCTCTGCACCAGAGGATATGTGTTGGCCAGCCTCCAAGCAGGCCACCCACATGACCACTGCTTCCCTGGAACAGTTTCGCTATTTCTTGGAATAAATTGAGGATGTGGTACTGAAGGTGGAAGGCAGGTGAGAGGTGGCGTACACCAAGTATGTTTGCTTGAGCAGGTTATTTCAAAGTCAGATTTGACTAAGGGAGCTCCTTAATGAAAGGGATCCTCGAAGACTGTGTTGAATTCATAAAACTGAATGCAGAATAGGAATGCTAGAGAGAGGGGAGAAGTAAAAAAGCAAAAGCAGGAACGCGAAAATGAAAGGGAATAAATGAATTAGGGAAATATTACCCTTGACGGTCAGGTTTCCTTACTGTTACCCAGATGCTTATCATTTATCCCACGATGGTCTTCTAGCTAGACATCTTTCATGTTGGCTCACCTACTTCCAAAATCATCCTTCTTATTCACAAGACTACAATATTAATCTCGTTGGAGTACCTGCTTCTTCTAATTATTCCCTTGATCAGAATCCATTGATTCCTTCCTCTGTATCAATGTAGAAATTGTGTGTTTGCCTTAGGGGAGTCCCCTAAGGCGCTGACCCAAGTTGATTTCTTATGTCTGACCTAAACCACAGCATTCTTGCCACTCTACATTGGTTTCTAAACACCTTCCCTGCTTCTCTTCATCTCATGCCTTGACATCCCCACTTTTATCATCCATCTGTCTTCTCCACAAACACTTACTGGATATCTGTGCCAGGACGAGTGCATTGCCTTCAAAGGAGCTCACAGTCCATCAAGGCTGGACTCAGCTATGACCACTGGTTGCATTTCACTGTGATAAAGCCCTAGCTGTGCTGTGCATCAGTTATTATAAAGGCACAGAAAAGAAAGCCATGAACTGCGTGTCAGAAAAGATTTAACTGAGGAGATAATATTTTGATCTAGGTTCTGAGCTCAACAGCTATAAAGAGACAAGCATTCCAGGAAAAAGAGATAGCACATGCCAAATTCCATTCAGCGGGTCTTCCCTGCAGACCTATGGTTAAGACTCTGTGCTTCCACTCCAGTGGTCCCGGGTTTGATCCATGGTCAGGGAACTAGGATCCCACACATTGTACAGAGCCGTCAAAAAAATTCCTCTTTGGGACTTGTGTAATTTCTATTTATATCATGGAACTCATAATTTTAGTAATTTAGTAATTAATGTACAAAATGTGTCACTTAAAACTATATTACATTTCAAGATTGGGAACTCATGTACACCTGAGATGGAAAATTTTAATTAATAAAATAAAATTTAAAAAACTATATTACATTTCTTTCACTAAAGACTTCTTGACAGGACAGTTTACATACTTCATTTGTATTCTCTTCAAGCCTTAGCAAAATGCTAAGCATTAGGTCCAAAGTAAGGACCACAAAGATGCTGACAGATTAATCTGGCAAATCTGTCAACATTTATATACTTGGTTTTCTCATGTATGTGTTCCCGTAGAACTTTATGGCCACTAAAATTTGGATTTCATGTAGTTTTCACGAGTAATATTATTCTCTGATGATTTTAAAACAGTATTTTCAGAGCAGTTTTAAGTTCATAGCAAAATTGAAGCAAGGTACAGAGATTCTTCCATATATGAATCGCTGTCCCCCCATGCCATGACAGATATTCCCCACCAGCATGTTACATTTGTTACCACTGATGAACCCACAGTGATATATCATGATCACCCAAAGTCCGTAGTTTACATGACAGTTTGCTGTTGGTGTGGTACACTCTACGAGTTTGGACAAATGCTTATGGTATCATTATGGCATCATATAGAGTATTTTCTCTGCCCTAAAAATCCTCTGTGCTCTGCCTATTCACTTCCCCTCCTCTCAAACACGCACACACACACTCCCAAGGTTTTACATGTAAAGGGAGGAAACTGGTGTTTACTGACTATTAACTACATTCCAAGATGAATGTTAAAAGCTTTACATGTGTTTCTTCATTTAGAGAGATTATGCAGACAATGGGCTGTTTTGGAAGATGAAGGTATTAGGAAAAAGGAGAGTAACATAGATTTCAATGCAGCAATCAATGAACTGTTGAATAGGATGGGATTTGATAATAGGATGGGATTTGATCCCTCATTATGTACCGAGAAAGATGTAGAGAGAAGACACATTTTGCTCCTGAAGTCTCTCTTTCCATGAGTTCCCACCCAGTACACATCCCACTGGGTAGTGATGATGTCTATGCTTTATTGACTGCACTGTGTTGGGATTTACCAGGAAGTTCACTATGAAAGGGGCAGTGCGCGACAGTGGAAAGAGCAGGAACTTCAAAAACTTTTCAGCAGAAACTTTCCGATCTTAGTTTTGCATGTTATTATTGTGCCTCTTGAGAAACCTGTATGCAGGTCAGGAAGCAACAGTTAGAACTGGACATGGAACAACAGACTGGTTCCAAATAGGAAAAGGAGTACATCAAGGCTGTATATTGTCACCCTGCTTATTTAACTTATATGCAGAATACATCATGAGAAATGCTGGACTGGAAGAAACACAAGCTGGAATCAAGATTGCTGGGAGAAATATCAGTCACCTCAGATATGCAGATGACCCCACCCTTACAGCAGAAAGTGAAGAAGAACTAAAGAGCCTCTTGATGAAAGTGAAAAAGGAGAGTGAAAGATTGACTTAAAGCTCAACATTCAGAAAACTAAGATCATGGCATCTGGTCCCATCACTTCATAGCACATAGATGAGAAAACAGTGGAAACAGTGGCTGACTTTATTTTGGGGGGCTCCAAAATCACTGCAGTTGGTGACTGTAGCCGTGAAATTAAAAGACACTTACTCCTTGGAAGGAAAGTTATGACCAACCTAGACAGCATATTAAAAAACAGAGACATTATTTGTCAACAAAAGTCCGTCTAGTCATGGTACATAGTGAGTGATTAAATCCCATATCCAGTATGGGATCAAATCCCAAATCCAGTAGTCATATATGGATGTGAGAGTTGAACTATAAAGAAAGCTGAGCACCGAAGAATTGATGTTTTTGAACTGCGGCATTGGAGAAGACTCTTGAGAGTCCCTTGGACTGCACGGAGATCCAACCACCCGTCCTAAAGGAGATGAGTCCTGGGTGTTCATTGGAAGGACTGATGCTGAAGCAGAAACTCCAATACTTTGGCCACCTGATGCAAAGAGCTGACTCATTTGAAAAGACCTTGATGCTGGGAAAGATTGAAGGCAGGAGGAGAAGGGAATGACAGAGGATGAGATGGTTGGATGGCATCACCGACTCAATGGACATGGGTTTGGGTAGACTCCAGGAGTTGGTAATGGACAGGGAGGCCTGATGTGCTNTCCCTTGGACTGCAAGGAGATCCAACCAGTCCATTCTGAAGGAGATCGGTCCTGGGTGTTCATTGGAAGAACTAATGTTGAAGCTGAAACTCCAATACTTTGGCCACTTGACACGAAAAGCTGACTCATTGGAAAAGACCCTGATAGTGGTAAAGATTGAGGGTGGGAGAAGGGGACGATTGAGGATGAGATGGTTGGATGGCATCACCGACTTGATGGACATGAGTTTAGATAAATTGCGCGAGTTGGTGATGGACAGGGAGGCCTGGTGTGCTGTGGTTCATGAGGTCCCAAAGAGTCGGACACGACTGAGCGACTGAACTGAACTCAACATGCATGTTTTTCTCAATAAATTTTTTTGCAATGTTTATGTAAAAAAATATTTACCGCCTCAAAAGTTAACACTACTTTAAACAAAAGGATATACGGGGAAAAGTCTCAAATACTCCCCAAATACAAGTGCTGGATTACTGGAGACATAGTCAGATATTTTGGAAAACATGTCCTGTGTGAATGGGCTTCCCAGGTGGCTTAGTGGGTAAAGAATCTGTCTGCGATGCTGGAGACCTGAGGTTTGATCCCTGGGTTGGCAAGATCCCCTGGAGGAGGGTATGGCAACCCACTCCAGTATTCTCATCTGGAGAAGCCCATGGGCAGAGGGGCCTGGTGGGTTATAGGCCACGGGGCTGCAAAGAGTTGGACATGACCAAAGTGACAACACACGCGCACAGCCTGTTTGAGCAGGGAACACGGGTGTGCCTTACCCACGTTACTGTCACCAGGAAAGGATGAATAACTATGTGCAAAGCAATTGTTCATTAANCCCGGGAAACGGGCTCTTGTTTACAGTTGCCGTACCCGGAAACGAGCTGCAGTTGATGGGAGAGTCAGCAAGGTAAACATCCTACATCAGAATCTGTGGCGCTTAGTTCTGTGCCGGGAGGGGATTCTTCCTTCCCATTTGGGCATCGGAGTGTGGCCCCGCCGCAGGAGAGCATGCAGAGTTCCGGGTGGTTCAGCGGTGCAGCGAAAGGTGTATGTTTCTAGAGCCACCCCTCTTGCAGTCTTGCACCCTGTAAGTATTCTCACAGAGACGTCCAGTTTTAAAATGGACCTCAAAATATTCTTGGCTACCTGTAAATCTTTCTTGCACGGTCTTGACTCTCGGGGAGTGTTTTCTAGCCCTAGGCTGAACAAGATACTCGCTTTGACATATGCATACGTGCAAAATCCTGCTAAATAGTTTATCTGGATAATCGGATTGGTAACTTAAATCCGAAGTCAGGCCTGAGGTTCCGTTGTACTTTCTGTCCCTTTTTGAGAAAACGGAGCACATTTATTTTGTAAACGTGAACAGGCCATTAATGATGATAACATGCGTAGAAGTATTTCAGTTAAGTGACTAATGCCCAGTCACAAAAACTGATTATTGTGTAAGTTATTTCACAGGATCTTCAGATTGGTAGGTGGTGGTTTACGATTTCTGTGAGATTTAAGTTCAGATCAGACAAGATTTTCAGTTTTCTGTGATTATTTCTAATTGAATACAAGACTTCATTCAGTAAACATGGAATTGAAAGTCCGGAATATGAGCATCAAGGGACATTTACCCATAAACTGCGTAGGTTGAGTTTTGGTTGTAAGCTGTTACCTGGACTTCAGAAAATGTGGTATTATTACCCAGGCCTGTATTCAATTTGTTACCACATTTTTACATAGCTTTCTGCCCTTAAAAAGTGAGAAAAAATTGCTTCTTGATCAAATTTTAACAGAATTACAGGCTGGGGACATTCTTCAAACCCACTCTCAAACCTCTGTTACTAAGAATATGATACTACTTAAACTCTGTAGAGTTTTGAGTTACAGAGTTCTGTTTTTCTAAGATCAGTGGATCACAAACCATTGGATGAGTCTGTTGCCGCGTCTGTAGAAGGGGTTTAGATAATAATTCTTGTGGAGGGGGTCATTGTGAGGGTTAAGGGTGAACAGTGCCTGTCACATTGTCTCCCATTTATAGTGATGGCCTGGCCTGTTTTTCTCTTTGGTTCTGTTTCTTCTGTCACAGTGGGGTTTCTTTCCCTTTCTCCAGAGCCTCCTTTAGGTGTTTGCTCTGAAGTGCAGGGTCTTACTGAAAACCAGCAAGCTTGGCTGTGGTGGCTGGGTTAGGAGAGGAACCTTATCTTCTGGGGTGTTGGGGTTTAATTAGTATTGTTCTGACTGAGAGAGAAAGGTGTGTTACATCAAAGAATGAGTGATTCTGGGCATTTGGGCACACATAATATTGAGATCCGTAAAAAGGCATACTAGAGCCTCAAGCCGTCTCAGAGATTTGATCACACCTTTCATGTTTTAGGTTAAGGGTGAAGACCCAGACAGATGCAGTGGCTTTTCCACAGTTATGTTGTTCAGGACTAGAAACCCATCTTCTGACTTCTAAAACTGTTGTTTTTCCCCTGCTTTACCACTGGCTCCTAATCCTTTCACAACCTAGAATCCCATTTATTGTAATTTGGTATCTCTATGGATGCTGTATTTTGAAATATTGCGTCTACTAAACTATACCCATTAATTTGTGTTTTTTCCTTTTTAGTAAAACTCAGGCCTTTAGCTACCAATCAGGTGAATGAAAATGTGGTGAAGAATAATGTTTCATTGAATTTTAGTTTCCTGACCTAAAGGTGCATGATATTGTTTGAGGGAAAATGAAATATCTTGGGCTTTTTGAGTATTGAAATTAGCTTAGAAATCTCCATTACTGTCTTCATAAAACTTTGAAAAACCCTTAGTGAGGAAATGCTTAGCTGTGTCATGTTCTTCTAGATACACTGATATCTGCCCAGGTGTGCTAAGCAGTAGCTGTGCTTAGTTTCCAAGGGCAAAAGAAAGCCCAGCCATTCAGACTAGGATGTGACATAAATATTTTTGTTCATCATAAATCATGTCAACCCTGGGCTGCATAGCATACACTGAATTTTTCTTTGGAGGATAACTGTGGATTGGGAAGAATCTTCACTCCAGCAGTACAGAGTACGTGAAATGGAGAAGCTGATATTCAAAATCACAGAGAATAGGGGGATTCTGAATGATTCACATCTTCTTTGGGGCTAAATGATTAAAGTATTTGACTTACAGGCTAAAAACATGAAAGTTAATACATCAACACATGGACTGTTATATAGACTTGACTATAATCTACGCTAAAAAACTTGTTTCTTGGTCTCTGGTATGTGATGTTTTCTGAGAATGGCTGAGTAATGCCCACATTTGAAGGGTTACCTGCTTTAAAATGAAAGAATGCACCCTGAAAGGTATGAGATGAGAGATGCTTCAAAGAACTAGAGAATCAGAATCCAGAGCAACCCAAACAGAAGTAACAGGAGGCCCAATGGGACCAACCGGTACTGTAGTACAACTGGAGATGTATAAAGTATGCTTTGACTAGAAAGACACTGTTTTTGAACCTAAGCCCAAAACAAGTCACAAAGCAGCCACTCCGCATTGGCTGATTTGCAGTCAGAACTGCTGCTCAGGTGGGCAGCTTCACTTTGCAGGCTGCTCAGTGAACTCTGTGTTTGTCAGCGGCCACCAAGTTGTCCTGCTGTTTGTGTATGTATGTATGTATGTCACGGTCACAGGAGAATGGCACATCGCTTTAAAGATATTTAGGGATTAAATTCAGAAACACATCTTAATTGATCTTCGCCTTCTTTTACGGATTTGGACGTAGAGTCCACTTTTAAAAATTTATTTTAGTTGTCCCCCCACCATGGGCATACACTGGAAGTTATACTAGCCAGGAGCCTGCTGAGGACAGTTCTTAATACCACACCAGCAAGAACTTATTAAACATAGGTGAAGTTGAGGAAGTCCAAAGTGATCAAAAATGATTAAGGGCTGATGAAGAAAGGCATGCCCTCTCCACAGCTACTAGCCCTGCTTCCCAAGGTGAAGCCTCTTGGGGTACCCAGAGAGCATAGACTCACCCTGTGAAGATACTGCAGCAGTGGCCCAGTGGAAGAACTGTGCCCATCTGAGCTGCCACAGCTGAAGTCTGGGCTGAGTGGTACTTGGCTGCTGATGGACAGAAGCTTGCCATTTGTATAAGAATGTTGGTTCCATGAGGTTAGGCTTTTTTGCCCATTCTGTATACTGCTGTTTCTATGTCTTGAAGAGTGCCTGGCACACAGTGGACATGCAGAAGATGCTGTGGATAGGAGAAGAAACAGTGGCTCCAAAACAGTGCTAAGAAAGCTAACTCTGAAACTTGTTACCATCCTAAAGTCCTGAAATGGACTGAAGGTGTATTATATGCCAGTGGCAAAGTCATGGTAGAGCGGATTATCACAGCCTTCCTCCTGCTTCGCGGAACAGTAGAAATGTTTTTATTAGTAGCTCCACNGGAGAAGAAACAGTGGCTCCAAAACAGTGCTAAGAAAGCTAACTCTGAAACTTGTTACCATCCTAAAGTCCTGAAATGGACTGAAGGTGTATTATATGCCAGTGGCAAAGTCATGGTAGAGCGGATTATCACAGCCTTCCTCCTGCTTCGCGGAACAGTAGAAATGTTTTTATTAGTAGCTCCACACCTGTTTTTCTGTATTGGTATGTTATACTTCAAATCTTTTGTGCTAACAGTATCTCAGTACTGCCTCCACTCCAACTTTTAAAATCTTCAGTCCAGATTTGGGGATGGATTCAGGTTTTCCCAGTGGCTCAGTGGTAAAGAATCTGCCTACAGTGAAGGAGAGCTGAGTTTGATCCCTGGGTGGGGAAGATCCCCCTGGAGGAGGAAATGGCAACCCACTCCAGAAAAGTCTGAACTTCAGGCAGTCCAACTGCCTGAAAAGTCACATGGACAGAGGAGCCTGATGGGCTCCAGTCCGTAGGGTTGCAGAGTTGGACATGACTGAGCAACTAAGCACGCACACACATAGGAGGTTTTATAGGGCTTGGAATTTATGTAATTTTAGTCCTCTTCTTTAAAAAAAGGAATACAGATTCAAAATACAAAATCAGGTATAGTGCTTTGGAAGAACTTATGCAAAAGATGAGCCTTGAAGCTTAGGTTCTGTTATCTTCCTGGTAATTTGCTTCTGATTTTATTGCTCCATTCAGAAAACCAGACATCAACATTTTTAATTCAAAGTTCACGTCAAACTGTGGAAATCAGGGAGTTAAATGACTTGTATCAATTACTAAATGAATGCACCTCAAACATTAGAAATTTCAGAACTACCTTATATAGATGCCGCCACCCATAATAGAAGTGATAAAAACGCAGTACATGGCCACAGAAATAAATGATAACGGCAGAAAGAGCCGTCATTGATCAAGTCCCCAGAGCCTCCTGAACACCGTGTCGAGTGTTTCAGTAGCTTACCTCGTTTCATTCTGAGAATAACCTGTGTGCAGGATAATTAGCCCCGTATTACAGATGAAAAAACAGAGTCAGCGGTGTTAAAAATGACTTCCTCAGAATTACAGTTAGAGTAGTTCGATGTTAGAAATCTTCCTCTGAAAAAGCCATGACAGTGTTTTGGTGAGGATGTTTTTCAGAGAGCCAGCAGCTGATGAGACTGGACCCAAACTGTGAAAAGTGATTCTTTGGACTTGGGAGGAGGTCCTTAAAAGTTANAATTAATCTGGAGGCCCCACATTAGCTGAGTGGTCTGGGAAAGCCTGTCTCATTAAGACTGAAGGATGGCAAGGAACCATCTATGTAAGGCCCACTAGTGTAGAGGTGATAACCTGGGTAAAGATCCTGCTGGGGAGGAAGAGCCATCATGGGACATGTGAGTAGCAGTGAGGTCAGCCTGGCTGGATGGAGTCAGCGAGGAGGAGGGTGAATGGCCCAAGATAAGACTGGAGAAGCAGGCAGGCAGAGCCCAAACTGGGCAGGATCTTAAAGGATGCATTAAGGAACTGGGTTTTCATCACAGTGCAATTGAGAACCATTCAAGGGATTTATGTGAAGGGAGTGATGTGATCATAGTTATGTTTGAAAAGATTGCATCTTATATCGAAGATGGACCTTGGAGCAGCAAAAGCAGATGAGAGCAGTTAAGAGACTCAGCCAGACATGAGGTGATGGGAGCTAGGATGAGAATGGTGCTGCTGAAGGTGGATGAGAGGGTGGATCTGAGGCGCACTGTAGAAGCAGAACGGACAGTGTTGGCCTCTGGATCACTTGTGAGGTGGTGGGGAGATTGGAATTAGGATGGGAGAGAACCGTTCAGGGTTTTACTTAAGCAGTGGTGTGAATAGTCACATTGATTACAACGATGAGAAAGCTTTGCAGGGGAGAAGATTTAGAGTGAGGCCTATCCAAAGTTCATTTCGGTGCATGGGTGGTATCAGTAAGCAAAATAGAGTAGACCATTGGTAAAATGAGGCAGGAGCTTGGAGGAGAGTCTGAATCTCTAGACATGCCTGGCAGTTGCCAGTCTGTAGCTGGTGTTAATATTTGATAGAGGCTGGAATGAATGAGTAACTTACACATTTATCTAGGGGAATGTTGACAGACTTCAGGAGCATGGGAATTGAGCTCTGGGCTGGAATGGAGGTACAGAGGCCTCTTCGTTAAAGCCCAAGGATATTGTGTCTTGCATATACGGACAGGATCATTGCTGTATACTACTATTATGTATGTAGAGATCGTTACTGTTTTCTGGTTCATCAGTATTTCTTGTGAAAAACTGCTTGATTTTTAAACCCATCATTGGGGTTTAAAATTGGGTGCCTCATTGAGGGCGCATGTGTTAAAGAACTGACACAACAGAGTTTTTACATGTGAACTGTTGATTCCAACTTTGCCATGAATTTTGTCACCTAGTCTGTGGAACACTGGAGAATTGGTACCAGGATTACCTTGTACTGCAAATAGTTAGAGGTGTTGAGTAATCTCCTTTTCCCAAATGTTCAAGCAGGTACAGAAATGCTAAATTTCTTACAGAAATCACTGGTTAGAGCTGAAACTAAAACCCAGACTTTATTCCACCATTCTCAGTTCTCCAGCTTCACCATCCAAGAGGCCGATAAGCATTCTAACGTGATTGCTGTGCTCTTGACCACTGTGATTTTGGTGGGCTGGGAGGAGGGATCTTGTGGGGAGGATGCTCTTGACTGCAGCAAACCTGTTCCAAAGCATGAGGTGGGAGGCTCATGCTGACAGCAGTGGTCCCCAGGCCATCTCTGGCCCACCTGCTTTAGAGTCCTAACTGCTGACTAGATTGTTATTTTGAGGGAAAAAAAATGGTTAATTCAAGAAAACTTTTATTTTATGGCCACGCTGCTGCATGCAGGCTCTTAGTTCCCTAACCAGGGATCAGACCTGGGCCCCTGCAGTGAAAGCACCGAGTCCTAACCTCTGGATCACCAGGCAGTTCCCAGAAATGGTGAAATACTGGTTCTCATCAGGAATATCTTTTAAAGTTGTGCTTGTGAATTAGGTGGTCTTTGAGCTTCAGTTGTTTACAATATTTGTTATGTTTTCTCGAAACTGTATTGTAAGTCACTCAGTCATGTCTGATTCTTTGCAACTCCATGGACTGTAGCCTGCCAGGCTTCTTTGTCCATGGGATTTTCCAGGCAAGAAAGGGTTGCCATTCTCTTCTCCAGGGGATCTTCCTGACCTAGGGATTGAACCTGGGTCTCCTGCATTGCAGGCAGATTCTTTACCGTTTGAGCCACCAGGGAATCCTGTATTTACTTTAGAATATCTAAATTGTTTCTTAGTGAAGTTAAAGCTATAATATTCAGTCTTTTAGCCTTTTCAAAATGTAGAAATTATGAGAGTATTTTTTACAGTCTATATGTGTTAGAGTATTATTTCCCTACATATATGAAATTGTACCTTCTTGATAATTGGCAAGATATGGCTAAGTTATTCTTTGTCTAAAGCTTGGAATTCATGAAGAGTAACTTTAATAAAGGATACTAGGATTCCTTGTGCAAAGACTTTTGTACAGCTCAGTTTTAAGAGCTAGTGTTCTGTTTCACACTGTATATTAGATGTATTCTAGAAAAAAATGATAAGCTCCATTTTAAAAAGAAATTTCTGTTTAAGGGAAGACTGCTGTAAATCCTTTCATATATACTCACTGATCTGTTTTAGAAGTTTGGGTTTTCTTAACAGCAGGGTTCTTCTGTATGTGTGACATCTGACGAAGAAAGTCATGGCACCTCCTGAACAAGGAAACTGATGCTGGCCAGGCTAGTATCGCCCAGGATGTTGCCAGCACTTAATATTTTATTAGTAAATGTGACCATAAGAGGAAAGGAAGGATTCGATGAAGCCAGATGATTTCATATTCTCTTGGTAGTTCAGCTTAATTGCATGCCAGCAGGTTCACACTTATTCTTTGTTTTGGGATCACTGTTTTCCATGCCCCCTTGGGCTATCATGCCCGCATCTCCACTGTGAAGCCAGCTCAGTAAATAGACAGTGAAAGATGTCCACATTGGAGCCACCAAGATAAAAGCTGAGAATAAATGTCAGTCCACCAGATGATAGCTGCTGCCCAAGAAACCTAGAGAGGATCATGAAAGTCCCTGATGTTTGGACAAAACCAGCATGGATTTCTGCTCCATTATTTTATTTCTCAACCCTTTTTAGTCCCCTTTTCACTCAGTCACTCAACTCTCAAGAATGGTAAAACAAAACAAACTTCTTAAGTCCGTTGTGTGATCCATCTTTTTTATTCTTTTCTTTCCCCCTTCTTTTTTTTGGAACACTTCCAGACTATTGAAACTTGCACAACCAAGGATGTGTATTTATAACACTGCTGTCACCTGCTTCCCTGACAATGCAGAGAGTCTTGTATTTTAAAATATAATCTTCCTAATATATAGAGCTGTTTTAAAGTGTTCTTGTATTAAATACAGCTATAATTGTGTTTCTGACAGCAGTTCTGGGTCTTACAAAACTTCTATAATCACAACATAATTAATGTTGAATCTATTTGGGAATTTCTTTAGAATAAATTTTACTCATTAATTTCATTATAAATGCCTTAAGTATTCTTTAGTTGCATCAATTTGACTGGTCAGCAGTCATCTTTGGAAGTAGTTTTATGTCTTCTTAATGGGTACTTTTTGGCAAGAAAAATCAAAGGTATGTTTAATAATTTGTAGAGTAACTGCACAAGGTCTTTGATTTTTGTTTATGAGAGGAAGCTACTGTTGTACTGTGTGGCTATTTTCAAACTTGTGTTTTTAGAAGAATACTTTTTCTAATTAGGCTTTCACATGGAGATCCGGTACACAGATCACAGGCTGGCTGCCTGGAGTGGGAGGGAGTTGGGTGGCTGGTGGTGGGAATGTAGAGGTACCCAATGTTCCCCTGGTATCAGGTACCGAGTTTTCTCTCTTGATCTTTATGTGATCCTTGTTGGGTGGGTTAATACCCACCAGCTATTATTCTCATAATCCAGATGAAGCAACTGAAGCTCAGCATGATTTGTGTAAGAAAACAGAGCAGATTGAAAAGGAAAATGGTCCCAAATCTAGATTCTTCTGAAGAAATAGTCCAACTTAGTTTTACTTTGTTGTTTATTTGCTAAGTCGTGTCCATCTTCTTTTTTTTTTTTTTTGGCGATCCATGGACTGTAACCCACCAGGCTTCTCTGTCCATGGGATTTTCCAGGCAAGAAGACTGGAGTGGGTTGCCATTTTCTTCTCCAAGGGGTCTTTCTGACTTGATTCAAATAGTTTAAGTGGCTGTGATTTATATGTAAAAGTAACAACACTTAATTCTTTTTTTTCTTCCTCCTTTATGGAGAGATTACCTAATTTTTTCCCTAGATACTTAGATCTGATCATAGAACAGCAAACTTGAGTGGACAGTTCATTCGTATTAAGGTTTAAAAGTTGAATGTATTATCTGATTGAATATTCAGTAGCAAAATGTCTGTAGAAATGCATTATGTTACAGTTTGACCTAAGCAGTTTTAATCGGCATATTAAAAGATTTTACTACACACATACGGATGGTTAATCCTTAATATTAAGCCTAGTACCCATAAATTTCTTAGATACTTATAGTACTACTGCCTTGAGATCTGCAACAAAACTGTTAGCTAGCGGTCACATATTGCCTCATGGGAACCTGTCAGATACTGGCCTTAGATGATTTTCCACCTGTGACCAAATTGCCATCAGTAAGTTTGTCTGTACTGAGATATATCTTAAGCTAAATTTCGAGTCCTGCCAGAGGCATCTTAGGAGCACACTGAGGTCTTATCATCAGTCCTGTCCCTATCAGTCCTGAATATTCATTGGCAGGACTGATGTTGAAGTTGAAATTCCAATACTTTGGCCACCTGATGTGAAGAGCTGACTCATTTGAAAAGACCCTGATGCTGGGAAAGACTGAAGGCGGGAGGAGAAGGGGACGACAGAGGATGCGATGGTTGGATGGCATACCGACTCAGTAGACATGAGTTCGAGTAAACTCTGTGAGCTGGTGATGGACAGGGAGGCCAGGCATGCTGCAGTCCATGGGGTCGCAAAGAGTTGGACATGACTGAGCGACTGAGCTGACTGACGGACGGACTGAGGCCCTGCAGAGGATCAGCAGTGCTTCTGTGCCTCCTGCCGCTCCTATGGCGTGAAAGATGCCTTAGACATTTCTGGTAAAGGTTACTCTGGCGTCCAACTTACGACCTATAGAAAGCATTACTACTCAAATCTTAGTTCGTGAGATGACTGACTCAAAGTTGAAATCTTGGGTCTTATACTTGTGTCTGAGGCCTTGGCTAACTGTAATGAAGTCTGTAGTTATATAGAGGTGAACCTTCTCTTTGTTTTAATGGTATCCTGCTAGATATAATGTGAATATTTATTGAGTGGCTACTGTGTTCTAAAAACTTGGCTAGATATTCTTTGCCTTTACTGTAACTCTGCAAAGAATGTGGTAGTATTCTCATTTTACAGATGAGAGAACTGCAGCCTATAGAGGTTTGGAAACAAAACTCAGGGTTTCTTGGCCAGTAGGTAGAGGAGTTGGAATTTGAATCCAGGTTTGACCTCAGCAACTGTGTTCTTTGTAAACTGTTGTTAGCTTTTGGTCTTAAGGTGATAGAAAAGTTTAACCTCAGGGTTTTTATTATTATTGTTTAAGAATCTTAAAAATATTTGGAATGTTATATCTTCGTATAGAAGCAGAGTCTGGGTGTGTGTATGGAAGGAGAAATTTTTCAAAGCCAAAAGGAGCTATTTTATTTTACTTAAATAAATTGCTTAAAAAGAGAAAAGAAAGGAGAAAAGGGGGAGAAAAAAGCAGTCATATCTAATGAAACTTTTATTGATATTAAAAAAAAAACGTCTAGAAGAGCTAAAAACAAAGTTGAGCATGTAAGGGGAATTCTAGAATTTTATTTCTAGGGGAGAATTTTGGTTGTCCATGCCGATTCTGATTTTCTCTAAGGAACTTGAAGCTTATGGGTTAAGTACCTCCTTTGCCTGGTGCTGTGATCACCTTCTCTGACTTCTGGCCCAGTGCTCTTCCCGCTATATTAGAGGCTGGTTGGAATGCCTCGGGGAGTGGGAGTTCATTGATAGTAGAGAGGTTTGTAATTTTAGCTCATTTATTTTTCAGTGAAAATTATAGCAATCAGCTCAGCAATTCATGTTTCCAGAAAAGGGGAATGTTCTTGTTTTCCATTTTGGGGACTTTAACTGTAAGCTGTGTCTCCATGGTAACCAAAGGGAGTTAAGTTAATGGATTTCTACTAGGCCTCACCCCCAGAGTTTTCTGATTCAAATTTGAATTTTTAACAAGTTCTCAAATAGTGCCGATGCTGCTGGTTCAGACTCAAACTTTGGGAACTTAAGGCTTAGAGTCTAGTTTGAAAAGGTTATTCATGAGTTACAGGCCCGAAGGGAGGAGAGGAGACTTAGGAAAGGGCTGGAGGACTATGAGAATAAATATGATGATGCTAGAGTATGGGGTCCAAATGAAGCCCCGACAGGTTCACTTTCTCTGAGGACTCGAGGTAAGTGGAAGGGCTGAATCTTGTGTTTGGACAGAATTCTAGATTGTAAAGCTCTTATGTGGCCTAAAGCAAGTGTATTCAAAGGTCCCAGGAGATAAAGAACCTGTGCCTGAGTGTAACCCAGTATATGCCTTCTTTCTTTGAAGAAGTCTGATTATCCTCAATCAGTCTGATTGTCTGTCCTCAATCTGTCCTCTGATTGTCCTCCTCCCTTACCCATCCTCTTCTAATAAAAAGTCACCGAGGCAAGCCTACGCATAGTCATGTAGTTGATATGCATTCTGGCACAAGCTCAGTTTACAGGCTGGCATCATTTGCAGACTTGAACTGGAACATAGACCACACTTGTAGAGTCCCTGGCCTCGAGTGTAGGTTTGGGGTGGGGCTGGAGGGCTGTTATTTAGTGGCCCCTGAAGATGAAGGATGTTGGAAGAATGAGTCCAGGATGTTTGGATAGTCAAGAGAGGAATTCTGCAGCAATACAAAAAAGAGAAATTTCTGGAGACTGGTGGACAATTACAAGACCAGGGTAGAAAAAGGACAGTCGGGCAGCATGGCCTGGGCTCAGAGCCTCTGAGAAGCTACTAAATGGCTCTCTGAAGCTCCAGTCCAGAGCAAGGAACAAACCACATCGTCCCCCAGGCCTGGGTGGGGTGAAGGATTGTGAGAAAGAACAGTCTTCACTTAACACAGATGTCATCAGCGAGAGCCTCCTTGGTCTTTGCTTCCGTAATCTTTTTAGGCACATTACGTGTGGGCAGTTTTAAAGTCTTTTTTCAACAAAGGCTCCATGGGAGTGAAGTTTCTCTTATAATCAAGCAGTACTCTGATGGAAGAGACATTGCTTGGGCTTCTTTTATTAGGTTAAGTAGGGAGAAGTCTGTTAACCAAAAATGAGGAAGATACACTAGATAAGCCATTTGGATAAACTATTCTAAGAAACATATATGAGACTATCTCTTTAAAAGAATTGTATTTTCTTTGGTGATTATTTCTACAAACTAAAACTCAGTTATTTAAGTCTAATAAGTATCTTTTCATAGGATATGATATATCCTACCTAGGCTGCTTGGTAATCTCATGAAAATTTTAATTATGACTTCATGAAGTATCTTCAGTTAATAAATAGCATTTCCATAAGAAAGCAGAATATAACTTTCCTCCTGTGTTTAATATCCAACTTAATACCCATAGTCAGAGACTAGGAGGGGCTGGTGAATGAAAGTGTAGGCAGTGGAGAAAGAGGCAGAGGAAAAGGGTGGTTTAGAATATGGGCTCTGGGCACAGCTATTAATAGATTCATGTGATGGCTTAACACTTAACAGACTCTGACTTGGATAAATTGATGAGTCCAAGCTTCTGTTTCCTTGTGTTCAAGACAGGATAACAGTTTTATTTCGTCAAATTGNTGTAGGCAGTGGAGAAAGAGGCAGAGGAAAAGGGTGGTTTAGAATATGGGCTCTGGGCACAGCTATTAATAGATTCATGTGATGGCTTAACACTTAACAGACTCTGACTTGGATAAATTGATGAGTCCAAGCTTCTGTTTCCTTGTGTTCAAGACAGGATAACAGTTTTATTTCGTCAAATTGTTATATGGATTAAATGAGCTTTCTTACAGTGAGAAAGGATATGCTATGTAATAAGCATGCCATAATTTCTAATTTATTAACGTATTGTTATCAAGGGAAAGTGTAGTCCTTAGAATCACAGAAATGTGGTTTGCATCTCCTTCTTAATTCAATTAATCTGACCCTGGATAAGTCATTTAATATTGCTGATTCACTTTCTCATCAGTAAATGGGAGTGGTAGCAACTACCATATGCAGTCATTGTGAGAACGAAGTAGTCTACGTACATAATGTGTTTGGTGTGGTCCTGTGACATAGTCTTTGCCTAGCAGGGGTTTGCCTTTCTTTCCTGCCTCTAAGTTTGAGATTTCTTTTCTTTCTAGTCAGGACTTGAGAAGAGGATAGACCAAGCTGTGGAAGAGTGGAACGTTGAGAAGGCCGAGGAACTCAGCAACCAGCTAGCCACTCGCGAGGTGAGTCGGCCCCACCGTGGTGCTCTGCTCTGCTTTCAGATCTTCTGAAATGAGTGTACGTTCTTTGCATGATCACGAGTAAGTGCAGTGTTCAAATATTTGATCTAAGATTTTCCTTTCTGTCCATTTTCTTCCCTCTTAACCTCCCATTTATTTTGAAATACTGGGTTTTATTTTTGTCTTTGATGTTAATAAATTATTCTTATATAAATCAGTGCTGGAAATAATCCACGGTTGATCTTCAGCCTCTAGATTTCATCTAGTTCAGAGCTCTGTCTGCCAGTTGTGCTGAAAAGGCTAGCTTTCTTTTTCCATTTTCATCTTTAACTCAGTTTAACTCTCCCTGAGGGCAGCCGCGTGTTCTGGGGGCACATCTCTCAGCGTGTTCCTAACCCTTTCTCCCCAGAATGCTTTCTTACTGCATATTCTAAATAGTTCCCTCAGCCCTAAAGAAGTTGCAGCCTTTTTTTAACCTAAAGTCTATAGTGTAAAGCTAATAGGTATATTGAATATTCTTTTCCCAAGTACCAAGGCATCCAGAAGATTCTCACTTGTACCCTCTGGGAGAAAGTTGCAAAATTTGTAAAACAATTTCTGTTTGCCCTTCACTCAGATATCTGAAATGTTAACAGTCAACATTTGCTTGATCATTCTTTTCTGATTTATGTACCTTATTTAGATTTGCCAAATATGTCAGTGATTGCCTTTATAATGGAAGAAAATTTTTCTTTTTTCTGGTCTCGGACGCTGAGTTTTGTTGTTGTGTCTTTTCAGCCTTCTTTAATCTGGAATGTTTCCTCAGTCTGCCTGTGTTTCTCAGGACCTCAGTAGTTTTGAAGAGCAGCTGATGATTTTGTAGGATGTCTGTCAAGTTTTCTTTGTCTGGCGTTTCCTCATGATTAGATTCATGTCATGCATGTATTGGTGGGAAAATCACAGAAGTATCCTCGGTGCAGGATATCGGAGTGCATGTGGCATCTGTTTGTCTACTTTATTGGTGATGCTCCTTTGATTATTTGCTTAGGGTGGTGTCTCCAGGTTTATTTTGTTGAACATTCTTCTTCCCTGTGTCACTCAATAAGCATCTCACAGAGAGGTGAGAGGAGATTTGAGACTGTGTGAATATTCTTTTTCTCCCTATTCTTTACCTTTTTCTCACTATTCCNATTGGTGATGCTCCTTTGATTATTTGCTTAGGGTGGTGTCTCCAGGTTTATTTTGTTGAACATTCTTCTTCCCTGTGTCACTCAATAAGCATCTCACAGAGAGGTGAGAGGAGATTTGAGACTGTGTGAATATTCTTTTTCTCCCTATTCTTTACCTTTTTCTCACTATTCCTTACCTACCTATTTTAGCAGTCATTGCTGATTGTTTTCCAGCTTGAGACAGTTACTATTATAATTAAGATCTTGAAAACATTATTTGAGTGTACTTTTCATCTTTACCTGGGAAATCAGATCTAAAATTTGTCTTCAGTGAGATACTGGATTCTAGAATCTCTTATGTGTCTATGTTAAATCTCCCAGTAACCTGAACAGTTGGGATATAGTTTCCCTACGTGATGGATATATTTTCCCTAAGTGATGTGCTGGGAGAGCTGGGGTCGTGGGGCCTTGTGTCCACCAGGGTTGCGTGTTCAGCCCCTCCTTGTCTGTCTCATCAGTGGTCACCTGTGAGCAGGCAGCCACGTGTCAGAGCGAGCAGAAGTAGAGCCTCTGAGGCCTCAGACCTGTGTGTTTCCTTTGAGGGTATTGAATTTCTGTTTCTGTGTTTTGATTTGTCATACTGCTATTTTTGAAATGGGAATTGCATACTACTGACTAGGTATTTTCCATTTTAATAATAATGATAAACAGTAATAATATTATATGATAATATATAATAATATTTATATAAATAAATAATAATAACCATTTAGGTTATTCTTTCCTGTCATGTTTTATGACAGATGAGATTTCTTTAGAAATATACCCCATTTTCAGCACTTGTAAGGATAGTAAGCATTTTCTCAAGAGTTCTTTTTACTTCCATACCAGCATAACGCTTTGTTCTAGTGAAAGAAAATTTATCTAGTGTGGGGTTAACGACTTCTGGTTAAAAGGAAAAAGAGTAATCTGGGCCCTCCTCTTTTCCTTGTATAAGTGGAAAGACATCTGGAAAGTGTTTACTGGCCAGACACAGACACTAGAGAGATACTGATTACATGTTAATTAAACACCCATGGAAGAATAACCGAAGTAATGGAGATGTAATTCTTGAATAAACAGTTTAGTTTGAGGTTTAAGTTTTTCGTGTTTATCTCCTTTGTGCCAATCACTGTGGATATGAAAGATGAGATTTTGAGAAGTAAGTAATTGTGAGTTTGGGGCAGAAACTCTTTATGAATTAAAGGTATATATGCATGGTAGGTGTCCTTTTGGAAATCAGGTATACTGGTTTTTAATCAGTACCGTTTTCTTTTTTCAAGAAGCAGTGAGTGGGATGTGCTGATAAAGCCTTTGCTCAGAGGCACAGACCTCAGAGTTCTTAAAGCCTTTTCCAACTGTAATAAGTGAAACTAATTTTTGATATTTAACATTTATAAGCCTGTGAAACCAACCGGGCAGTATCAGTATTGAGAAGAGTGAAGCCAGAAGTAGAACCCATGTCTGAGAATGGGCCTTGAAAACAGTTCCTCAAAACAGAACAGAACAAAACAAAACAAACTGGTATGTCAGGATGAAGCTGTCGGTGCCCGAGCCTTATGACGCAGCATGCACGCGTTTTTCCAGAATCATATACCCTTAAAGTGATGACGGCATTAAAGATGGGTGCAGTCTGGTGTTGGGGGTGGCTTAAGTTCACATGTTGGAAACTGAGGTTGTGCTATCAAATTTGCCTTTGCCATGTTGTAATGTGGTTGCTTTGGGAAAGTCCGTCCTATCGATTAAATCCTTCTTTGTTGTTAACAATCTTGGAGGAGAGATGAAAGTGGAAGAATACACTTGAGTTTGTGTCATACTGAAGAAAATGTTCTAATTTGAAAAAAAAAANCATGTTGTAATGTGGTTGCTTTGGGAAAGTCCGTCCTATCGATTAAATCCTTCTTTGTTGTTAACAATCTTGGAGGAGAGATGAAAGTGGAAGAATACACTTGAGTTTGTGTCATACTGAAGAAAATGTTCTAATTTGAAAAAAAAAAATCTTCTAAGAAATTACTATTTATGTATGTGTACATACACATGCACATTCACACACATGTTTGAGCACATTTACAGCTTCTTAACCTCAGGCCTGCACTGGAAGAACATCCCATTTATTGATAGTGATCCTCAAAAATGCCATCCTTTGGTTCTTATCTTTTCTGACACACTTTGTTACAGTCCAGATCATACCACTTTGTAGAAACCAGTAGAAACAAGTATTTAAAATTAAGTGCTAAGCCTAGATTTAATAAAGTAAGCAGCCTTTCAGTTGAATCTCACATTTTGAAAACAGACTTTGTCTCTAGGCATCTTCATGTTAGCCTGCTGTACATAAAAATCAGCGTGGTTTGGCAGCAGACAGTGAATTTCTACCATTGAATGAGTCACACCTACATTAACTAGAAAATATATTGCTTTCAATTATAGCTGTACCATGTTAGGGCAAAAATGAGTGGGGAGGAGAGGTTGCCAGTGAATTTTGTTTGAGCTTTGTATATAGCTCATGCCCCTGAAGGTTACCTTTTCTGTAAGTGATTCAGATAGGATGATCTTTGACAGCAGCAACTAAACTTAATTCCTTGGAAACATCAGTACGTACTTCATGTTGTAATGTTCAACTATTTTATATAACTTACAGTAATTTAAAAAATAATTGCAAGTTAATAATACTCATATCTGAAATATTTTGGTTATAATCTGCTACTATCTTTGCTAAGGTCAATAGCCTTCAGTTGGAGTAATGATATNATGATCTTTGACAGCAGCAACTAAACTTAATTCCTTGGAAACATCAGTACGTACTTCATGTTGTAATGTTCAACTATTTTATATAACTTACAGTAATTTAAAAAATAATTGCAAGTTAATAATACTCATATCTGAAATATTTTGGTTATAATCTGCTACTATCTTTGCTAAGGTCAATAGCCTTCAGTTGGAGTAATGATATAAAATATTTCATATCTTAAAGCTTTTTGCACCAACTTACAACTTCAGGCTTTAATACTGTTAAACACAGTGTTTATTTAGAATCTAACCAAGGTGTCACAGGTACAAATGATAAAAAAGAAAGTGTCTCACTTTGATAGTGTTCTTCTTATAGGTAATGATAAATATTTCATTGGCAGTATGAATTAAACTGAAAATCTAATTTTAGCTTTATTAAATTTCTTAAATAGGTTACTTGGATTTTTGGATTCCAAAACATAAGTGAAGTTAATAATNCAGGCGAAAAGAAATAAGCTGTTTGCAGGCTTGATTAATCAGACATTGGAGGGGTTTTTGTCTCTTTGATCTCCTTCGTCTCCTAGGTAACTTGCTTGACATTAATGTTGAGCTTGAGTAAAGACAATCAGGAATTGTCGACCAAACTGATATAAAAATTAAAGACCTTAACACTTTAAGTACTCCAGTAATGGTTCCGCTTTACTTCAGAAAACATCTGTTTTCATTTAATTAAAGAACAAAAGAGAATGGCATAAATATTTTTCATAGAGACCTATTATTCCATAAAAAGTTAAAGTATGATAATTGGTATTTTTAAATAAGTGCCTTGAAAGTGTGCAAAAGGGAGGGAAACTTCATAAATCTGTTACAAGCTAGTAATTTGAAGATGAGTAAAATATTTTATGAAATGGATAAGAAGTTTACAGTGATGCTAGGAGAAGCTGTTTGAATCAGATTCTTTACATGATTATCAGCAAACTTTAGCAGGGCAAGGTTTAGCGAGAAAAACTAACTTTATTTTGCAAGTTTGTCTTTTAAAAATCTTGACTATGTTACACGATGTGCCATTATATCTGTTTTACAACCCAATATGATTTACACATGCTCAACCTGTAAAATTGAAAGGAATTAAAAAAATGTCGCCGTGCATTTGCTTGAGGTTATGCAGACGCTTTTACAAATCTTCCAAGTGGCTGTAAAGATGAATGCCTCAAGGGTCCAGCCAGGGCCCTGCTTTTCCAACCAGCTAAAGCCCTTATCTTAAATCCAAGCAAAGTACCATTAATCTTTTTGAAAGACCTTTTATGGCTTTTAATATATCCCAAATTAGAACATTTTACACCCTTGGTTCCTGAAATATGGTGATAAAAAGCCTTTAGAGCTTAATTTTCCTTACCGCTTGCTCTGACCAATTTGCAGTTCTTTGTGATAATGTTTAGACACCTTAATTAAAATGCAGCAAAATATTGGATGTTCTATATGGAAAATGCTGATACTTTGACGACACATAGAAGAAATTCTGTATATATTTTTATTCTTGAAAAAAATTTCTTCCCACATGGTGTTGCTCTAGTTATCTGATGACCTGAAACCGTTTTTTAATATAAAAACCATTGACCAAGCTTTTGTGATGTTTACATTGGGCCCAAAGATGCTTTTTTTCTTTTTAGAGAAGTGAAAGGGGGATTCTTGGGGACCTATATTGTTTGTTTGTAATACTGAAACATAGCGTGGTATTCTTTTTCTTCTGGAGCTTGGCTTAGTCTTCTTGCCTGGGAAAACATGTTTCTTCTCAAATGTCTTTTCTATAGAAGATCTTATGATCCTTTCAGATTTCCAAATATTTCTGTTCTTTTTCTTTTCTCCTTGGGAGTAAGTGAAACACATTCATCTTAAGCATGCAAAGGCCCCAGCATCGATCGGACTTTTCATCATCCTTACAAGCTAAAGGATCCTTTCAGTTAAATACATAGACCAGGCTTGTTTAATGTTTATCAGGTAAAGAACATTTCATTGAACCTAACCCCAGGCAAAATACAGTTAGAAAACACAGACTTTCCTACAGACAAGTCTGTTTGAAAGTATTGCCTCTGTACCTAATCGCTTATGCTGCTCACTTAGTCTACAAAACGATGGAGCCCTCTCATGTCAACACGTGTTTCTTACATTGTCATGAATTATTTTTAAGAAGTTTATTCTGTGTCTTACGTGGTGTGTGTGCTCTCAGTCTCATCTGTGATGCTGATTGTGCTGGGTTTGGCCTTCACGTTGCTAGAAATTCTCCCTTCTAAGAGTATGTGACTATGCTGAAAAGAGTTCCACGTGAATCGAATGACCACAGTTAGCATCCAGACATGCTGAGTTGGTCTGTGGTTTGTCTACTCCAAATCCAGAAAACCCATATTGGGAAATTTCAATAAGCTACAAATATAAGCTGCACCCTAATTTATGACAGTTTCCGGAAATAATTTTGTCTCATGGTTAATGGTACATAGCAGCTGTATAGTTCAGGTCATTTCTGTTTCGTACTCAGAAGTGTAAGCTCAGTTTAAATAGAAGATAAACTAGCTGAGGTGGGGTGATCTCAGCAAAGCTATCGTAAATCAGATTTGTATTTGCTGTCTAATACATAGGAATATAATTAGACAAACGCTGAATTCCGTGTTTTACCTTTGGAGGTGGGAGACAGAGAAGGAGGCCATCCTGCACGAATGTGGGGAGACCCAGCGACCTGTTAAACAGAAGTGGCGAGCTGTGTGTCCTGGCAGTAGGCCGTTCCTTAGGTGTGCTTCCTGTTCCCCTCGCGTCCCCCAGCACCCCTTTGCCAGGCGGAATCGTGCTCTGACCAGAGCGCTGTGAGCAGAGATGCTGTGTGTCGCTTCTGGACTAAGGCACCGAAGAGCCGGCGTGAGCCCTTCCAGCCAGCTCTTCTCCGCCACTGAGACTTGAAAGCCGCATATTGAGATGCTGGCAGCACCAGATGGAGAGTCTGGCCGGTCCACAGCTGACGTGAAGTGCAACAGAAATAAGAGTTCAGCCAGTGAGATTTGGAGATTTGTCCGATACTGCGGTTTTGACTAGCCTAACCCAACAGGCACTAACTTGATTTTTTTTTACATTTATGACAAACGGATGGTGTTTTAGTTGATAGGAAACCCATCTTCATGATGAAAGATGCCACAGCATTCTTCTGAGCTTTGTTTTCTCTTTTGATGAGGAAGCTGCAGCCCTTTGATTCTTAGCCTTTTCTTGGTTGACTTAAATGAACTGTTCCATGGTGAAGAACTGAAAGTGAAAAGAGAGCCAAGAGAACAGGGCAGGGATTGAAGCCATCAGATGTAACTGACAGCCCCTTCTCCCTAGCTCCCTCCACCCTAGCCCTCTTGTTCAAAGCCGTGTCTGCAGCACCCGCAACAGTGCCTGGCAAAATAATGTGTTTGTGCCCTCATGATATTGGTGGCATGAATGTCCTCCTTGTGAGAAAAGATGGTGATGACGGTAGTGGTGGCAGTGTTGGCTTGCGTGTCAGGATGACTCTGAGTTGGTCTCTTGTCCCAGGTGGGCTCCCAGCCACAAACCCTCCTTCCTTCAGTGGCTTTCCTTTGGGTTTCGACCACCTCAGCACACTGGCTTGACTGTCACATTGCTTCCCTCCGCTCACCTTTCTGTGTACTCGTTCCTGGACTGAAAAATCGATCTGTTTTTTTCTCGTTTGTAAACCCCGGACAGTGCTTCATGACCGCATGTTTCTTTCATCCTGCAAGAAGCTGTTCTCCAAGGTGAGCTGAGAGGAATGGCAGGCAAGCCAAAGCTCACTTTCCTAGGTCAGCTTCTCTCCTTACATGTGAGCCCCTAACCGCCTGCCTTGCCTCACTGTCGGCAAGCTGGTCCCCAAACCTTGGGCTCTAATACTTTGGCTGGAGAGTGACTTCTGGGTCCTTTCCTCTTCGTCCACAAGTCTGCTGGCTGCTGAAACGCAGTAGGCTGCGGTCAGGGAGAGAAAAGGAAAGAAACACCAGGAAGAGGTTTTTGTAGCCTTTGTTGTTTTAACATACTTTTGAGCCTTCCATGTAGGCAGGCATTTTTAAAATTGGAGCCCACTAAAAACAAGAGCGCCATGCCTGTCCTGGAGACACTCACTGAGGAACAGCTCTGCGGCCAGAGGGCTGTGGAGAGTCCAGGGTCGGAACTGTAGGCTGTGGTGTAGAAGCTGAAGGGCTGGAGAAATACAAAAACGAAGATGGTGTGGGGTTGAGTTAGAGGAGTCTTGGGGGGTGGGGCTGAGAGGACGCTTTGTTCTGCTGGGACCTTTAGGACTGGGGCAGATGAGTGGAAGGAATGTGAAGGGGGCTGCTGGCAGGGAACGCTGTGGTCCTGGGGCCCCGCCTTTTTGCCTCTTGGCACCCCTTATATTCTTTTTTTCTGTCAGTGAGTGAAAAGCGACTGCCCATCACACAAAGTGTGTTTATCAAGTAGTAATTAGCTTTCCCGTGTTTTATTAATCACATCTATGACTGCCAATCCAAGCTTCTGATCAGCGTGAGATAACGGGTGCGCCCATACGGAGTTGCTATAATTCTAGCCCGAAGCAAAGACACTGGATGTCTCTGTCAGCCTGCAACGCCTTATCAGGGTAAATTCCTGTCTATCTTACTGAAATGCTGAAAGCGCTTCAAGATCTTCATCCACAGGACTGGTGGGCCCTGGAGGGGCCCTGGTGTGGGAAGGAGCTCCATCCGGGAGACTGGCATCCGGGTGAAGGGCTGAGGGAGCAGAGGAGAAGAGGGACTGCGTCTTTGCATTTGTGGTGGTACTTTGGCTGTTTCAGAGGCCCAAGCATTAAGAATTTCCATTCTTAGCACGTGTAAAGCAAGATTGACCTGGCTTTCTTACCCAAAAATTCTTGAGTATCTATATCATTATAATTCTTGTATCAGCTAGAATATTTATTTTCACTTTTTCTCGTTTGTAATTCTTAGCTTGGTGTAAAAATTGCCAAAGCTATTGCCTGCCACAACTTTGTGAAAGCCAAAAAGGAGGCTGAAAATTCACAGGTTGCACGAAAAAAGAAGAAACTTGCCTGGGGGTGAGTTTTAAGAATTTTTTTAAAATTAGTGATTCTACCAACTTCATAGCAATTACAGAAATCCTGTGATACATTTTGTGAATCCAGTTTGTGCATAATTGTTACTTGTTTTATTCTTTGGATCTTTGCTGCATGTTTATCAGATTATAAATATAGAGGCATGTCTTCATCCTATTTGATATTTATTTTGTAATTGATGGCGTGTGCAAAAACTTCAAGTTTATTTTACTTTGGCACTTAGTAGACATGTTACTTCAGTAAAGTATTTAGAAATGAATAGAGATTTTCGTGTTCTTCATTTTAGATTTGAAGCAAAGAAGAGGTGGGAAACCAAAAGCAACATGGGATATATGTGACTTGCCAGAGTTCTTCAAGACCTTTGAGGCTTCACTCGAGTCTCCAGTTGCTCAGTTTACTAAAATTTTCCTGCTTATGTTAACCATGTCAGAAAATTGATGGAAATAGAAAAAATCAGCATAAAATTTGGGAGTTGATTACCAAATCGTTTTTCAGTCTTTTTCTAAAGAGTCCATCCCATTGAAGTGAGTGAAATGGACCATCCCATTATTTGTGCAAGTAATCTAAGCATATATACTGGGGGGTGGGGGATAGGATTTTATTTATTTATTTATTTATATAGACCTCCAGTATAAAATCAGTTTTACTTTTCCTCCATTTGCTGGAGCATAGCCAGTGAGCTCCTTGTACTTTCTTATCTGCACTCAGTGTAACTGCACTCACTCTGGAGTTGTTTTTAAGATGGGCATTTGTTTATAATGGATTAGTCATAAGTGCAAGAAAGATCCTGGGTTTACAAATGCCTTTATCTTAATGTTACAAAAGTAATTATTGGTTCTTTATTGTAGGCAGCAGAGTTGATATTTCATAGTAACATAATAAAGGCAATTGATTAATCTTTGTGTACCTTAGGTTAAATAACACCATTTTAAAAAAGGACAGAAGCTAACAGTATTTGGAGAATGATTTAAATTCAGGTTATCTGCCTGGAAATGTCTTCCTAAATATCTCTCTCAGCCATGTCATTCTTTAAATTATGAGATGGTTCTTGGAGAAATTGATATAACGGTACTAGACAGCTATAACTCAAGACATTGTAACTTTGAACCTTCTAAGAGCAAACATGATTTGATTGTTTTCACTCCTCTTCCCCATTGCTCTGGGAAACACTGAGTGATTGCATAAGGATAAGGAAGATTGGTGCCCTTCTAAGTGGTTTTCACTACAGATGTGCTTCAGAGTCCCAACTAGAAAGGGCTTTGAGAAATTGTCTCAAGCTGGTGGACAAGCCCACAGCTGGATGCTGTGATATTTGGGAAGGGGGGGGCAGGCCTGAGTTATTTTGGCAGCTCCCTCTTGGTGCCCAGTGGAGGTAAAGAACTGCTTATTGCAGTTTCCATCTTGTCCCTTCCTGCTACTTCATCAGAAGTTTTCTAACCATCTGATACAAACTTTCAGTTGGTAGCATAAATTCAGGAACATAGAAAATGAATCATGGTGATGGTATTTTTTTGTTAATTTTAGACTTACAAATAGTAACCAAATTTTACTAATTTATGGTGACATATTTAATGTTTTTTTCCTGTTCTGGAATAAGTGAGCAACTTGTTGCTATTTGAAAGAACAAAAATGGAAGAAATTGTGCCCCTACTTTTGGACTTTATTGTGAAAAGATATTCAGACCAAACATTGGAAACTCTTATATTTCAAGACAATATTCCCTGTTGAGTTTTATAGATATAATCATACAGCCTTTACCTGTAACATCTTACTTCAGGCTCCTAGTAGGTGAATGCAAACTTAGAATATAGGGGATTTTCCTCTAAAAAAAACATTCATCATGGGGGAAATATCCACTGCACAATCCATTGGTTTTGTCTGAAACATGGAAAACGTTCTCTTTGAGCAAGCAGGTAGTATAACGTTCTCACGTACGGGGCTCCAAGACAGTCGTCTCCCTGCATTGTCTGCTCACCTTTTCCCGCTTATCTACCTCCTTAGCACATTTCATGACCCGCTGTGGGCACATTTCCCCTCTCTTCTCATGGTGAGGCCTGGCCAGAGTGGTCACCTTTAGGGGCTGGTTTGGGAGCCCCTGACCCAAAGTCCAGCTGTCTAAACCCTTCTTCCACCTGCCCTGAGGCCAGCAGTCGCTCATTCCTTCCACCCAGGAGTCCCACATGGATGAGGACATTTTCCCTGAGTGCACGGGAAATCAGTGGTGGAATCAGGTCTCAGGGGATTCGTTGGATAAGAGGAGCCATGTTGCACAAGTCCCTTTCTCTTCGAGTCCTGGCTTGTGAAAAAGTCCAAGATCATCCAGCACAAGGAGTGGGAGGGGAAGAGGCTTTGAGGAAGAGGAAGGCACTGGTTTTCTTGGGTTAGCCCTGCTGGCATATCATTTGGGACCACTTTATTTTTAATCTGCTTTAATTTGAATTTTCCTCATTAAAGCATTAAAATGGGGACATTATTCTTAGAAAACCCAAGATTGCCCCTAAAGTATAGTCATTTGTCCTCTCCATCTGGTGGCAGTGAAATAAGGATTCTCTTTGGATCAGTAATAATTTCAGTTCCTGAAGCTTTAACATGTGCATTTACGACCATCAGAATGCCTGAATTAGATTAGTAATGTAAATGTCAGTTATTGTTAACTGAGATTAATATGTTTCAGGCCATGGGTATGCCATTAATGTAACTGTGATTTACTGTTTGAGTACTTCAGGCTAAAACACCTTACTAAAGAACAATAATTTGGGGCTTTGCAGCCCTAGTTCTGAGAAGTAAAGTTGATAGTGCATTCCTCTTTGGAAGCCCTCAGGATGTTTCTGATTTTCAGCAGAACATTCTCAGTTCTTTCACCCAAAGGAGAGTTTGAATATATAATCTCAGGTTTGCTATAATTAGTTCTGATGACAGACCTAAATACCTTGGCCCAAACTGTAAATCAGTAGTTAAACAGGTTTCTGCAGCTGATCATAAATCTCAAACTCCATATTTTAAATGCGCTTATTTTTTTTTTTTAGAGAGACAGCTAAGGAAGGAGCAGGCCAAGGACAGGAATAAAATGTTACCTGAGCTTTGGCTAACAGCTTAAAACTTCATCTTTAAAAGTACCGAGTTCCCTGATGCCTTTTGTCTAAAATGTTTTCTTGTAAATATTATAGTAACTTAGCTTATTCTTCACTCTGATAAGACAAGTTCGAACTTAATTCTTGTTTATCTATTTTATCTATTTATTTATTTGGCAAGCAGGAGCTTCCCCAGCTGCTGTGCGCGGGCTCCTCGTGGTGGTGGCTTCTCTTATTGTGGAGCAGGGCCTCTAGAGCAGAGGCTGGGTAGCTGTGGCTCACGGGCTCAGGTGCTCCGAGGCACGTGGGAACTTCCAGCCCAGTCTGTTGCATTGGCAGACAGATTCTTTACCACTGAGCCTCAGGGGAGCCCCTGAACTTAATTCTTCAGAGATGAATATTAATTTTCAGATGTTCAGATTCTCATTTGTTGGGTACACGTCACATTTTTAGAAAGATATGTCCTGCTAAACTATAAAAAACTATCGGGTTGATCCTCAAAAAAATTGCTGACAGTTGGCATCTTTCTTCAGAGGTAAGGTCTGAGGAAACAACAACCTTAAGTCAGGCCCCATTTTGGAAAATTAGTGAAACCTGGTTAACTTCAGAACCAACTGAAATAATTGAAGTTTTTCCATGTTGGCAGAAGTTGCTTTATTTTTAGTATCTGGCAGGACAGCAAATGCTCTGCGTGTCAATTCAGTGGTTTTTGAAGCCAACTGTTTATTCATTGGCTTAAAGTTTACACTCTACTAAAGCCTTTGCCTTGACTTCCATGAAACAAATAGTAATATTTGGACAAAATATGTGCACGAAAATCTTTCTCCAAGACCAGATGTAGATTAGTATTTGTGGCATCAATGCCTTCTATCATGGTAATAGATCAAAAAAAAAAAAAAAAAACCAAAACCAACTTTGAAAAGGCTAAGTCAAAGCCAGGACAGTGCAGTTCAAGGAGTTTTTATTATGAAATAATCAGAGCATCTTTCTAGATTTTCAGGTTTTTAAACTGCTAAGAAATGGAATCTTTATAGAGTAAATTTCAGTGAACTGTCAAAAGATTATGTTATTCATCTGTGTATTTATTCTTGACCTTGACAGCATTCTGAGACAGACCTGTTTGTCCATCTTTGAGGCTGGGGTGCTCTGTAGATTTTGATAAAAAGAATAGAGCTGCATTCTTTAGTCTTTATTATTTCATCCTCCCTCCGTGTTACTCACTGTAAAAGACACATGCGTGCACACAGTCAGTCAGTGCTGTAGCTGTGATCAGCGCAAAGGGCGACTGGGGAGAGGACCCTCAACTCCAGTTAAGAACGGGGAAGCGTGCAGCAGATCAGGATGCTGTGGAGGAACTCGGGAGTCAGACCATCTGTGCCCTCGGGTCTCCGTGAAGTGTATTGTTTCTTCATCCCCTCTGATCCGTGAGCGTTCTAGAGACGTGTGTTCATTTTGCTGGAATTTCTTCAAACACAGCAGTACTATCCGAGAGCTTCCGGCCACTCTAGCTTTTGTGACCTTGATCCTTGGGACACAGCCACAGGCCTTTGATAGGACTATCCATTAAATGCCATGCAGTATGCTGGGTGTTTAGATGTGCTTTTCAAATCAAGAATTAGCTGAGAGATAATCATCTTTTTATTAGCATTAGTAATTCCTTTTTACATTCAAGTAAGAAAGCATAAGACTTTTCTGAGTAGGATGGAATTTAGAAAAAAATTAAGTACACACCTTTTATGTCCAGACCAGGTTTCTTAAGGAAACAGAATAAAAGGGACTGAAGGGAAGGGAAGGTATAGTGTCCAAGAACAGCCTTGGCCCCTGGCTGTTCCTGCCCCAGGGTCCTTCCTGTGTCCTCTCTGGCATCATTCTAGAAGGCCCAGCCCACACCCCTGCCCAGGGCCCATGGGCCGCCTCTTGCTGAATTGCTGCAGGGGGCCTGCTCTGTGACAGGTATGGAATGAGGTAATCTTTTCCCACCTCTAATTTCTGAAAGGTGTGTCTGTCCAGTTATTACTTGTTCATTGAACTGAAAGGTTTAGAAACCAACAGCTATGGTACAAGCTGTAATTATTGATGTCTGTTTCATATTTTTCTAAGTTCTGGCATTTGATCAAGAAGTTAATATATCACTTCATCTTCAGGCTGAATATGCCTCAGCTATAAACGTTATATTTCTTGATGGATAGTATACAATTACAACTGCCCAGAATAAAAAGTGTTTTCATTTGTAATATGAGTGATACTAGAAGAAGTAATTATGGATGTCACAAGGAGTAGTGAAACAGTGAAGCCTTGCGTTGCTTCAGATTCCTGCCTGCTTAACACCTGAGAGACATCACTGTACACCTTCCCTGTTAGGCACTGAGCTACCTCATGCCGACGCAAAGGCGAGTGTGCACCGTCTGCTGGGAAGCGTTTGGGAAGCACGTTTTGGACAACTTGATTTTCAGGTAGGTTGTTACTACAAACGGGCTTCCCAGGTGGTTCAAGGGGTAAAGAGTCCACCTGCCACTGAGGGACACATACACAGGAAACACGGGTTCAATCCCTGGGTCGGGAAGATCCCCTGGAGGAGGAAATGGCTACGCACTCTCAGTATTCTTGCCTGGAAAACCCAAGAAATAAACTGGAAGAAAAGTGAAAGTGAAAGTCACTCAGTTGTGTCTGACTCTTTGCGACCCCATGGACTATACAGTCCATGGAATTCTCCAGGCCAGAATACTGGAGTGGGTAGCCTTTCCCTTCTCCAGGGGATCTTCCCAACCCAGGGATTGAACCCAGGTCTGCATTGCAGGCAGATTCTTTACCAGCTAAGCCACAAGGGAAGCCCAGAAAATAACCTCCATGTACCAAATAACCTAGATGTAAAATTTTTAATTACATGGGCACACTTTCTTTTCACTGCAGGATGTGACGTCTCCTCGCTGGTCAGCTTGGCTACAGTCATTCACTAGCTTAGCACTCACCTCACAGGGACTGACACCCTGACTTTCACCGTATTTTGTAGGCCCACACAGAGGTGAGGCTCACTGAGGTGAAACTTGGGAATGAATGCAGCTCTTTTGCACAATGCTCCGTAATTTTAAGCTTAGTTTTTCTCAGGCTGTATCAACATGTCCTTCATTCTACAATGGCTATGTCACAGTGCCTGCCCAGGGTAGGGAAATGTTAACTACTGCAATAAATATGCCACTGAACTACAATGACTCGAACACAGTAGAAGTCTATTTCGTACTCACGGGACAAAGGGGGACATCCCTATCAGAGGGGGGCTCTCCTCACAGTCATTCAGAGATCCAGGTTGACAGCACCTCTCTGACTTTCTTTTCCTAATAAATCTGGGGGTCACCATCCCAGCCACCAGGAAGGGAAGAAGCCACAGAGGAATGCTCAAGGAGGTTATGGGCCTGGCCTAGAAGGGGAATGGGTTACTTCCGCTCACTCTGTACCAGCTAGAACCTCATTACTTCACCTAACTGCATCAGAGGCTGGAAAATGTAGACTGTTTCCCTGGAAGGAGGGGAAATACATTTAGTAAACAACTAGCCGTGTCCGCCACATCCATGATCATCACATGGGACCTTGATGTGTGATACCCAGGTGATGCTAAGACATGACGTTGAATACCACAAACTACTACTTGTGACTTGATGTAAGCATTGTACTTGGATATTTTGACAGAGCTGATTAGAAAGCTCTTCATATTTGCCAAGTAATGTGCATGGTAGATAGAGATCTCAGGCATCTCCCACGATGTATGGGAAATGCTGAAGTAGAGTCACATTTCAGCAAGGCTCAAATGAGAATGTGGTTGCCACCTGGAAAGTCAGTCAAGGTCATGGGAAAGGCGATGCTTCAGTCAGGTCAGATCAGTTGCTCAGTCGTGTCTGACTCTGCAACCCCATGGACCACAGCACGCCAGTCTTCCCTTCCATCACCAATTCTCAGAGCTTGCTCAAACTCGTGTCCATCGAGTCAGTGATGCCATCCAACCATCTCATCCTCTGTCGTCCCCTTCTCTTCCTGCATGCAATCTTTCCCAGTATCTTTTCCAATGAGTCAGTTCTTCGCATCAGGTGGCCAAAGTTTTGGAGTTTCAGCTTCAGCATCAGTCCTTCCAATGATTATTCAGGACTGATTTCCTTTAGGATGAACTGGTTGGATCTCCTTGCAGTCTAAGAGTCTCTCAAAGAGTCTTCTCCAACATGACCGTTTAAGAGCATCAATTTTTTGGCGCTCAGCTTTCTTTATGGCCCAACTCTCACATCCGTACATGACTGCTGGAAAAACCATAGCTTTGACTAGACAGCATATTAAAGGTGATGCTTAGTTTCAATCACAAAGGTTAAGACTGGGACTTCATACAGGGGACCCACTGAAACAAGGTCATCCCAGAAAGAAGGAAGCACAGGAATTAAGCAGTGGGGTTGTGTGGGAGGGTGGCAGCGGAGCTGGAGAGTGATGGTGCTGGAGGCTGGAACCCACCTCCACACAGACGGTGAGACGTGGGAGGGTGTTTGGACTTAGGTCTCTAGGGAGTGAGGATGCGTCGGCATATATTAAACAAGAAATGTACATGTTGGCACACGAGAGATGGTTTAGGAGTCAGGCCTGAAGCTAGGACAGCTAGGGCATTTCAGTATCCTGGGGAGGAGCTGATGAGACCCTAAACCAAGGCTGTGGGAATTGTGGGGAGAGTGTGAATGCTGGGAGTTTTTTTGGGGGAGACTTGACAACATTTGCTGACTACACAGGGGTGTGGTAGGGTTGGGTGCCCATGGTTGGTGATGTGGGTTGAGTGAAGCAGGTAGCAGAGAGCAGGTAACATAGGTAGAGTTTAGTAATTTAATTGTGTGAAATTAGACATTTAATAATAACCCTGATGCTGGGGAAGATCGAAGGCACGAGGAGAAGGGGGTAACAGAGGATGAGATGGTTGGATGGCATCACTGACTTAATGGACATGAGTTTGAGCAAACTCCAGGAGATGGTGAAGGGCAGGGAAGCCTGCTACTGCTGCTGCTGCTAAGTCCCTTTAGTCATGTCTGACTCTGTGCGACCCCATAGATGGTACCCCATCAGGCTCCACCGTCCCTGGGATTCTCCAGGCAAGAACACTGGAGCGGATTGCCATTTCTTTCTCCAATGCATGAAAGTGAAAAGTGAAAGTGAAGTCACTCAGTCGTGTCCAACTCTTAGCGACTCCAGCAGCAGCAGCGGCAGCTACGAGATGGTGAAGGGCAGGGAAGCCTGGCATGATGCAATTCATGGGGTCACAATTGGGCGTGACTTAGAAACTGAACAACAACAACATATTTAGTAATGTAGATGATACTTAGACACACTGTGTCAAGCAAGACACCCATGGAATTTCCTTCTGGAAGANTCCAGCAGCAGCAGCGGCAGCTACGAGATGGTGAAGGGCAGGGAAGCCTGGCATGATGCAATTCATGGGGTCACAATTGGGCGTGACTTAGAAACTGAACAACAACAACATATTTAGTAATGTAGATGATACTTAGACACACTGTGTCAAGCAAGACACCCATGGAATTTCCTTCTGGAAGATCAAAAGAGAAGGCTGTTGAAGAAAACAGGTAGAGGCTTATTTAAAAGATGGGATGTAAACAGCAACACAACACCCCTGAGCCACTGAGCAAGGTGACAGTGGCATCAGAAAGCCTGATGATCTGGGTCAAATCCAAGATTTAAATCTGGATCACAATAGGTGGTGCCTGAGATCAGGTTTCCTAGAAGTAATGTCCCAGATGTCTTCTGAAAGCAACTTATAAATATGTGCATTTCTGGAAACACCTGTAAGGGAAAGAGTGAAGCCCATGAGGAAGTGGAAAGAGCTGGTCAGGCCGTGGCTCTGTGAACCACTCACTTCAAAGGAGCTGGCTCCTCACACCCTCAGCCCCGTCAGACTGGGGCTGTGGGTCTTTCCTGGTGCACCCCTTCCCTGGGCAAGGGGGCCTCCCTTGGTGGAGGGCACTTCTGTCAAAGAGGGGCAGCCTGGCACTGCTGCTGGCTCTAGCAGCAGCTGGGGGATGGATAAACCCTGCCAGCCCCATACACACAGACACACACAGTAATTGAAGTGGATGTGTGTGTGTGGACGCAGGTCAGACAGTCCTGATCGTGGCGGCAGGCTCAGCTCTACCCGGGGGAGGTTATTTGAACCAACAACGTGGGCTGGTGGCTTGAAATCAGAAGGGTTTAAAGAATCTGCCCCTTATCTGATAGGGTTTCCCTGATAGCTCGGTTGGTAAAGAATCTGCCTGCAATGCAGGAGACCCCAGTTCGATTCCTGGGTCAGAAAGCTCTACTGTTGAAGGGATAGGCTACCCACTCCAGTATTCTGGTCTAGAAAATTCCATGGACTGTATAGTCCATGGGATCACAAAGAGGTGAACATGACTGAGTGACTTTCCCTTTCACTTGTCTGATATCTTGATTACATGAGAAACAGAGATGCCTGGTAGTGGTGGGTAGAAGCCTGCTGGATTAGAAATCAGAAGTGATTATTGATTCCAGTAATAAATGAAACCCCTTAATAACTGTCCCTGAGATGTTTGAAAATTGAGCTGCTTAAAGGTTTTAGAAACTCATGATCAGGGAGTTCCCTGGCGGCCTAGTGGTTAATACTCTGCTGCCAGTGCAGGGGGTGCTGGTCAGGGAACTGACCACACAAGATCCCACATGCCTTGTGGCACAGCAAAAAGATTAAAAAAACCCCAACTCATTAGTGTTTGCAAGCTCACCCATGAGCAACCGTGAGCACAGCAGGTGCTATACAAGGGTTTGGACACTGGATAAAGGATAGAAACGGAAACCATGTACTACTAGAAGACATTTGCTTAAATAGGTATGTATCTTATAGTTGCAGATCATTTCCATTTCCATCCTTTTTCCAGCTTCCCAGGTGGCGCTTGTTGTAAAGAACCTGCCTGCCGATGCAGAAGACATAAGAGACCCATGTTTGATCCCTGGGTCAGGAAGATTCCCTGGAGGAGGGCATGGCAACCCGCTCTAGTATTCTTGTCTGGAGAATCCCCATGGACAGGGGAGTCTGGCAGGCTACAGTCCACAGGGTCGCAGAGTCGGACACAACTGAAGTGACTTGAAATATGCACTTAGGTAGATAAATGTATGTATGTATTTTGATATGTACATATAGTTACAGACAGGAGGGGCTCCCGAAGTAAGTTCAGTGGAACCTTGGGCCATTAAGAAAAACAGATTTCTGTGGTCAAATGCATTTGGGAACCATTGCATGTTATTGCCACTGTGACCTTGACAGCTGTGACTTTATCAGCACCTCAAGGCCTCTGAGAAGTCAGTAACTCTCTGCTGGTGTTTATCACAATGCTTCCCAAATTTGTTGAACAATGTGATCTTTTTTTTTTTTCTACCCACCACTTATTAACAATCCACATGTTTACTCACAATACTCTGGGAAACACAAACCTAACTGTACCACATCTAGGATAGTAACATTTTAGAGTATAACACTTCTCTTGCTCTGGGGGAAATCTCTCTGGGAAGGGCCTCTGTGATTTCTTCCTGTAGATTTTCGCTGAACCACACCCCTGCCCCAATCCCACCCATTCCCATCCTCTACTCCTGAGTTTTCCTTGGTATTTCTTTCCAGGGCATGGAGATCATATCCTCTGTACCCTTATAATGTGTGATTTCTGAGTCCAACCCAGACCTACTGAATCTCTGAGCATGTGGCTTGGGACAGTTTTGTTTGACTTTAAAGCTCTCTGTGCTTTCTAATGCAGCCAGGCTGGCACAGAATTAGAGGCCAATATTTTATGTGGATGGAAGGATGGTGGATGGATGGATGGTTGGATGAGTGATTGTATACAGACCTGGTCCTTCCAGTCAAACCGTGTGAGGTCTTGATGTCCTTACTAAATAATCATGGCTGATTGAGAATATAAGCCTTGGGACTGTTGTTACTGTTCTACTGAAAGAAACTTTTAAACATGTTGAGAATCATTACAGTTTGTCCCCTACATACAAACGAATTCATTCCTGGAGCTGAAGGGTTGTCAGCAGTAGGAGACGGAGGGCAAGCTGCAGTTTTACTCACGCCTGATGTTGATGGAATGCACACTTGCATCTTTTAAGGTTCTCACCTTGAAGGTTCATGTGTAGGGGACTTGCTGTATTGTATATGCTCCTGCCTTAAAGAGACACCTTAATTTTACATGCATCATATAAAAGTCTAGCAGGTTGAAAAGTTAAAATGCTTTTCATTATCCTTTCATTATATTCTTGGAAGCATCTCTCTAAAGAAGTGGATACATGTTATATATTTTTTATAGAGGAGAAAACAGATGCTGGCAGATTTAGGAGAGAACTCTAAAGCAAGCAGACCCTCTCTATAGCATACAAGAGCTGGGGTTAGGGCCCTGGCCAGGCCTTTGCTCTTTCTCCCTCTTCCAGTGATTCTTAAAGTATGATCCATGAACTACCAGCAAGCAGAAGAATCACTTGTTAGAAATGTAAACATCCCCATGTAGGAAGCTGGGGTGGAAGAGAAGAAAACAAGCCAATGAAACTTGCACATCTTATCACAAGATGGAGCTTCCCTTGTGACTCAACTGGTAAAGAATTNTGCTCACAAAGAGTCAGACATGACTTAGCAACTGAACAACAGCAAAAGCCAAGTCTACATAAAACCTACTTCCCATCTACTTGTGATTTAGGGAAGCAAAGCTGAAGGAATTCAGATACTTTAGGTTCCTTAAAATAGGCTTGTGATCTTTGAATAAGCTCATGGAAATGTTATTTGTAAAAACAGGTTCATCCAGTCTCACTGATCATGCTTATCATCCCGAGAAGCCTTAATGTACTTTCTATATTTCCCCTCTCCTTCCATTCTCTAGTTGTGGGAACACCCAATGGTCAAAGAATTGTCAGCCTTCTCCGGGCCCTAGAAAACTGGGCAGTCAAGACGTTTCTGGAAGCCGAAAGGAGAATTGAACGGGAGAAGACTTGCTAAAATTCATCAAGTGCCATGTTTAACCTCAAAAAACACTTCACCAAGGATGGTAATTGATTGACAGGGAAACTCAAAGGGAGACGTGGGGAATGGATGAAATACATAAAACTGCCCAAAGGAAGACCCTGAAGAGTTCAGGCGTAGATTTTCTAGGATGAAAGTATAGGCTTTCATGTATTCACAAATTAGGCAGCGAATTTTCTCCATTTGGAAGCTTAAAAAAAGAGAATGACCTGCTGCCCAAGACAAAGAAGAAAATGATTTGGGCCCAGAGGGAACTGTTGCTCATACCTGCACTGTCCAGGGGTCTGGAGGAGGATTAGAGCCTCCATTTTGGCGTCTCCGGAGTGAAGCAGCAAAACAATGTCTAGTAGTTGCTAGGCAACCATTAGCTCATCGCTCTGCCCTTTTCCATTAAACATTATCTGCCTTCCTAGATTGTTTTAATTTATATTTTTAAACAGGGAAGGTAAGGCAACAGAGAATTATCAGTGTGACCTAACACTAAAAATGCATTTGAGGTAAAGGTTTTTGCAAAGGTTAGATCACTCTTGGGTAAGATGTTAAAATTAGTGACCGTTGACTAAAACCTCTTCCCTCAAACATTTCATCACTTGACCTCATGTTTCCCAGTACCAAAAATAACACTGGAGACAGAAGATAATCTCTGAAGGTTGTAAAACTTAAGGTCACAGGTTTTTACATCGATTCAGTTTGATTCATTCTCTCAGTGTTCTGCTCTGACCTACCCCAACCTAGAGCTTGTTGTAAAGCAAGTTTATCAGCAAAGAATGGCTGTTCAAGGTGGTGAAGTGGAGTTCTGGCTCTGCTCAGCTTTGCAGGCAACGGAAATCACGTTATTCACAGTATCTGAGCAGAGAGAGAGGGAAAGACCACCTGTTTATGTAAGGAACAATTTCTGGAACATAAAAATGAAAAGTACCCAAAAGACAATATGAGTCATGTGCATTCAAGTTTTAGAGGTACATTTGTGACTTTTACAAAAGAGGATGAGGAGGTGCTCAGCAAAAAGGGTACAGAATCAGAACTAGGAGATTTACTGTTAGCCTGCCATGGACCATGCACACAGGGTCTTTTTTTTGAATTTCACTGGATTCACTGTTTGGCTCAGGGGACCTATCTGGGAAGGGATTCGGGAGGAAAAGGTGAATTCCACAGATGGGGGCTCAAACACTTAAAGCTGCATTTATAAAGTTAGCTCTCTCACTTCCATACATATCCAAGATAAAGGAGATGAGAGTGAGTATGAGGTCTGGGAGAGTGAAACGTGCAGCTAACTAGATTCCAAGCCTGGTTCTCCTGCTCATAAGTTGTGTGACCTTGGGCAGCTTTCCTGTGTTGTTTATCTGTAAGTGAGGGTCATAATACCTGCTTCATCAGGGCTGTTATGAGAACTAAGCAATATAATGGGTAGTAAATTGCAGTCGGCGTTATTATTCCTTTATTGTTGCTAGTCAGCCACCTGCACTACCAATAGTGCTTCACTACAGTAGAGAAGCGCTGGGTCACGTGCCCCTTTCAGCTGTCTGTTACTCTTCCAGACTGTATCTAGTGTTCTAAATGCAACTTCCGGACTGGAAGAGTATACATACCATGTGATTCCAACTATATGACATTCTGGAAAAGGCCAAGATTTGGAGATAATAAAAATAATCAAGGTTTACCAGGGCTGGGGCTGAGGGAGAAGAAAAAAGATGAAAATGTGGAGCACAGAAGATCTGCGGGGCAGTGAGTGCACTCTGTGTGATGTAATGACTGATCTGTGCCGTACATTTGCATGAACACTGAGAGTGAACCCTAAGGTAAGCGGTGGGCTTTGGGTGATTATGATGTGACGGTCTAGGTCCATCCTGGTAACAAATGCATCACTCTGAGAAGTAATACTGATTATGGAGAAGGCTATGCAAGTGTGGGGTCAGGGCATATGGGACAGCTCTGTATGTTCCTCTCAATTTTGTTAGAAACCTAACACTGCTCTTTAAAAAATTGTCTTTACATTAAAAAAGAAAAGAAGAGAATGTAGGCTTCCCTCTTGCCATCACTTTCCTCTGCAAGCTTACAGTCCAGTGCAGGAGAAAAAAGTTATCAGACTCACTCAAATAGATTAAGAGTAAACTGGGGTAAGGGGTTTCCCTGGTGGCTCAGTGGTAAAGAACCTGTCTGCCAGTGCAGGAGACTTGGGAGATGCAGGTTCGACCCCTGGGTGGGGAAGATCCCCTGGAGAAGGAAATGGCAAGCCACTCAAGTACATTTGCCTGGGGAATCCCATGGACAGAGGAGCTTGGTGGGCTATAGTCCATAGGGTCACAAGAGTTGGACATGACTTAGCAACTAAAAGAACAAACAAAAACTGGGGTAAACGGTGTAAAGGAACTCTTGATTCTAGGCGAGGCCACAATGAATGGATACAACTGGATCAAGATCCAGGAGGACCTGTGAGACGTCCTTGAGGACAGGGGAGTGGGATTCAGCTCTGAAAAGGCGAGTCCATGGAAGCAAAGGGACACACAGGGGACAGTCTGCATGAGGCCCCCTGGTGCAAAGAAGTGGCACACTTGGAGGCTCGAGGCTGTTGGGGTAACTAAGAGAAATCCAGGAGTGGATAGGTCAGGGCCAAAGCTGCAGGTCAGGTATAGTATAAGTCCGGCCCACTCGCACAGTGTGTTGATGACCCAACTGGGCTGTGATTTCAATGACAGTGTTTTAGGTCTTTCCTTCCAAATGAGTCGAATTCTCTGAAGACTCTACCTTTCTTTCCTTAGAGGTTGAAGGCTTGCCTACTAAGACTCCGGGACCTAAATGACTAAATGGGTGAGCATCTCAACTTTCGGCATGTGTACTTCCCCTTTTCCTCCTGGTTTGGTGTGTTTTCCCTCCTCCTACCATGTCCAATGGGCTTCCCAGTTGGCACAGTGGTAAAGAATCTGCCTGCCAATGCAGGAGACACAGGAGATGTGATCCTTGGATTGGGAGGATCCCCTGGAGGAGGGAATGACAACCCACTCCAGTATTCTTGCCTGGAAAATCCCATGGACAGAGGAGCCTAGCGGGCTAAAGTCCAGGAGATCACAAAGAGTCATGTATGACTTGCCCAGTACAAAAACCACACCACCACCACCATGTCTAATCTAATATCTCTCAGTCCAAAGACATTCTGTTTGTCTTCTCCACAGACAGGGGTGATGATATCAGTTTAAAAGCCACATGCTTGTAAACAGATTTTCCATCTGTGCCCCTTACTTGTCCAACCACCCTTAACCGCTCCATGTCCAGAGGCGACTGGAGTTATTATAATGTCTTATACCCTGTGTACTGAGTGGGTCTTGGCTTTCCCCATTGGCCCCATAAGGATCTGATCATCTCAGGTTTACTTTATTCTTTTCAGCCTCTATTAACTTCGTTGCTAATGACCCTTTTTCTATTTACTGTCCTTGTAGAAACATCCTTTGAAAAATGATTTTACTACTATCTGGTAAAAGGAATAAAAATTGATATGTTCCATCCACCATTCTCATCCAGAATTCTTAGTTGTTAAAATCAACTCCGTGAAATGTGATATATGTACAATAAGCTTCATCCACTTAAAATGTGCAATTCAAAGATTCCCCTAGGGATCCAGTGGCCAAGGCTCCATGCTCCCAATGCAGGGGTCTTGGGTTTGATCCCTGGGCAGGGAACTAGTCCCCACATGCCACAGCTAAGGATCTTCAATGCCACAATTAAGACCTGGCACAGCCAAATCAATCAATAAAGTTTAAAAAAATTAAAAAATAAAATGTACAATTCACTAGTTTTAACAGAAGTATATACCTAGAAACTTCTACCATAATTAAGATACAAAACATTTCCCTCACCCTCAAATAGTCCTGGTGCCCCATTCGCAGTCCAAACCTCTCTCCACTGTCTCATGTGGAGACAGTGTTTTTATCATGATAGATTAGTTTGTATTTTCCATAACTTTATAAAAATGGAATCATGCAATATTTACTTTTTTTGGTCTGGCTTTTTCTCACTCAGCATAATGGTTTTGAGAGTCATTCCTTTGATGCACACACGGTGGTTTACTCTTTTGTATTCCTAAGTAGTCTTCCATTGTGTGGGCATACCACCAGTTGTTTATCCTCCTGCTAAAGGGCATTGTTTCTAGTTTGGGGCTGTCGTGACTAAAACCGCTGTAAAGATGTATGCACAAATCTTTGCATGGAAACTCTCATTCTTTTTTTTTAAGAATATTTATTTATTTGGCTGTGCCAGCTCTTAGTTGGGGCACGTGGATCTTTGGTCTTCACTGTGGCATGCAGGATCTTTAGCTGTGGATTGTGAACTTCGTAGTTGGGGCACGTGGGATCTAGTTTCCTGACCAGGGATTGAACCTGGACCCCCTGCATTGGAAGCTCAGATAGCCACTGGGCCATCAGAGAAGCCCCTCATTCACTCTTAGTTTAGCTATTTCAATAGCCACTTGCTGGGTCTTGCTGTCCTCAACCTTTCCTTATGCCAGTATAGCCTGCACATTGCTTCCAGAACATTCTTCCCAATGCACAGCTCTGATCTCACACCTTTAAAGGTGTCTCACTGTCTATAAGTAAAAGTCAATACTTTTTTATTGCCAAGAGCATTCCCGTATCTTTTCACATCACTCATAATCCACCTCTCCTCTGACCACATCAGACCCACTCTCCGGAAGCCCCCTTCACACCCATGGATCCCTGGACCTTCCCCTTCCCTACTCTTCCAGGAGAGCCTCCCCCATCACTGTTCATGAGCTGTTCAGGAATTAGAGCTAGCACAGGAATGGAAGGAGGGCTCTCGCCTCCATGAAATTCAAGTTGGCCATCGATCCCGGCTTCCATTCTCCACCAGCCCTTGTATACCCCTCATGGGCTGACTGTGCTTTGCACAGAGGTGGCATTCTGCCTGTTGAGTAAACATGTGGGTAAATTTTAACTCTGTGCGTAGGACATAGTTAACAGGATGCAATGTGTCTTGCATCGCTGGGAGATGAAACAAAACATACAGGTTATCCAGGTAACCTAAAATAGTTAGTGTTGAAAAAGAACACTTTATGGAAGTATTTCTAAAATGAGTGACAAATGTCTCTTCCTTCTTAACCAGATTTAACTGAGCATAATTGAGACTGGGTGATGGATCAGAGTAATCACTATAATCGCCATTTGTAGATCTGGATGGTGATGTCAGGGATGTCCATGGGACGGATGTATACAGCACTTTGACACCGTCACAAAATATCCCCGTGCAGCTGCACTTTTATTTCCTTTCTCCATTAGGTTGTCATTTCTGACCACACAGTGTCTAGTTGCTGCCTTCTCTTACTCATAATTACCAATGAGATAGCCTGCAGTATAAAGAAATGGGGTCTGTTCAACTGCATAGACTTATCAGTCCTTAAAGAGTGTGATCATGTGGTTGTGATAATACCATCCCAGGCACAGTACAGAGAATGGCTTAGTGGCTAGAGCTGTTTGTTAGCTGATGTAGGTGATGTCTTCAACAAAGGAAAGGGGGCCCAGAAAGCAGTGAACTGATGGAGGTGACATACTGGTTAGCTGCAGAAGTGAGACCAGAGCCCAAGCTCCCAAGCTCTTGTCCCAGGACTCACTCTTTCTGTACAATTTATTTACAGAAAGTAGAGATACACAGTTCAGTTCAGTTCAGTCGCTCAGTCATGTCCGACTCTTGGCGTCCCCATGAATTGCAGCACGCCAGGCCTCCCCGTCCATCACCAACTCCTGGAGTTCACTCAGACTCACGCCCATCGAGTCAGTGATGCCATAAAGCCATCTCATCCTCTGTCGTCCCCTTCTCCTCTTGCCCCCAATCCCTCCCAGCATCAGAGTCTTTTCCAATGAGTCAACTCTTCGGATGAGGTAGCCAAAGTACTGGAGCTTCAGCTTTAGCATCATTCCTTCCAAAGAAATCCCAGGGTTGATCGCCTTCAGAATGGACTGGTTGGATCTCCTTGCAGTCCAAGGGACTCTCAAGAGTCTTCTCCAACACCACAGTTCAAAAGCATCAATTCTTCGGCCCTCAGCCTTCTTCACAGTCCAAATTCTACTCTAATTTATGTCTACATTTTGGGTGGCTGAGTTTCAGGAAGCATCATCATCAGATATGTGTAATTTGGCCATGTAGATGTTCAGCAATGTGGACCTCCCCACTTTCTATTCTCTGGGGAAACTATTTTTATTCTGCACAAAAAGTTCTCGTTGCCACAGTGAAGCCCATTAGGGAGTTGCTCATTGTACCAGTTGGGGAGCATGTAATTGCAATTAAAAGCAATGATGTTTCTAGGAAGTCACAGTCAAAAAGTTGTGCTCAGATGTGTAAGAGTGGATCCAGATGCAGAAGGAAGGGTCTAATGGGCTTAGTTGGACTGGCTTGGAAGTTAACATTGCAAGGTTTTCCCTTGCAAGACTCCAAGGGAAAGAATCAGTAGATTGGAACCAGGCTGGCTCCATGAGAGGCTATGATAATAACTGATTTGAGAATTCCTTGGAGGATGGGATGAAGCCCTGGACAAGGAGAGAGACTGATAAGACTGACTGGGCTGCTCTTCAGTGAGGTCTTCCACCTCCACTCCCTTCCTCCTCTCAGACCATCTTTTTTGCAGTCTTTCCTGTTGGATCCTTAAAGCCAGATCCCCAAGTCAAGAGATCTCTTGTTTATCTTTGAACCACTGTGGGTGATCGTATTATTGGCCCCAATTCCTGACCTCTCTCTGTATTCATCTTTTCTTAGTGACTTTGTAGTTCTCCCACTAGCTCCACGAGCAGAATGGCAGAGTATCATTTCATGCTCCTTGAATCTGGGCTTAGCCACGTGACCTGTATTGGTTAGTGATATATGGGTGAAAGGACAGTTTGCCAGCTCTGATCCTGAGCTTGTATTTCCTGATTCTGAGCTTGTTGCTTGGTTCCTCTACCATCACTATAAGAGAAATATACCTACATTAGGCAGGAGATCAACAGACCATGAGAGACATATGGAATGTGGCTGCCCCAACCAACCAACAGACCTGCAATGAGAGTTACTAAGATGTCTGAAGCAGTCATCAGCTTATCCCAGACTAGATCAGCCAAATCCAAGAAGACCATAGATGTGAGCAATTATAAGTCATTGATACTTTAAGCCACTGAGAGTTGGATGGTCTGTTACACTGCAGAACTGATACCAGCCTCCAACAAGCTCTGGAAGAAAGGTCTATCAGAAAGCAAAAGAGCTGCTAAATGAAGGGTCAGGACAAGTCCACCTACTGTGTTAGAAACAAACAGCTAACATAGATAGAGCCCTGCTTTATTCCTGGATAAGAAAGGAGAAGGAGGAGGAGGAGCATGAGGAAGAGAAAGAAAGAAAAGGGGAGTGAGAAGAAGAAAGGAAGAAAAGAAGGAAGGGAGGAAGGAAGGAAGAGAACTTGGGGCAACTGATTGAGAAAAAGGAGATGAGACTACAGCTTAGAAAAAGGAAGGGCACTTTGCCTGAAGATGCAGAAGAAGATCATTCTTTTGGAAAAAAAAAGAATCACTTACCAAAGGAAGTAAAACTTTTAGATAGCTTCTGCCTGGTACTTGTAATAAAATTGGAGAAAATATGGACTTTTGAAAATCAGAAGCTAAACGTAAGATAAGACAACAGTATTAACAATACACACTCTCTTGGATCACTTACTCTGGTTCACTTGCCAGCTGCCACATTATGAGGACACGCGAGTATTCCTATAGGGAGGTCCATGGCGGAGAAGCTTAGACCTCCTACAAACAGCCAGTATCAATTCGCCAGCTTTGTGCACGAGCCCTCTTGGAAGTGGGTCCTCCAGCCTTCAGATGATGTCTGTTGGAAGAGAGTGCAAGGTGGAAGGTGCAATGAAATTTGCAACCTACTCTCAGAAGTCACACTCCATCATTTCTTCAATGTCCTAGTGGTTACATAGTCAGCTCTATTCCCTGTGAAAACAACTATACAAGAATCATGAGTGCCAGGAGACAAGAATCTTTGAGGGCCATCTTGGAGGCTGACTACTACACTCTGTGTATGAGATATTTGCTTAGTGGAAGAATTTTTCCAGTAAACAATAGTTGCTAACATTTATTCTGTCTTGCTATGTTATAGACCCTGTTGAACAAGCTTTACATGTGTTTAACCTTCCCCAAAACCCTATGAGGTAGGTATTATTATCCTCATTTTATAGACCAGGAAACTGAGGCATTAAGAGTTGGAGTAATTTGCCCAGTGTCATTCACTTAGTATGGACTGGCTTCAGAAGCCACACTTTTGTAAGCACTGCGTTATCCTGCCCCTTAAGCATACAAAATTTTATCACTACAGCTTGTTTGCAATTATTTTGTAGGCGTGGAAGAGGAAATACCAAGAATAGGAGGGAGCTAAGAGAAGTGGGGTTGTCTTGCTTACTAAGAATAGCAATTCCAGAATCCAGAAGCATCTGCCCTACTGGAGAGGTCATGCCCTACCCAGAGAGCCTCTCTGCACAATGTTCAGGTGACAGTTGGCTCCCTGTTTCACTGCCTGGTGCCATCCTCAGGATGCCTGCTGCTACAGGGTGTATGCCACAGCCAAGATGCCCAAGCATTTCACACCTCCCTAGAGAGGAACACAATTAACTTTCCTTTTAAATAAGCTTCCCAAGCCAGTCTATTACTAGTTATCTGCTCTTTGCTGCCAGGGGGTGCAGATGAGTGGGGAGTACCTTACTTACGTGTTTAATGAACATCGAGCTATAAACTATAAACAAAAATTCACCCTGCTCAGAATGGCCCACTCCTGTACACTTGACCCCAGGAGGTTATGAACTTGCACCAGAAGAAAGTAACTGGATTTCCCGGGGCTGCCTCTGAGGCTCTCAAAGCAGAACAGGACTGGGGTAGACCAGTTGTATATTGAGACACAGTTGAGGCTCTGTATGAGGCCACCTGCAAAGTTAGGCCACCTCCTCCTGGGCTCTCAGTCAGGTTTTGGGGTCTCAGAAGATACTGCAGTACCAGGCTTGGACAGGAAAACCCACATGGTTTCTCACAAAGAAATAGAAAGTGTGGCTCAGAGCAGGGTGGAGACATGAGGGAATAGCCTTCAGAGGACAGTGAGTGGGCATGCTGCCATTTTTGCTGCTCAACTTCATATTCCTTCTATTCTTTCTTTCTTTTTGGCTCAGGAGATGACTTAACATGTGGCTCACAGCTGACTCTTGTGGGGATCTTGGGTAAATGATGAGAAAAAAAATAACACCTGGGTACCTTTATGCTGTTCCTTCTGTGCAGACTGAGGATGGAGCCAGATGGCCTCTCCGCTCCACCCCCTTTATTTATGAAAGGCTTCACTCGCTTTTCAACAGGACAAGAGAGGGAGGGAGGGACACTGGAGTTTCGTGTTCAGGGATAGGAAGGAGTGTGTATGAGAAGCAGCCCTGGTAAGCCATTGAATATGGACATGGTCACTGGGGCCCGTGTCACTGGGGCCCTCTCTCTTCCAAAAGCCCTTAGCTTGTGGTCCAACCAAGGACTGCTGGAGGTCATAATAAGAAGAGGGTAATAATAAGCACTTGTATAGCACTTCCCTTGTAGCTCAGCTGGTGAAGAATCTGCTTGCGGCAGACCTGGGTTCAACTCCTGGGTTGGGAAGATGTCCTGAAGAAGGTAAAAGCTACCCACTCCAGTATTCTGGCCCGGAGAATTCCATGGACTGTGTAGTCCTTGGGGTGGCAAAGAGTTGAACATGACTGAGCGACTTTCACTTCTACTTCACAGAGCTTATTGTGACTTCCCTGGTAGCTCAGGTGGTAAAGAATCCACCTACAATGTGGGATCCCTGGGTTTGATCCCTGGGTTGGGAAGATCCCCTGGAGGAGGTAGTGGCAACCCACTCTAGTATTCTTGCCTGGAGAATCCCCATGGACAGAGAGCCTGGCAGGCTGCAGCCCATGGGATAGCAAAGAGTCAGGCATGACTGAGCAACTAAGCACAGCACGTGGTACTTTCACGGAGCCAGGCTGTCTTCAAAGTGCCATGTGGAGCAGTCTCTTGCAGGAGTAGGTGCATTCTTATTCCAATTTCATAGATAAGAGAAATGAGGCACAGAAAGATTAAGTTATCTGCTCAGGTTTATCCACATGTAAATGGTAGGGCCAGGAACTCAGACTCAGGCAGTCCAGAGCCCATGTTCGTAACCACCATCCTTTGTTGCTTTAAAGCAGGAGGATCCCTGAAGCCATCTGACCCAGGTTTCCCAAACACTGCTCTCTGTTAAATGACTCTCATTGGTTTGCAACATCTGTGTCCTGCTTCTAATGTCACTTACCTAACATTCTGAATTAATCACTATGTTTAATTAAATGGTAAAGAATCTGCCTGCGAGGCAGGAGACCAGGGTTCAATCCCTGGGTTGGGAAATTCCTCTGGAGAAGGGAATGGCAATACACTCCAGTCTTTTTGCCTGGAGAATTCCATGGACAGAGAAGCCTGGCGGGCTACAGTTCATAGGGTTGCAAAGAGTCAGACACGACTGAGAGACTAACACACACAACACACATTTTAAAAGGAATCTTGATGTTCCTACTAAAGATGAAAAAATCAACATCATTTGCCATAAGTAGAAAGGAAATGTGAACATAAATTCAGTGAACACAGTGTTCCTGAATGTTAGCTGGGTACTGCTGCCCCCTGAGTTGAAGGATGGAGAGAGAAGAGGGAGGGGTCACATTCACAGAGCTTGTCTCAGTGGATGCTGTGTTCTCTCAATGAGCCATGTGGCTTGTTCCCTCCACTCTGAGAAAGCTGGCCTAAGATATCTCTCTTCTTCTTTGTTTTTTTAATCTCTGTGAAAAATAAAATAAAATTTACACTTTATTATTTTCTTTCTTTTTTTTGGTTTGTTTTCATCTTTTGTTCATGCCACATGGCACGTGGGATCCTAGTTCCCTGACTAGGGATTGAACCCACACCCCCTACATTGGCAGCACAGAGTCTTAACCACTGGAAAAGAAAGTGTCAGTCACTCAGTCATGTATGACTCTTTGCAAACCCATGGACTGTAGCCCTCCAGACTCCTCTGTCCATGGAATTCTCCAGCCATGGGTGGCCATTCTCTTCTCCAGAGGATCTTCCCAACCCAGGGATAGAACCAACATCTCCAGGATTTCAGGCGGATTCTTTACTATCTGAGCCACCAGTGAAGCCCCTTAGCCGCTGGATCACTGGGGAAATCCAGGACATCTCTCTTTTTATCGCTGAGGAAACAGACGTTCAGAGAGGGGATCTGTTGTGCCCGTGAGCACATTGGTGGCTGGGCCTGGACGAGCACTTGAGACTGCCAACTCCCCAGCATGGCAGCCCCTGCACATTCATTTCTAGAAACATTTTCACACAGGCTGCACCTACCAGGTTCATTCTTAGTGAATTCTGACCATTTACATCTTCACTGGAGGCATGCCCTCTAAGCTGGTCCTCCAGTTCACGCGCTTCTGGAGTAATTCCAAGCTTCCGCTCTCGCAGCTGTCACTGTCCATCCTGGAGAGAGCCCCAGGCCACGTGTGAGTGTGGACTCACGACCCCTTCACCTCGTGGGGTCTGCCTGTCATTGTGGTATGAGTCACTTATTTCCATCTGCTAACCCATTTAGAAGTTCGGCTAATAGCACTTTCTCTATGTAAATACTTCAGAGGGCTGTTGTTAGAATCCAAGTGAGGTCATGGATTGGAAGATGCTCTGGTGGAATACACTGCTCTAAATAAGCACGCTCGTACTCACCCCAACACTCACTTATCTGGCATCCATAAGTGATGGGAACCGTGAAGGAAGGGAAAGGCATGTGAACAGACAAAACAGCTATCTCCAAGTCGACTCACGCATTCGTGGGGCATCTAGTTACCCTGCAGCACAACGTGCCCAGTGCTCGCAGGGTATGGAAGAACAGAGATGGGGTACCACGTGGCTCTGGTTGAGGAGGTTCAAAGTGTAAAAGATACCCAGGTACTAAATCGATGAGGTTCCTCACTGTGCGGATCCTTAACCTGGGCGCCACCAGTCTTCCATGGTTCCCAGTCTAACGGGTTTGCTCATCTGTTTTCCTAAATCACATAGCTTCAGAGCTAGCAGATGAGAAGGAGGCAGGGGCTACCTGGGCAAGGAAACACTGAGTTGATGGAGAAGAGGGGCCGACTTGGGGGAAAGAAATAGGAAAGCCAAGAAGCAGGAATTTATACAATGAAGTCTGAGGTCTCTTAGTGGAGGAGCGCAAAACCTTCCCTCAGCCCTGAAGTCTATTGTTTTTAGAGTTTCTTTATAAACCACCACATATTCATAGTTACCTCCGGAATCGAGGGCTTTGTTTCTGCTGTTCCCTCCGCCTGGAATGCCCTTCCGCAGACCTCTGCTGGCTGCCTCTTCAATTGCTTCAAGTTTCTGCTCAAATGTCCCCAACCTCAGTGACACCCAGCCTGGCCACCGTCTTCTCAGTATTCCCCATCCCGCCTCTGGAGCTCTGCCTCTTTTTTTTTCCCATAGTACTTCTCACCGTTAGACACACTACTTTATCTATCGATCATCCATTATCTCTCATTTTTCTACCACGTATGATGGCTTCTGTTTGAGTCCCTTCTGTGGAATATAAGTTCCATGAGTGCCAGAGTGTTTGGTTACCCACCCCCTGCCGCCCCCACATAGGTCCCGTGGCCAGAGCATGTATTAGGCACTCAATAAATATCTGTTGGTTGACTTCCAACTCTGAGTCATTAAGGAAAGGTCAAAATGTAGTTCATATGTTCTGCAAAGAGAGCAATTGACGGCTGCTTTTGCCTTCATCATCTGTCATATTATCGCATGTCGGTGTGTCCCTTGTATTCATTCCTGGAGAGTGGACCCCATCTTCCTCATCTTTACACCCAGCCTGAGCCAGGACCTGCGTAGAAAAGCCACGCCCTCCTCCAGCCTGCCCCCTCTCGTGGACTTCCCATGATGACTTCGCTGAAAGAATTTTTGCAGAGAAACAAGTTTATTCTTTTTTTTTTTTTTTGCCATTTGCCCAGTTTTCTTTACAATTTTCTTTCTTTCTTTTTATTTAACCAGTCCTTAGAAAGTCACTGAGGAGATAAGTAACCGGGATCCCTATGAAATAACTGACATAAAGAGACAGAGAAAATACAGTATCGCAATTCACTCGTCCATAATCAGCTACTTAGAGGAAAAACAAAAACTATAAAAGGCAAACTTTTAAATTAGCAACCAAAAATGCCCCGCTTAACCCAAGTACTTTTTCAGCTGCCGTCGCCATAGCAACTTGAAGCCCATCTTGGTGGTCACTGTGCCCAATTCTGTCGAAGCTAAAAATTACCTTAACTTTGTGCGTATGCTTGGCCAGCACAGTAAAGTCTGCGTTAACAGAAAATTAAAACTTTTTAAACCAGGGAAATTACTTTTACTGGAGCAAAGGAAACCTCTCAATTCTAATAGTTTTTCTTCTTCTAAAAAAAAAAAAGCATAATTTGTCGGACATTAAAATAACAAAAGGGCTTTGAGAAAGGATTATGGGTTTCTGATGTTTCACTAGCAGAATAGATTTACTTTATATCCCACTGATGTTGTAATCGTGCATTCTGAGGTAATGGTGTAGCTCTTTCTCTTCCCATAAATAAAGATTTCAATGATAGCACTTCATTCCTTCTCTAGAGCATTCCTTTGGATTTTTTTTCCGCTCTCAGACTTGTAAACCATTTCACCAGGATGGAGTACAAATTGGATGCAGGACTTCTTTCGGGGGCAGGGAACTCATTACCAGAGGTTTTCATTGCGAGGAGCTTAAAATGGAAAATGTTTAAAGTCTGGAGAGTTTGAATGGAGGTGCTTCGCATCAGATGCTTTTGCTAACCATGAGAAGGAGGAGAAATTCCGTTTTTGAAATGGAGAGTTCAAAGTTCTCTTCTTAAACCCAAAGGTGCCTGGCCCTGGGATTTCTCTGAGCCCAAGGCTGCCGTTGAATACGAACTTGGGGGTAATTCTGATTTCAGAAAGAAAGTGCCTGTTTACTGCCCTGGCCGGCTGGTCACGTGCATATCTTTCCCCCATTGCAACCTACAACCTACAAATCTATACAGGCAGCATAGATTTAATTAGGGTGAAATCTCTTTAAAAATTCACATATATATCCCTTCCTCTGTCAAGCAACTGCAGAAGCTAGCCAGGCATTGAATATCTTTTGAAACCGAACAACTGTATGTAAATAAAGGGCTGTTATTTACCAACAAGAGGACAAAGCCCCCAGCACCCCTTCAGCTCCAGGCCACTGCAGGACACCTCTCTTGGGCAACTTCAGACTTATTAGCCTGATTGCCAACTTTGGTTTGTTATTCACAAACTCACCCTGAGCCCCGCCTTTGAATGCAAAGAAGAAATGGTGTTTATGTTCCAGATTTTCTGCTTTATTCTCAGGACTGAAGTAAATGCTGAAGTATTTTCTGCCTCAGCAGAGCCAGCAGGGAAGGAACACATGGTGTAATTACCTTAAACAAGCAGGCGCTGGAGATCGCTTCTGCAGTTGCCTGGTAGNTGCAAAGAAGAAATGGTGTTTATGTTCCAGATTTTCTGCTTTATTCTCAGGACTGAAGTAAATGCTGAAGTATTTTCTGCCTCAGCAGAGCCAGCAGGGAAGGAACACATGGTGTAATTACCTTAAACAAGCAGGCGCTGGAGATCGCTTCTGCAGTTGCCTGGTAGGAGCCCGGGGAAAAGTGGAGAACACAGGGATGGCCTGTCTACACTCAGCCTTCCATGTATCTGCTCACTTGGGGACCAAAGGAGGGACCCACAATGTGATAGATACCTTCAAATGTGGCCCAATTTAGTGGCAGAAATGTTTACTGCTCTCCAGTCAGTAAAACACATACTATTGTTTGGCTCTTCAATTTTTTTTTGAAAGATGAAAATTGATGAACGTGTTTCAATTTTTTATTTTTAAAGGAAAATCATTGTACTCAAGCAACATAAAATAACAGGAGCAAATCTAAACTTTGCAATTACTAAAGATCACTAAAAAAAATCTATTAAAGAGGCATCACCAATGATAAACACTTATGAATCTGAGACAGAGATAGTTTCAGATGAAGATTTTGATCAGGACAAATCAATCAGGCCATTATTAAAAGTACAAATAGTATCCAACGTTTGACCTTAAATAATCTCCAGTTCTGGTATCAGATTTGAGACCTGGTTCCACTAGAGTCAGCTTCCTCCATAACCACTGAGAAAGGACCTATCAACTATGTCTCTGTTTTACTCTCAAAAGCAACTGGGCTTGCCACTGAGGTTTACGCTTAAAAGGGATGTTTTTTATTGAACAGTCGTCAGAGTTTCTCTACCAGTTAATAATGCCTGATTGTCCTTGCCAAGGTCAGGAGGCAGTTGGTAACCAAAGGCCTGGGTAGTGCTCTCAGCCCCTGTCCCCTCAGGAGTAGGGTTTGGTGGGGAGGGAACAAGTTAGTGGGAGAGGGTATGTCTCCTGGCACCCCTCACCTCCGGCGTCCTGTGTCTCCCTCCTGAGAGGCCGGCAGATTTATTTCTCCTAATTTCTCCTATACAGTGTATGCAGTGTTCCTTCTTTTCTAATTAATGTGAGAATAGAGACTCAGAGAGGGTATCCCTCCAAAGAGTTGTTTTTGAAGAGTGACAAATTAATCCCCTTGGATATGCCTGGAGGCAGACAAGATATCTTCTGTTTTGTTTTGCAAAATTCTGCAATTAGATGTGCAAAAGTTCCATTTTTAGTAAAGATTTTTGTTGACAAATTTCACTCCCTTCAGAAAGTGCACACACACACACATACACACACTCCATTTCTGGGAAATAATTCTAAGGAGAATATATTATTGGACAGCTGAAAAATTCCTGGTGTGCCCTGCCAGCCTCCCTACCATCTCTCTAACAGACCGGGAAATTCACAGCTTGATGCAGAATGTCCCCATTAGAAGTGGCTGCCTATCCTGGGAGATAGGCACTGTGCACAGTCACAAATCCCTCCTTCACACCCATTTTGATGGTGGGACATCTGCGAGAAGGTGAATGATTTATCCAAGGTCTCATTACATGTACTTAGTGATGGAGTCTGGATTCAAATTGGCGTTCTTTTATTCAATCAAACTCTTGACACTTAAGACCATATTTCTGTCAATTTCATTTACATTAACTAAAGCTGGGTAGCTTAAAGAATAACGAGATTATGCTACCTTACCTCTGAATCCAGTACCTGAATACAAGAAGAAAGGTGTCTAAAGATCTTCATTTAATGCAAGACATTTAGTGTTAATGTGTTACTGACAATGCACTGGGGTTCTTCTCACCCAAGAGTCCTGGTGAACACTGACTGCGTCCACAGTTGCTGCCCCTAAGACCCTCATGACTGTTAGGGTTTCGTGTATTTCTTCAGGTCACATTTGTGCATGCGTACTAAATCGCCTCAGTCGTGTTGGACTCTTTGCAACCTTATGGACTATAGCCTGCCAGACTCCTCTGTCCATGGGATTCTCCAGGCAAGAATAGTGGGTAGCCACGCCCTCCTCCAGGGAGTCTTCCTGACACGGGGATTGAACCTGAGTCTCCTACATTGCAGGTGGATTCTTTACCATTGAGCCACCAGGGAAGACCTTTAGGTCACAGAAGTAGGCCTAATTCTCTAGTCTTCAGGTTTTTAGTGTTTGCATTTGGGCAACACGGAAGAGGAAGCTGACATGATATTTAGCCAAGGACAGAACACTTTTCTGGGACTAAGATGGTATAACCTTGGCCAAGCCTGGAACTTAGAGGCCCCTAGAAATAGGACAAGGGCATTTATATTGTCCAATTATTGCTCTCTGCCATAGCTAGTTCAAAGAGAGGACAGACAAAAGCAGGAAGATGGGATGGGGCCTGGCAGTCTCGGGGACCGTCACTTGGGACATTTGCCCCCCAGTTAGGTTCCCACTGGTTGTTGGAGCTAGGAGCCAGGATGGAGCTTGCAAATTGTGAGGTGATCCAAGTTTGTGTTTTATACCCCTCCTTGTGGATCTTCTCAGAGCTCATTGGTGTCCCCACAATCAATTGCCTAGTCATACACCAACTCTTTGTGCCTAGTTCTTTTGGACTATACAGATACCAAATATGATTATTANCCATAGCTAGTTCAAAGAGAGGACAGACAAAAGCAGGAAGATGGGATGGGGCCTGGCAGTCTCGGGGACTGTGACTTGGGACATTTGCCCCCCAGTTAGGGTCCCACTGGTTGTTGGAGCTAGGAGCCAGGATGGAGCTTGCAAATTGTAAGGTGATCCAAGTTTGTGTTTTACCCCTCCTTGTGGATCTTCTCAGAGCTCATTGGTGTCCCCACAATCAGTTGCCTAGTCATACACCAACTCTTTGTGCCTAGTTCTTTTGGACTATACAGATACCAAATATGATTATTAAAACCAAGATTTCTGGAATCTGACAAACCCAAGTTTGCTTCCTAACCACTTCATTGCTGTGTAACCTTGGACAAGTCACTTGACCTTTCTGGATCTTAACTTTCTTATCTGCAAGATGGAAATGATAATACTGCTTATTGGATAAGGATTATGTGAGATTATGTATATAAGGTACTCACAGTGCCTGGCTCATGGTAAGTGCTCGGTGAGTGGTAGATGATTTTTATTTGCTGTGTATCTTGAAGATATAGCTTAAAGAGTACTAGGCTTAAAGTTGTGGAAAGTGTTCTGATTCATGCTACAACACTGGATGAACCTTGAAAAACATTAGGCTAAGTGAAAGAAGCCAGACACAAAAGACCAAGTATTGTGAGATTCTATTAATATGAAATGTCCAGAATAGGCAAATCTATAGATGCAGAAAACAGATTAGAGGTTTCCAGGGGATGCAGGGAGAGGTGAAGGGGAGTGACTGCTTAATGGGTCCAGGGTTTCCTTCTGGGGTGATGAAAATGTTCTGGAACTGGAGAGGGGTAATGGCTGTACAACACTGTGACTGTACAAAATACCACTCAATTGCATATTTTAAAATAATACATTTTATGTGTGTTTTGTTGTAGTTTAAAAAATCGTGTAAAGCACACCCACATGTTTTTAGCCAANTGGGTCCAGGGTTTCCTTCTGGGGTGATGAAAATGTTCTGGAACTGGAGAGGGGTAATGGCTGTACAACACTGTGACTGTACAAAATACCACTCAATTGCGTATTTTAAAATAATACATTTTATGTGTGTTTTGTTGTAGTTTAAAAAATCGTGTAAAGCACACCCACATGTTTTTAGCCAACTGAGGTCACATAGTTACTTTGATAGTCATAGAGGCATAATCAGTCTCTGAACTCACTTACCCTTAAGATCAATTTGTCAGAATCTGAATCTAAACCTAAACCTCTATACCTAAACCTAAGCCAGAATCGAAATCTCCACATTTTAAATAGAGCTTTATCATTTGCTCACTATAAACTACATTTTCCACAATACTGTGAGGTAGGTGGCAAGTAACATTGCCCCCATTCTACAGATGAGAAACTAGAGGATCAGTGAAAGTAGAATCAGTTGTGGTTGTTCTGTGTGCTGTTTTACAGTGTTGACATTATGTTCTGAGTTCACAGAAGAGCTAATGGCTGTCAGNTTTGCTCACTATAAACTACATTTTCCACAATACTGTGAGGTAGGTGGCAAGTAACATTGCCCCCATTCTACAGATGAGAAACTAGAGAATCAGTGAAAGCAGAATCAGTTGTGGTTGTTCTGTGTGCTGTTTTACAGTGTTGACATTATGTTCTGAGTTCACAGAAGAGCTAATGGCTGTCAGAGGTTGGACTCAAATCCTTGTCTTTTGGTTCCTGGGTCAATGTCACGTTTCTCGATAATATATTTTATATTACACACAATATATTTTATACTACACGTAATATATCTTATACATATTGCACTTTAATTTTATGTTAATCATTTACAAGTGATATTGTATTAGTGTTTATTCCTGGCTGACTCACAAGGAAGGCAGATTTCATCTACGGAGACTTTGCAATTGGACCCATGGCTTCCTTTATTTAACTGAAAATTACTGCCTTCACTAGGGGCCATTGCTGCTGCCGCTGCTGCTAAGTCGCTTCAGTCGTGTCCAACTCTGTGCAACCCCATAGATGGCAGCCCACCAGGCTCCCCCGTCCCTGGGATTCTCCAGGCAAGAACACTGGAGTGGGTTGCCATTTCCTGCACATCAAAATGGTATTTGTGGAGCCAGGAAACGTGATACATTATGCTTGCATTTATTCTTTGGTCCCCAAAGATGAATTGTTGGTTTGTGTTTTTAAACACGCTTTCAAATGCTAAGAGGCCCTAACGAGTTAAATTAACATACTGTTGTTGTTGTTCAGTTACTAAGTCGTGTCCGACTCTTTGTGACCCCTTGAACTGCAGCACATCAGTCTTCCCTATCCTTCACTCTCTTGCAGAGTTTGCTCAGACTCATGTTTGTGGAATAATGGTGTGGCGTGGGCACAGTGTTCCAGTGATGGGGCTGGAGACCAGGATGAGACAGTGGACACAATCACTACAAACGCCCCAGTTTCTGAGGCTATTTGTCACATGACAGTGTTTCCTCTACCTTGTTATTTAATAAATGCATCAATCCTTTGACTTGGGGAGCTAAAGCTGCCATTTCACAGGTGAGGACATTGAGGCTTAGAGAAGCAAAGTGGTGCCCATTCAGAGCTCGTAAGGATCGTTCAGACATGGGTTGGGGCACTCCAGAGGCCATCCCAGAGAGCACCCATTTGCTGGTGACGTCACACATTTGGTTGGCTTCTGGATGTTCACGGCACTTGTTGGGTTTCTATTATAAGCTACCTAGAGCTCATCTCAGTGCTGGGTTGGTGATGAGGCCCCACGATTCCACTTGAAGATCTGACTTATATCAACAGAAGCCAGTCTCTTCATGTAACTAGGTGACCCAGAGGAGACCATGGCAAGCACCATTAGAGGCTGTTAAAAGAGATGTTTGGATTATTATACACAGTGCTGCAATGAACACTGGGCCCAGGTATCATTTTGAATTGTGGTTTTCTCAGGGAATTTGCCCAGGAGTGGGATATCTTGGTCACATGGTAGTTCTCTTTTTAGATTCTTAGGAACCTCCGGACTGTTCTTCATACTGGTTGTATCGATTTACATTCCCACCAACGGTGCAAAAGAGTTCCTTTACTCCATGCCCTCCCCAGCACAGGGAGCTTGTGTGGTGTTCTGTGAAGACCTAGATGGTGGGATGGGCAGGTGGGAGGGAGGTTCAAGAGGGACAGAGTATATATATGCATATGGCTGATTCAGTACGTTGAGCAGCAGAAACTGACACAACATTGTAATTCTACTCCAAGAAAGAGAGAGTGTTTGGAGGTGGCCCCTAAAATCTGCTGAGGTGCCCAGCCGATTTCTCTGAGTGGATGGAAACCGAGACCTACTCCATGGTGATAAAGTATCAGCCACGTTTGGTAAATCTGGAGACATCCTCTGAGTGCATCTGTTCCCTGGGGGCCTAGGACACTGTGGTTTCTGGTTGAAGTTGTTAATTACTACCATCATCTCAGCTCACGTGGTGTTTTATCGTGGTGTTTTATGTCGTGCTCCCATGTGTATGATATTGAATTCTGTCAGCTGTCACATGTGGTCAGCACTCTTATTTTTCCACCTTGCGGAAGAATGAATTGAAGCTCAGAGCAGCCGAGTGGCTTTCCTGAAGGTATAGTACCCCCTGAGTAGTTGCCTCCTGCGGCACTCACCTGCAGCATCCCGGCTGGCCCCCTCCCTTGGGTGGTTCTAACATCACTGCTTGTCCTCATGACCTGTCAGCTGAGCTCCAGAGGCAGTGTTTCCATCACACCCTATCAAGCCAGGGCTAAAGCTAGGCTGAGGAGGTCAGTAAGAACGAGTCCAGGGATTGAGTCCAGTCCACCCATACTTGGCTCTCATATTCTAAGGCACCGGGGAAGATGGGCCAGGAATTGCTCAGAATCAAGGGCCTCTGCTCTGAGGAACGTGTGTTTTGTTTCATTTAGCAGAAAATCATCTGGTCCTGTCTGAGGTGCTCTAACCAAAGTCTAGCTCCCCAGATTCCACCTCAATAGTGCCTATATGCTATTTTGAGCCATTTGGCACTTATGGGGTCTCCCTGGTGCTAGGGGAATTGAGCTGCTTCTTAATATGTAATAATCACCATTACCTCTCAATTACTTAACAAATAGACAAGCGCAGGGCCATGTTATTTTGAAAGCACCTCCTGAGAATAGGGCTGGAGATCTCCAAGTGCTACCCAGAATTAGCTGGGAGAGGGCAGGCAATCAGATCTTTTAATATGTACCCAGGGGAAGTGCGCCTATTAGGCACTAATAGCTCGGGCAGGGCCATAACTGTTTCATGCCCTTTCACTCTAAGCTCTGACCTGGGAGACACTGCTCCTCTTCTTGCAGAGAGAGAGAGCCAGCCCATGGCAGAGGGTCCAGGCAGGGCCCTCCTGTTGTTAACACTTGTGGTGGATAATCTACTTTGCTCTCAAGCCTAGCAGTGTGTGTGAGTGCTGTGCTCAGTTCAGTTCAGTTCAGTTGCTCAGTTGTGCCCGACTCTTTGCGACCCCATGAATCGCAGCACACCAGGCCTCCCTGTCCATCACCAACTCCCAGAGTTCACTCAGACTCACGCCCATCGAATCAGTGACGCCATCCAGTCATCTCATCCTTGGTCGTCCCCTTCTCCTTCTGCCCNTGGACTGTGGCCCACCAGGCTGCTCTGTCCATGGGATTTTCCAGGCAAAACGCTGGAGCGAATTGTTATTTCCTGCTCCAGGGGATCTTCCCAACCCGGAGATCGAATCTGCGTCTCTTGTGCCTCCTGCATTGCAGGCAGATTCTTTATTACTCTGCCACCTGACTTACCTCCAAGTCAGAGACCAGGTAGCCATTCAGGAAAGGTGGGGAAAAAAATTAGTAAATGAAGTAGTGGGGAAAAGAGAAGTGAAATTGTTTGATAGTGTGTAGACCAAAAGAAAAAAAGAAAAAGAAAAGAATAAAACAGAAAAACTGGATTGTGGGGAATTTTCAGGTAGTCCAGTGGTTAGAACTCCTCACTTTCACTGTCAATGACCTGGGTTTGATCCCTGGTTGGGGAACAAAGATCCCACAAGCTGGGTGGCGTGGCCAAAAAACTAAATAAAAATCCTATAAAAAAACTGGGTTATGAGACATCACCCTCTTCTTTTTGGAATTACAGTAGCTACCTTATGTTTTGAGTTTGCCTCAATTTGCTTTCAAATTCTGTGAAAGGATGCTTTGGGCAAGTTAAACATAGCCCATTTTCTTAAGAGATATATTATTTCCCAAGGCAGTTTTTAGGGTCTTAAGCAATCCCTGTTTCCTATGAGAAAGTAGGAAAAAATAAGATCTTTGATTTTATATCCAAGATTTGATTTAGATTTAATGTAGGATTGCAACTTTGAGCTTTGATTTTTCTGGTGCCATGAAAATTAAAATTAAGTTTGGCTTTAACCAAAAATCCTCAATGCATAATGAGGATTTAAACGTTAGGGATCTGACTGCCCATGAAACTTTTGATTTCATTTTGATTGGCATCTTTGAACACTCAGAGCAGAAGGCACACATTGACTTTACAGGAATATGGAGACTTCAGGTACTCTGCTGGCTTTGCGTGGGTCTTTACGCCAAGTGAATAGCTGTGCACTTGTAGAATCAAGGACTCAGGAAGTAAAAGGGAGAGAAGAGATTATCCTTTCAGAACCCCGATTCCCACTAAAACAAAGGTAAGCTCTTTGTAACTATTGATCAGGAAATAAATCCTCTTTAGTATTCCACAGATGCAGGAAAACCTCTCTCCTTCTGCTTTTCTTCAACTCTTCCTGCAAATACATAGTTTTACTGACCTTGCATTTCTTCTCACAGACCTACCAGTTTGGAACTTTTCGGACCTTAATTGCTGATTTTTTTTTAACTTCCTCAAAATAGGAAATGAAAATATCTTAGCTGGTGAGGTAGACTTTTCCATCCAACAAAATGTGCCAAATGATTTACCATTTTCAATTTGCTGGAAAGAAAAATAGTGATATGCTTGATCTTACTCGAGTCATTGTAACCTGTAATATCTCATATTCAGTATCTTAAACAATGCTTTTAATTATATTCAAAGAGTAATGATGAAAATGCTTTAGATTTTTAGGCTAAAAATCAGAGATTATGACTCTACATGATTCTAAGAAACTCACTGATATTTTTGAAGAGGTATACATTTTTCTTACGAATTCTCAGCCCAGAAATACTCATCTTCACTCAACTCATAAGTCTTTGCCAACAGTTGCCAGTGATCAAGCACTGCAGAGGTGGCAGAAGGGGAAGTGATGATTAGCACATATATGTTTATGTTATTTAAGTAGAAAACCCATGAGCCATTGGTAATGAATCGAAGGTTAAGTGACAACTTTTCTTTACAACCTCTCTTGTCGTCTAGGCTGTGAACTGAAAACTGGATTAACCTTTAATTACCCTCTACGATCTCTCAACCCCAAGACATTACCACTCCTACCAGTAGTATTTGCATATACAATTTAATGAGAGAAACATCTATTTGCATCTTTGATATCATTAATATTATGCAGATGAATAGATGCTCACAGTGTGATGGGCATGCGTGCTAACGTCTCATTTTCTTTCTTCATTTCTAGTCTTTCTTCCTCCACCCACTGATTCAGCTGGACTTGTATTAATTTGAATTAAAATCTGTCTAGAGCCAATTGCCTTGTGCGGAGTGCACAAATGCAATGGCATCTGAATGCCTGCAAAGCCACATTTTAATCAACTGGGGAAAACAGTGTGTGTGATTTAGAGAAAACTGTTTTCCCCTCTTTAATCCAAATTTTAAAGAAATCCTTTGTATACGTATTTTTGGCAGTGCTTGCCTTCACACACAGCTTTCTTCTGATGACTGTATCAAATACTTCCTGTCTGGAGTTTGACAATGTTAGTACTGACAGAGTGCTTGGAGCCCAAGCCAATCAAATCTTTATTTTTTAGCCTAAGTGACTTGCCTGCAGTCACCTTAGTGGCCAGTGATGGAGCTGGGCTGGGCGGGAGTCTGAGCCTCCAGACTCTAAGCCTCGTGCTTTGTCAACTGACTTGGGCTGCTTTTCTATGTGAATAAAGTTTCAAGACCTTTCTAAGAGCCAGTAAACCCATTTCACACAGCTTTCTTGAAATTCTATCTGGTTATTAATTGAGGCAATTTTAAAGGTATATACATATGCATTATAAATGTAAAATGCCTGCTAGAAATACAATCTTTATCAATAAATGTATTTTATGTATATGTGTTTTGATTCTTGCACGTACAAAGTTTCCATTTTTGCATCGATCCAAAGATAATGAAAGATTCCTTAAAGATTTTCAGGGCTTTAATTTCATGGTACATTTTCCAATACTTCTCTCAGTATGAAAATAAAGTGCTGTTTCTTTATGCTTTTTAAAGTAAAAAAAAAAAAAAACCTCTCAGTTCTAACTTAATTTCACCCNCTCGATTCCCACTAAAACAAAGGTAAGCTCTTTGTAACTATTGATCAGGAAATAAATCCTCTTTAGTATTCCACAGATGCAGGAAAACCTCTCTCCTTCTGCTTTTCTTCAACTCTTCCTGCAAATACATAGTTTTACTGACCTTGCATTTCTTCTCACAGACCTACCAGTTTGGAACTTTTCGGACCTTAATTGCTGATTTTTTTTTAACTTCCTCAAAATAGGAAATGAAAATATCTTAGCTGGTGAGGTAGACTTTTCCATCCAACAAAATGTGCCAAATGATTTACCATTTTCAATTTGCTGGAAAGAAAAATAGTGATATGCTTGATCTTACTCGAGTCATTGTAACCTGTAATATCTCATATTCAGTATCTTAAACAATGCTTTTAATTATATTCAAAGAGTAATGATGAAAATGCTTTAGATTTTTAGGCTAAAAATCAGAGATTATGACTCTACATGATTCTAAGAAACTCACTGATATTTTTGAAGAGGTATACATTTTTCTTACGAATTCTCAGCCCAGAAATACTCATCTTCACTCAACTCATAAGTCTTTGCCAACAGTTGCCAGTGATCAAGCACTGCAGAGGTGGCAGAAGGGGAAGTGATGATTAGCACATATATGTTTATGTTATTTAAGTAGAAAACCCATGAGCCATTGGTAATGAATCGAAGGTTAAGTGACAACTTTTCTTTACAACCTCTCTTGTCGTCTAGGCTGTGAACTGAAAACTGGATTAACCTTTAATTACCCTCTACGATCTCTCAACCCCAAGACATTACCACTCCTACCAGTAGTATTTGCATATACAATTTAATGAGAGAAACATCTATTTGCATCTTTGATATCATTAATATTATGCAGATGAATAGATGCTCACAGTGTGATGGGCATGCGTGCTAACGTCTCATTTTCTTTCTTCATTTCTAGTCTTTCTTCCTCCACCCACTGATTCAGCTGGACTTGTATTAATTTGAATTAAAATCTGTCTAGAGCCAATTGCCTTGTGCGGAGTGCACAAATGCAATGGCATCTGAATGCCTGCAAAGCCACATTTTAATCAACTGGGGAAAACAGTGTGTGTGATTTAGAGAAAACTGTTTTCCCCTCTTTAATCCAAATTTTAAAGAAATCCTTTGTATAAGTATTTTTGGCAGTGCTTGCCTTCACACACAGCTTTCTTCTGATGACTGTATCAAATACTTCCTGTCTGGAGTTTGACAATGTTAGTACTGACAGAGTGCTTGGAGCCCAAGCCAATCAAATCTTTATTTTTTNGCCTTGTGCGGAGTGCACAAATGCAATGGCATCTGAATGCCTGCAAAGCCACATTTTAATCAACTGGGGAAAACAGGGTGTGTGATTTAGAGAAAACTGTTTTCCCCTCTTTAATCCAAATTTTAAAGAAATCCTTTGTATACGTATTTTTGGCAGTGCTTGCCTTCACACACAGCTTTCTTCTGATGACTGTATCAAATACTTTCTGTCTGGAGTTTGACAATGTTAGCACTGACAGAGTGCTTGGAGCCCAAGCCAATCAAATCTTTATTTTTTAGCCTAAGTGACTTGCCTGCAGTCACCTTAGTGGCCAGTGATGGAGCTGGGCTGGGCGGGAGTCTGAGCCTCCAGACTCTAAGCCTCGTGCTTTGTCAACTGACTTGGGCTGCTTTTCTATGTGAATAAAGTTTCAAGACCTTTCTAAGAGCCAGTAAACCCATTTCACACAGCTTTCTTGAAATTCTATCTGGTTATTAATTGAGGCAATTTTAAAGGTATATACATATGCATTATAAATGTAAAATGCCTGCTAGAAATACAATCTTTATCAATAAATGTATTTTATGTATATGTGTTTTGATTCTTGCACGTACAAAGTTTCCATTTTTGCATCGATCCAAAGATAATGAAAGATTCCTTAAAGATTTTCAGGGCTTTAATTTCATGGTACATTTTCCAATACTTCTCTCAGTATGAAAATAAAGTGCTGTTTCTTTATGCTTTTTAAAGTTAAAAAAAAAAAAAACCTCTCAGTTCTAACTTAATTTCACCCCCTTCTGATTATAAGCCTTGAGCCAGGCATCATCCCCTTTAGTATTTCCAGCTTCTCAACATATGCCATGGAAATTATTTGATAGACCTACTCCCCATGACTGTATTGTCTCATCAGAATGAAGAAAATTCTTGGCTTTCATTAGTGAATCCATCCTCATTAATTCAAACTAAATGGTGGTGGTGGTGGTGAAGGGGCAGCCAGATTAACTAGTGAATACTTTGAACCATAGAAATTTTTTTTATAGGAATGTACTATTCTTACTTCCATGGATGTTCTGTAATTAGAGCTGGGCTGTGACTTCGAAGATCTTTAGGACACATGATTAAATCTGTTGGTTTGTGATTTCATTCCATTATTTGCAGGCAAAGCTGCATTGCTAAACTACTGGAAGCAAACTGTTCTCTCAACACTTTCAAAATTCTCCTTATATCTTACCTGCTTATTTATGCTATATTAAAAAAAAGCATTCTATAAAATAGCATTTCTATAAAAGACAAAGACAGAGAGCTAGTTCAGATGGAATGTGGGTTATTATCATTTCCAAATAAGTAAGCTATTTATCATATTCTCCAAGTAGAAATGCTTACAATGTGACAATTTTGTTTCAAAAGGCATTTTGAGCACCTGACTTGAAAAAGAACACTGAGCAGAATGAGGTTCTATGAGAAGCATAGTCCTTCTGCTGCTGCTGCAGCTAAGTCGCTTCAGTCGTGTCCGACTCTGTGCAACCCCATAGATGGCAGCCCACCAGGTTCTGCCACTCCTGGGATTCTCCAGGCAAGAACACTGGAGTGGGTTGCCATTTCCTTCTCCAATGCATGAAAGTGAAAACTGAAAGTGGAGTCACTGAGTCGTGTCCAACTCTCAGTGACCCCATGGACTGCAGCCCACTAGGCTCCTCCATCCATGGAATTTTCCAGGCAAGAGCACTGGAGTGGGCTGCCATCGCCTTCTCCGATAGTCCTTCTATACAATCACTTTTGATGTCTGTTCCTACTATTGTCCTGCAAGTAACATTTAAATACTAGGTGAAAATGTGACTGTATGAGTGCCTGACACACCAATAATAACAATATTCAATATTCCTTAATAATAAACATTTGCTGGATGGATGTGTGGATGGATGGAAAGATGGACTGTGGCAGCATCAGGCATTCTAATCCTGTTGGCCATTTCTAGAATCTTAAGGAGCCCTCTATTTCCAATGATCTAAGTACTAATTCTAATCCTAGAGAAAATTTTGTAAAGAGAGATGTCACTGTAATTCGTGGCTTCTAGCAATAGCTGTTCAATCATGTATTTCGTGGGTATCCAAAAATGAATTCCTAATGACTCTAGAATTGCTTGGGCAGTAAAGTTAAGGTGTATGTGTGTGTGTGTTCAGTTCAGTTCAGTCACTCAGTCGTGTCCGACTGTTTGCGACCTCATGAATCACAGCACGCCGGGAGGGGGGGTGATTCATAAGAAATCGACCCTAAATTGCATTTACTAAATAATTGGAAGGCACAATTAGATTCCAGCTTCATGGTGACCCAAATATTTTTAGACTTATGCTACCACTTCTTCTTGTTATTTTATATTAGTCTTGACCTATGGATTCTTGGGACTTCCCAGGTGATGCTAGTGGTAAAGAACCCACCTGCCAATGCAGGAGACATAAGAGAAGTGGGTTCAATCCCCAGGTCAGGAAGATCCCTTGGAGGAGGGCATGACAACCCACTCCAGTATTCTTGCCTGGAGGATTCCATGGACAGAAGAGCCTAGTGGGCTACAGTCCATAGGGCTGCAGAGAGTGGGCTATGACCGACCACACACGCATGCGTGCATAGATGCTCTTATTGTGTTTCTGGCTGTGTTCTAGACTCTAGAATCTATAGTACATGCTCTTGAGTGTGCTGATTTATGGGTCGTGAGTACATTTACTCCAAGACAGGAGGGAAAAGATGTTAGGGGATGTTCAGAGCCAGATCTCCCTGTGGGGTGTTAAGGGTGCATCTGCTGATCCACTGGTTGGAATTCCTTTAACTTCTGCTGTCATTGCACTTCACCCGTTTCTGACCAAATTAGTCAGAACCCTTGGCAAATGATCAAGCTTCTGGTGGCGTTAAGAAATGGAAGCACATATGCCTTACCCAGATGCACCAGGAGAATCTCTTGAGCTGACCTTGGTTTTCCATGCGTCTGTCACGGAACTCCGGGGCATTTGACACTGTCGGTCATCCACTAGGGCAAGGAAAGTAAACACTAGAACTTCTATTACATGTTTTCGTGAAAAGGATACTTATTACAATGGAGTAAATCTGTATATCTATATAATTTAATCATAACTATGCATGTGCTGGGGATGATCCAATACTTTTTCAGGGATGAGGGTACACGACCAAAAAAGTCGGGCGACCGCTCGCCTGTGGGAAGATGCACTGTGCGTTCCCCAGCGCCACTGAGCAGGGTACTTCCTTGCGTCTCCAGTTTCGTCTCCCACTCCTCTCCCATCATTCCTTGCGCTTCTGGACAGTCTGGACACCCCACCCACTTTTCAGATCTGGGCTATGCTCTATGCTGTCATGTCCCTCAGGGTCCTTACACTTGCTACTTTTTTGAATCTTAGGTTTTCTTTCCCTCTGCTTAGCGAATCTTTATTTGACTTTTGTAAACAGTTTCCTGTACTTTTTGCACAGAGTGAATCTCTCTTTCCCGGAGGCCCTGCCATCCCCACCTCGTGTCTCTGTTTGGTTGTCTTTTGGACAGCATAAGATCATTTCTTCTATCTTGGTGCAGAAATGCTTGTAGAATGAATGAAAGAAGTGATAATAATCTTCACTGACAACTAGCTGCAGTTTGGACTCTGTGGCTTGTTCGGGTCACCAGGAGGGGGCGCTGTTGGCACTTTCCGTAACAGGGGAGCCTGGTTGTCTCATCCTGCCAAACAGTGCGATCCTTCCCAAAATGGCAGAGTCTGATTTCAGTTCTGTTCTTTCCTACCCTTCTCCTACACAATCACTTGGGAAGGGGAGAAAGATTGAGCCAGAAAGCAAAACAAAGCCTCAGACATTATGATGAAATTTTTTGTGCCTGGAATATCATGGGAAACTCAGACTGGTAGACCCCAGCATGGGGGTCCAGCTTTGCTGGATGGAGAGACACAAATGCTACTGGAGAACTTGCTGATGCTGCCTTGCCTCTTCTAGACCCTCTGCAACAAGCAATGGGTTATAAAAGAGGCTTTTGAAAATATCATTAGCTGAGAAACAGCAAACAACACCTGTGAGCAGATTTTGTGAGGCACAAAATCACTTCTCTGCTTCTGAATGCAACCAGGTTGGCAGATTCACTTGGCTTCCCTTGGTAAACTGGATAGAAAAATGCACCAAAGTAGGCGAGATCTTTGTACTAGCCATAATGGTAGAGAATGCATTGTCATTTGCCATGACAAACTATGTTTTTAAGAGGCAAGCAATTATGAAGGAGTTGGTGCAAATAAAAACGGGTACAGAACGTTTCAGTCCCATCCTTTAAAATTGCTATTCATTTCTTTTCCCACTTTATTTTAATTCCAGGACATTTTTGTACCTTGGTAATAAATTAACATTTCAAAAGTACTTTTACCTGCTGAGATGGTTCATTCCGCTAATATGGGTAACGCTGTGGACTCGAATAATTAGTGTAAATTGCCTTTGAATAACACAGAGCTGGGAACAACTCTAACTTGCTAGGGCTTAATGCCCCTTGCCGTACAGGATGAAGAGTCCTTAATGGGGCCTGGAAAAACAACTAATACCTACAAATCAAAGGAGAAAAGCCGTTTTTGATGCATTTGTCTGAGAGTGTGAGTTTTAAACTAAATTGTTAATACTTCCTCCCCTGCTGAGGGTCATGGATTAGCTAGGCTGGGAGATTCTTTGAGAATCTTTCACACTGACCAGAGGAGGTAGGGGGTTCCAAATACAAGTGTTTTCTTAACCCTAATCCCCACCTCCCTGACCAGGACAGCTCTGCATTTCCCTCTAATTAGGTGAAGAATTAGGAGGTGGATAAATGTGTTCAGGGATGAGGGTAAAGTGATTAGTTCACTCCAGACCATGATAGCGATTTTGAGGCGCTACTTAGTCCTTTTCAAGATGATAACTTTTCTCTCTTTTTTTACAAAAACGTATTCAAGCAAGCCTCAAACGTGTATTTATAAGCAATGATAATCATCTTCGGGCAAGTTTAGGGCAACATATTGACAGACAATTTTTACTCTCCTTTGCATTTATTTGCTTTTCGTAAGATTTTTATCCCATAGAGGAATATCCGGAGCTGTTTATAAATCTCACTCAAGTTTTATAATTATTTGTGCAATCTGAACACAATCTAATAACCTAACAAAAAAATAATGCATTCACATTTAAATGATCCTTTCAATGAGAGAGTGGAAAGGACACGTTGCTTAGGAGCTGAGATAAAACCATTTTGATACTTTTCTGCACATAAACACATACTACTGTGTATGCTCCCCCCCTTTTTCTAGAAAAGATCTTGTAGATATTCTTCACTGAAGTGTAATCTTGAATTTCAGGCTGGTGAAAGAGGTTACAGAACAGCTTCAAATTTTGGTGATATTAGCAACGTTCACCTTTGATGACTATCCCAGGGCTACCTAGATCGCCAAATCAGTTTCCATACATAAAAATCCCAGCCAGTTACCGAAAATAATTTATTGCCTTTTATGCTCAGACAATCCATACCAGAACTGCAGGGCAGGCATCAAATTGTCCTCTGCTCCTGCCATTTGACTCACTTGTAGACTGAATGTACCCCCATTTGTCTTACCTAGTATATGTCTTTTGTGCTATAAAGATATACTGGAAATAACCTGAGGAAAAAGAAAAGTGGTAGTAATAAATAACAAAACATCACGTCCTGCCTCTTTCCAGAGGGCGTTGGAAGGCCCACGGCCTATTCTGGTTCATCTGAAGGCCCACGAAAAGGAGTGATCTAATTGTGACTTTCCGAAACAAGTTCTTCCTGTTTCCATCTTTCTTGGACGTTCACCTTGGAGGATTATAAATGACCCAGAGCAAACAAAACAGAGGTGAAAAGTAAAACTGTAGCTGTGTGCTGGGTCTCCACGCTTAATAATTTTTTTTTTTTTTTTGAGGTTTAGGGTTTTATTTTTTTAAGAGCATACTTGTATATGCTGATATTTTTTCCCTTAAAAAATTAAAGGAATAGTAGATTTACAATGTTGTGTTAGTTTCGGGTGTACAGCTAATTCAGCTATATATGCATGAGGAATTCAGCTATATATGCATGAGCGCGTGGGTGTGTGCTCAGGCATGTCTGACTTTTTGCGACCCTGTGGACCCCACCAGGATCCCACCAGGCTCCTCTGTCCATGGGATTCTCCAGGCAAGAATCTTAGACTGTGTTGCCATGCCCTCCTCCAGTGGATCTTCCCAACCCAGGGATCTAACCTATGTCTCCTGAGTCTCCTGCATGCAGGCAAATTCTTTACTGCTTGAGCCACTGGGGAAGTCTCATGTACATGGGCATCTTTTTCAGATTCTTTTCCCTTATAGGTTATTACAAAATATTGAGTATAGTTTTTGGTGCTATACAGTAGGTCCTTATGGGTTATTCATTTTATATATAATAGTGTGTATATATTCACCTCAAACTCCTAATTTATCCCTTCCCCCTTTTCCCTTTTGGTAACCATAAGCTTACCAAAAACCATAAAATAAAGTGACAGATTCTATTTTGGGAGGCTCCAAAATCACTGCAGATGGTGATGCAGCCATGAAATTAAAAGACGCTTGCTCCTTGGAAGACAAGCCATGACCAATCTAGACAGCATATTAAAAAGCAGAGATATTACTTTACCAACAAAGGTCATCTAGTCAAAGCTATGGTTTCTCCAGTAGTCATGTATGGATATGAGAGTTGGACCATAAAGAAAGCTGAGCACTAAAGAATTGATGCTTTTGAACCATGGTGTTGGAGAAGACTCTTGAGAGTCCCTTGTACTGCAAGGAGATCCAACCAGTCAATCCTAAAGGAAATCAGTCCTGAATATTCATTGGAAGGACTGATAACTGAAGCTGAAGCTCCAGTATTTTGGCCACCTGATGGGAAGAACTGACTCACTGGAAAAGACCCTGATGCTGGGAAAGATTGAAGGCAGGAGGAGAAGGGGAAGATAGAGTATGAGATGGTTGGATGGCATCACTGACTCGATGGACATGAGTTTGAGCAAGCTCTGGGAGTTGGTGATGGACAGGAAAGCCTGGCATGCTGTGGAACATGGGTTTGTAGAGTTGGACATGACTGAGCAACTGAACTGAACTGAACTGAACCATAAGTTTGTTTTCTATGTCCATGGGTCTATTTCTGTTTTGTAAATAAGTTCATATGTATCTTTTTCTTTTTTTAGATTTTGCATATAAGCGTTAGCATTTGCTCTTTGTCTTTGTCTGGCTTACTTCACTTAGTATGATAACCTCTAGTTGCCAGGCTTAATTTCCGAGTTAGTCTCAGCCCACTGAGAGTAGACATTTCTCCTCTGGATCCCATGATGGTGGATCATGATAACGGAAGGCAGGCACATCACATGATTCCTTAAGGACAACGACAGCAACATGAAACACCTTTCAAGCTGCAGTGAGTTTTCCTTTCCACTCCTACAGATATCATGGGCTGTTTAAGGTGTGAGGCCCAATTATGCTACACAAGACAGATCACACCACATTAACCAGGATTATGTTGCCCCTTGATCTTATCAGCTTTGTTTCCTCAACTACATAAAGATCCAAGATAGCGCTGGTTAGCAGTTTGACTTAGACAATTTCCACAGCCATCCATCACTGTCAGCGATTAGCAGGAGGCGTCAGGCACACAGTGAGGAGGCAGGATGCTGTGTTGACAGGCTCTTCCCAAACTAACCCTTAGCTTCCCATGGATGCTTGCCCTGCCTCACTATTGCAACTTTCTTTTCCTCGGTGAAAAGAAGTCTGTGCTTTCCGCCTTCCGAAATCTTAGGTACTGTGCCACATCTCAGTTGTTTGCTTAGCAACTACAGATAAGACAGAGAGGGACCATATAAGGTGAAATACTCGTCTTGTTATTGTTTGGTCTCTAGGTCGTGTCTGATTCTTTTGTGACTCCATGAACTGTAGCTTGCCAGGCTCTTCTGTCCATGGAGTTTTCCAGGCAAGAATACTAGAGTGGGTAGCCATTCCCTTCTCCAGGGGATCTTCCTGACCCAAGGATCGAACTTGTCTCTCCTGCACTGACAGGCAGATTCTTTACTGCTCAGCCACCAGGAAAGCCCATAAAATGTACATTCCTGAGCTAAGAAGTAGGTAGAAAGTTAGATGCCTGAGGGAGAAGAGGCTAATTCACACATCAGAGCCGACCAACCCCATCTTCTGGGTTTGACTTGGATAAACTCTGGGCCCATAATGGGAATTCTCAGGGGAAAGATGCACATAGTCAAGCAACTGGGATTTAACTTTTTTAAAAAATCAACTCTGGGATTATTCCAAATGTGTCCATTTATGTTTTATAGTCTGGCTCTTTTAAATAGCCTTAGGAGTAAGCTAGGACATTTGGATTCTGACCTACATTATTCCAAATGTGTCCATTTCTGTTTTATAGTCTGGCTCTTTTAAATAGCCTTAGGAATAAGCTAGGACATTTGGATTCTCACCCACTGTAAATTGGAGTAGATGGCACCTTCTTTGGGCACTTACTCCTGTTAGGTATCACTGCCTTGTCCAGAGATGTGAAACAGGATGAGATTTGAAAACAGAATCCATTACCCTATTTGTGGTCAAAATCTGATAGGATCAAGTAACAGATCTCCCAGGAGAAATATCTACGTGTCATGGAGTAAACCTGGTCACTGTAAGAATATAGTTAGTGCAGCAGGAAAGGATAGTAAACCAGAATATTAACATTTCTGTTACCTCCTTACAAGTTCAAGGAGTTCGGCCTCTTATCACTTTATAGCGAGTATAGAAAGGAGGAGTGATCTCCTTTAATTTGGAATTATTTAACTGAAATGTGAAGTCCGGCGGCCTTGCTCTCACCCTTCTAGGCTGGCAGACATTGGTATGCAGAACCCATGAGGGAAGGAGCAGTACACTATCAGAGGGAGACGTGTTTGATTATTCTTAAAACCAACTAAGAGAAGTTAATCTCATTGGACTTCTTTTTATTCAACAAAAGAGTTGGATGTTTCCAAGTCTAATGTGACTATAATGTTCATTAAATGGACTTCTTTACACCTTTAAATGGATTAACGGTACATCTTCACAGTTTAATTATTATACATGTCATTCAAAAAAATCACAGATCTAATTCAAGGGATGATAAAGCCCTTTCTTTAACAATGATGGAAAAGACACAGCAGTAAATGGGTGTGATTTTTATCTGGGCCTTTTTTTTAAAGGGCACAAGTTGCTCCAAGGAGGTGGGAGGGGAGGCCGTGGTGAATGTACCACGTGTTTCTGCCCTGCTCATTTGTGTTTGGAGATTTAGGAGCTGACCATGCTGTAGCTTGCCCCTTCTGGACTCAACCGTGCCAGGCACCTCGGCAGTTCCTCCCGCCCAAGCCTGCTCAGCTAATGACTTTAGTCTGTCCAAGACAGCTCTTAGGCAGATAAGCGATAAATTATGCTCAGCCCCCTTTCAGTCTCAGGCCTCTGGGGCTTCTTTGAGTTCCTTTACCCAGACCTTTCTTGAAAGACAGAGACGCCTTCTCATCATGCCCCAAGAAATAGCAGTTTGGTTTTTACATGTACATTTGACATCAACTATCTCTGGGTCTGTACTTGCCTCCTTTTTTTTGGCTGGGGGAGCATTAAACTTGGCATAGTCTGGCAGCTCATGAGTGTCCTAAGAATGTCACAGGCAGTGCTTGACTCAGGTGGGTAAAGAATGTTCTAGAAGCCATCCGAGAGCTACAGGGACATTTTTCTCCCTAGGGGATGGGAACTCTAGAAGAGGGGAGACCTGGCACCCCACAGGAAGTGATTTGGGCTTTTCTAGTTTAAGTTGGAGAAAGCACAGATTCGTCTTCATTCCTTCACTCATGTCACCAGTATTCACTGGGAAATGATTATCTGTCAGGCCCTGGGAGTAGCCTGTGAGACGCAGTGAGAAGGTGAGCAGACACATCTCCTCCTCTCAAGGAGCATTCCGTCTAGAGACATTGACATATAATTTTGTAAATCAAAGGAGGTGTCAAATTTTCCAGGGAAAAGGGCTTATATTTGGCAATCTGGTTGGAAGGTGACTCCAGAGGTCTTGCTTTGCGGTTGTGTTTGCCTAGCAGGTTCACACTATTTTTATTTATACTGTACCTATATGGAGTCGCTTTGTAGTAACGGGTGGGGGCCTGGGTGAAGAAGTGAAGCACCTAGCCCCTCTCTTAGGGTCACTGTGAGACATCTTCCTTGGAACCAGTCAACAACCTTTTAAGCTACTGGGAAGGCCAGGGTTGGGATCACAGGTGAGGATGTAAGGTGTGTCTTTGGACAGGATGTTCAGGATGTCACTGAAGAAGAGTACACTGTGTCAGGTAACCTAGGGCCAAACACCAGCGTGGCTGCTTCCACTGACTGGCTTGACAGTTATTCATCCTCTTGAAGCCTCAGTTTTCACATCTGTAAACACGGGTAATTATACCCATCTTTCAGTGTCTTTGTGGGGATTTAGAAATAACACATATATAAAGGGTCTAGCCTAGTCCCTGGCACACAGTAGGTATTTAGTAAATACTAGTCCCTCTGTCCTTCCCTATCAGCTACCCTCTTCATCACCCTCCTGTTTTCTCTGCCCCATTATTAATCCTCATAATTCATCATTTAACTCTGAGTCAGGTCTTACTTCATGAACAAACGTAAAGCTCAAAGCCTATCTGTACTGGGATCTTGGCCTTCTGAAAGGAAAATCTGAAGACATTCAAAATCCCAAGGAGCGGTGGAATGATGCCCAGTGAGGCTGATATTTGGTCAGATGGACATGCCTTTGACGTGGACACCCGCAGAGCCACGTGACCACAGACTCTCACAGCCAGAGACCCTCATTTCAGGATCACTCTGAGCTTGCTACCTTAAACTCCATGCCCAGGGTGTGACGTATAGCCCTGGATTATGCACGAGGCTGGTGTGGCCCAGGCTTAGCATGCACGCCCCCTGAGCCTGGGCTGTCCAGGCTCAAAGCTCAGATGTGACACTTCTGCTCCCGTCACTGCCCACCTCTTGGTCTCCTTTGCTTCTGGTGTTCCACAGGACCAACGATGCCTGAGGCTACTCTCAGAAATGCCTGCACTGAGGCAGCAAGCTCTTTTATAAATCATTTAAGATCCATGTTGTACCAATGTCAATTACGAGAATTGACTGCCCCCCTGAAACACGAGGAACTGTGCTACAGAGAGTCAACATGAACTAGGCACCATAAGCCTCTGTATCCTGTCTTCTGAAGGAGCGCGAGGCAGGTACCTTGATAAAGCAAACATCAGCCTTTCATTGTGCACGAGGTACTGTGTCCCCACTTCCAAACTAATAAATACTGAATGAGTAAATAATTTTGTTTTCTCTTTGCACTATAGAGATTCAGTCTTATTTGGCCAAGTAACTGCAGAGAATATCATTAAATACTTTTCCAATAGTGCTTTCTTTAAGCCAGAGTCTGCTCCTGGAAAATGCCTACAGATCAATTCTAGAAAGTCAAGGTGGAAAGAAGCACAAAACCAACTCTCTATAAGAGGCCCTTCAAAATCGGGATCATCCTCATCGAGAGAAAAATCACCAGTGGAGAGATAAACAGTTCACTTACTCAGTCACTCAGTCACCGGTTTGTCTTATTATAGTACTTTGAAGATGTACCATGGAATATCAAGTTACAGGAATTAAAATGTAAAATTAAAATGTTACCCAAACAAATACATTTTGTAAATGATAAAAAGCCAGTGAAAATTTTAATTATAAAAAATCTGATTTCAGTATATTTAATAGAATTCTAATATTTAATTTTTTCTGTGTAGAGCGAGCATATATGTGGCTGTAACTTTTATCGCATAACAGGAAGGTTATGTAGCTAAGGTTAGATACATAAGTAAAATGCATGTTACATAGGAGATGATGGTGACACCAAAGGTTTCTGGCTCATTAGCCAGAAAACAGATTACCACTTCAAAATTTTTCTCTCCTGGGGCATTCTGTGACGATCCTATTTCCATCTTAGATCAGATGAATTTGACCCATAAGATAGGAAGGGTTAAATAGCTGCATTATATTTTATGTTGATTTTGTGCTAGGTTTATCAGGTAATAGACAACATGCTTTGATTGGAACTTACATGGAGACCCGACACCAGCTCGGATGCTTGGGAGGGAAAAGGATTTTTGTTCAGCAAGTTTCTTGTTGGACAATTAACATGTGGAAACTGTACCAAACAGTAGGTGAAAGTGGTAAGTTCACGTTGAGTTTCCCAAGGGTGGAGGCTCATTCTTCCTACAGCATGACCGTGACAACTCTCCCTGATAGAACACATGGGGTCATTCTATTTCCGTCTCCAAGTGACTATCAGAAATGAAGTTTTGTGAATTCTTTCCTAAGGGGGCCACCTGTCACCCTTCTGTCCCTGTATATAATGCTATTTTGTTTCTGAAGACCTCGGCCCAAGTTCAGCTCTTCCAAATGTTAGGGACCAAGTCCTGACACCCCCTGTCTTGCTGTGATGAACAGATACATTCTCTGCCAGCTATCCGCCCTCCACCCAACATGTGATGCTGTGTGTCCTAAGTGCCTGTGGCAGGTATGTAAAGTGAATAGTAAAGCCAGGTGTCCCACCATCATTGCTTGCCCATCAGCAGACTTGACTGCTGAGATATTTGTAGCAGGGGGTGACTCTCCTGACTCCCACCCCCATCGCCTCCTCTCACCTCTTGGTCCATGGCGGCTGCATCAGGCTGCTGTAGACACCCAGGGCTGGCAGCGGTTCCATGTGGCCGATGGTCAGGTGAACTGGGCTTCTGGCACTTTGTTTAGGGACTCAATCCAAACACCAGCTCCATATCTCTTCGACTGGCAGACCAGCAGCATGTGCTCAAGGCTTTTCCTCTGAGGCTGAACAGAGAGTGCAGCTTGACTCTGAGACTCACAGGCTCTTTGGGGTACAGCTGCCTTGTAGATCTCTGGTGGATGATTCAAGACTTTTCTCTTTCAAGGGCATTCTGTGATGGCCCTATTTTTTGATCCATGAGACAAGGAGCCTTAAACGGCACCATATTTTAATTTTGTCCTAGGCTTATCAGGAAATGGACAACATGCTTTGAGTTGTGATTATGCAGAGACCCGACACCAGTTTTGGATGCTTGGGAGGGAAAACGATTTTTGTTCAGGAAGTTCAGTTCAGTTCAGTCACTCAGTCATGTCCAACTCTTTGCAACCCCATGAATAGTAGCATGCCAGGCCTCCCTGTCCATCACCAACTCCCGGAGTTCACCCAAACTCATGTCCATCGAGTTGGTGATGCCATTCAGCCATCTCATCCTCTGTTGTCCCCTTCTCCTCTTGCCCCCAAGCCCTCCCAGCATCAGGGTCTTTTCCCTTGAGTCAACGTGGCCAAAATACTGGAGTTTCAGCTTTAGCATCAGTCCTTCCAATGAACACTCAGGACTGATCTCCTTTAGGATGCACTGGTTGGACCTCCTTGCAGTCCAAGGGACTCTCAAGAGCCTTCTTTAGGAAGTTACTTATGGTCAATTAACGTGTGGAGACTACCCAGATAGTATGTGAAAGTGGTGAGCTCACATTGCATTTCCAAAGGTGAAAGCCTACCTCTTGCCTTTTTCCTGAGGCCAGAAGCCTGTGTTGCTGGGTTCAGTGATAGCTTTAAATAGTAGACTTTCCCCAAGATCGGGGGTGGGGTGGGGACCTCCAAGAGATACAGCCTGGCACGGTGTCCTTCTCAGGGATCTCCTCTCCTAGGCAGAGATGTGTGGATAGACCAACTCTGGGAGGTCATCTAATAGTGCTTTCATTAGACTGTGCTTTGTGCTGACTTCCCTGAAACAAGGAGGGGAAATCCTTGCAGTCTCTTCCATTTGGTAATGCTTTTTCACTGGCGTGGAAAGTGCTTTTCAGGGTCTGGGAGTGAGATGGGGAAACAATATTTGAGTGCAAGTCCACACAATCACTGGAGACTGGGCGAATTTCCTTACCTCGGGATTCACAGTGTTATAGGTCCGTGTGGATCATGGCTGTAACATTACTCAGAACTATAATTTCACGCTAATTAAGACTTGTCACAACCCACTTCCTGAAAGGTTCAGGTTGCTGCTAGTGAGGCAAATTTTAATCAGTAATCAAAAGCATTTATTCCTAACATAGGAAAAACCCTTCAGACTTTGCTATGTCACCTAAAGATGTCCTTGCTCCAAGCTGGGCCCAATGAGAGGGAGTGCCAAACTGACATCTCAGCTTGTTTCACTCTCAATTTCTCTTGCAAAAGTGATGGTTCTTTAGTAACATCGCCCAGCCTCCTTCCCTTCCTCCAGCTGGACAGTCTCCGCCACATCAGTGCCGGAGTGACTAAACTGAACACAGCCATCCTCATGTGCTTCTGTCCACTGCCCCCAGATTGACACCTGTTGAAATAATATTGGAGCCACATTTGTAACTAATCGCCACCAAGATGTCAACTCAATTATTCCGACAATAGGGCAACCCAGGAGACTCCGTTCCTGCCCGGGCTGATGCTCCCAGCCAAGTTCAGGCTTGTTGGCTATTATCTGACAAGCCCAGGACAAAATTAACACTAAATGTAAGGTAATTTAATTAACTTCTCCCATCCCAGCAGGCAGGTCCCAGCATCCGAGGGGCCCCAGGCCTTCTAGGCAGCAGAGGAGTGTTGCACTTCCAGAGGAAGCAGCTGGGTTGTGCGTTTATTGTTTTAAGTGGGTGATTTGCAACCAAGGATTGCTCTGAAACTCCGTTGAGCATGAAGGCAAAAATTTAGCTTTTTCTTATTCTTCAAGACACGGTAATAAATTGTATGCAAATCATTCATATGAAAACGCACCTTAAGAATCAGGATTCTTCAAGGAATAGATGTGTGCTTCCTGGAGAGGAGAAGGGAGAGAGAAGAGTGAGAAGGAGAGAGAGAGAGGGCACAGTAGACCCTGGTTTAAAAAGAACAACAATAATAAGACAGTCTGAAAGGGTTAAAAAAACAAAGAAGCTATAATAAATACAAGAAAAAATACACTTTGTGAAACTGTTTTATTATGAAGACCTTCCGTGAGCTGGTATTTTTAAGTGGCATAAGGTCACTTTTATTTCCAAATTTCAACAAAGTTGGGGTAAGCTTTGTGACTCGGTGGTAAGGAATCCACCTGTCAATGCAGGAGACACAAGTTTGATGCCTGGGTCGGGAAGAACCCCTGGAGCAGAAAATGGCAACCCACTCCAGTATTCTTGCCTGGGAAATCTCATGGGCAGAGGAGCCTGGCAGGTTACACTCAACAGGGTCACAGAAGAGTCAGACACGACTTAGAGACACAGCAACAACAAAGCTGACCCTTGACTCATCCCCAGGGAAATGAACATCAAGCTATCTAATTATTCCTCCCACTTTCCCCCTCTCCAATATTAAGCCGACACAAAGGACAAAAGCAACAGGTTAGGAGGCTTATGAGTGAACGTTACAACTTTTCAGTCTGCAAAGATGAAGTGGACAGTTGGAAAGGCAGAGTGAGAAAAATGAGGCAGCTTATCATGGCTGTGAATGTTAGCAAGCTGAGCCCGTCCTTTGCTTATAGCTCATCGCTGGAGGTCATGGGAGAATGTGGGCTTTTCACCTGTGCCCGTGGAGTGGGAGAGTTTGCCGAGCGCCAGGTCCATGTTTCCACTTGGATCTCCTGGTGACAAGAGATAGCCACGTTGAAGGTGGCTGGGCTCGGTGTGTTTGGCTATGGGACGTGGCTTTTCTCTACGTGAAGCTAATTAGATTAGGCATCAGAACAATAAGGAGGTTTCAGTACACTTCCACGTGTGGATGAAATCAGGTGCCTGGGTGAGGAGAGATCAGGTCCATCAAAGCCTGCAGACCTCCTGAGAAAGCAGATCAGCAGGATGGACCAAAATCATTAAATATGTTAATTTGCAGCCAGGAAATGAAAACCTGGAGAGAAGCCAGTGGTTGACAGGTACCCCAGCCTTGGGTTTTCATCTTGGCTCTGTGGGTTCTCTCCTTGGGTGAACATGGGCAACCCCAGGTTCTCAGGCTGCCAATGACCTTGTCTATTTAGTGAGGGAGTTGGCGTACATCACCTACACTTCACCCTCTCTCCGTTTAGTTGATGACTCGGGACTCCAGACACTATAAGCAAGTGCTTCTAAGCCAAGGCGGCACGTTAGAATTACCAGGGACCTTTTAAGTATCCCAGTGCCTAGACCCATCCCAGACCTATTCCCCTGGTGGGACTCAGGAATCAGTATTTTTAAAAGCTCTCTAGATGATTATGTGGTCAAGACTGAAGACCACCAAACTCTCATTCTTTCTAGTAAATAGGAACGAAAGACACTTAAATACGCCTCCCCTGACACTCAATTTCACATCCTTGAGAAGAGCTGTCATTTTCTTGATGGGAGGAGATCAAACAAGTTGCTCCAGCTTGAATTCTTTTTCTGGGCAAATGTCTCAGGAAAACTTTGAATCCATGACAGATCGCCAGGGTAGATAACAGCAAATGGCCAGTCAGCTTGCTGATGGATGGAACTAGAGAAGCCCGAAGGGGCCATCCCATGCCTGCATGGAAGGTAGGGGCCACTTGGAAGACTTGGAGCCCCTCTTCGCTTCATATTCTGGAGCTCCCAGCCTCTAGTGAAGCACAGGTGTTTCTTACCATGGTCCCTTGACAGCCCTCCAGCAGTGAGAGAAAACTGAGACCCATGAAAAAATCGGTATGAAAACCGATTTATTACTCTTTTAGGCAAACCGCACTGTACTATGTGGACCGCAGTCCTCCCCCAAACTCATGTCCTCCCCAGAACCTCAGAGTGTGACGTTATTCAGAACAGAGTCATTGTAGAGGTGGTTAAGAAGGTCATATTGGAGTAGGGTGGCCCGTAATCCACTGTGACTATGAAGACAGAAAGCAGGGAGGCACGCATGTGTCTCTGTGTGTCACAGGACACTGTGTGTATTCGTTTGCTTGGGCTGCCATACCAAATCTCATAACAGAAACTGTTTTTCTCACAATCCTGGAAGCTAGATGCCCAAGACAAAGGGGTCAGCAGATCTGGTCTCTCCTGAGGCCTCTCTTCTGGGCTTGTGGCTGGCTGCCTTCTTGCTGTGTGCTCACACGGTCATCCATTGACCGGTTGTTGTTGTTCAGCTGCTCCATCGTGTCCAACTCTTGTGAGCCCATGGACTGCAGCATGCCAGGCCCCCTGTCCATGGGGTTTCCCAGGCAAGAATACTGGTGTAGGTTGCCATTTCTTTCTCCAGGGGATCTTTCTGACCCAGGGATCAAACCCGAGTCTCTTGCACTGGCAAGCAGATTCTTTACCACTGAGCCATCTGGAAAGTCCCCACTGACCTGTTACCTATGTCGTAATCTCTTCTTCATACAGGGACACCAGTCAAATTGGATTAGGGTCCACCCTAATGATCCCATTTTAACCCAGTTACTTCTTGCGGCTGTAACTCTGAATACAACCTTATTTTGAGCTACAGAGGTTAGGGTTTCAATGTATGAATTGAGGCGAGGGGAACACAATTCTGCCTGTAACACCAAGGGAAGAGGGAAGCCGAGACTGGAGCCACACACCTACAAGCCCAGAAAGTCTAATTGCTGGAAGAGGCACAGAGCGTCCTCCCTGGAGCCTTGCGAAGCTCTGCTGACACCTTGATTTCAGACTTGCAGCTTCCAGAGCTGCGAGAGAAGTTTCTGCAGCCCCCTAGTTTCTGGTAGTTTGTTACAACAGCCCCAGGAAGCTAATACGCCTTGCCTTCTGCTTATTCCCCTGGGCATCTTCGGTGCGACTTAAACGTTGTGTTGATTTTCCACCCAAGCTTGTGTTGTCCCCTTTAGGCAGCAAGGGAGTCTCAGGAGCAGATTTCTCATCTGTTGCTATGGCAGCGGTCACTGTCCGTCTCTACGCACCTTTCCGCTGGGGACCCTGGGGAAGGCCAGGCCAGGCTGCAAGGAGCAGGGCTAGTGGGGGTTATGGTGAGGAGGGTCATCTCCTACCACAGCTCACTTTTTCTGGGGAGTGATCTTCAGAGCTCAGTTGTCATTTAGTTGCTCAGTCATGTCTGACTCTTGTGACCCCACGGACTATAGCCCGCCAGGCTCCTCTGTCCATGGAATTCTCCAGGCAAGAATACTAGAGTGAGTTGCCATTTCCTTCTCCAGGGAATCTTCCCAACCCAGGGATTAAGCCCACATCTTCTGCATTGTAGGCAGATTCTGTAGCCACTGAGCCAGCAGGGAAGCCCTCTGAACGCAGTGCCGGTTGCAGATCATCCATGAGAAGTTCTGTGCGGGATCGGCCCTCGTCTTGGGACTGAGGGTGATTTTAACAGGGATCTGTTGCTTGGGTATTGCCCTCAGCATCCGCCTAACCTAAGCTCCTTTGCGAGCGGCGATGACTGTGACCCAGGCCCTTGTGTGGACAGAGCGCTGAGGCCCAGAGGCAATGGGCCTGCACCACTGGCGTCCATGCTGTGGTCATGGGTCAGTGTGGACCTGCGTGGTTCAGCAAATTCATTTACAAAAGGGGATTGCTGGGCTCCTGAATGTTGATACTCCAATACTTTGACCACCTGATACAAAGACTTGACTCGTTGGAAAAGACCCTGATACTGGGAAAAATTGAGTGCAGGAGGAGAAGAGGTCAACAGAGGACCACATGGTTGGATGGCGTCATCGACTCAATGGACATGAGTTTGGGCAAACTCCGGGAGATAAAGAAGGACTGCAGTCCATGGAGTCGCAGAGTCAGAACTGAACAACAGAGTCAAAACTAAGCAACTGAACAACAACAATGCCCCCACCCCGCCCCCCACCTCCTTCGCAGGGTCTAGCTGGCTGGCTTTTGGACCACATGGGTCGGTTTCTGATTCTGGAAGAGCCAGAAAAGGGGAACAGGCCACAAAAACCACACAAGGAAAATGTGTAGAAAGAAGCTCCAGCTAAAAAGGACGGGGCATCACAGGAACCCTAAATTCTTGGATAGAGGAGCTCCCCTGGGGGCCATTGAGGAGGCTGCGACTGTGCTCTCCATGGCAGAAACCTGTTGAATGCATGATGACTAGGTTTCAACAGGGAAGCAAAGATGCAGGAAAGCCACTCCCGTGAGGTGTTTCACCCACAGAAGTCTGCAGCCCGGGTTCTGCTCCAGCTGGATCAAGGCACAGTCCAGCTTCGGAACTGCCACCTCCCCGCTGGGTCTCAGTCACAGGAGGGGCTCAGGATGCGTGGCCTCCCACCTGCCCTGACTTGGCCCCCTTTCTTTGCAATCAGTGAAAATAGCAGGAGCAGGCACGATTTATTTTGTTTGCTTATTTGTTTGCTTTTGGCTCTCAACCTTGCAAATGAGCCCCGGTGTGTAAATCAGGCCCTTGAAGCCTCTTTGAAAGGCAGGAGGGCCCGAGTGGGGGAGACCAGGCAGTGCTCAGCATCCATCCTTCTGGGGATCTGCACATAACGAGCACAGAGAAGGCCGTTCAGAGCCCAGGGCTTGTCTGAAATGGTGCTTCCAGGGCAACTGGGCTTAAGAGTGATTTTGAAATGCAGGAGGAAGGGAGAAAAGGGGCCAGGGAGAGGAAGGGGCCCCAAAGTGGAAAGCTGCCCCAATTAGATCGGCGAACAGAAGGCAGCCTTTCTCCCTGGCAGGAAGCACCCCAGCACGCGATGAGTGACAAGAAGCCTCTGCAAGGTGCCCACTTTTTCAAAGGGAAATGTAATTTGTAAACAATCAACATCTTAACAAGCTATAAACAACCACTCCTGACTTCTAGCAGATTTACTGATGCTTGAGTGACTAAAATTCACAATGTTTTCCCAAACCAACTCCGTTAATTTGTGGCCTGGTATTCATTAGGGGCCGCCTCCAGCTCCAACCTAATGATGCAGGCCTGGGTCTGAGCCCTTTTCCGTCAGGGGTGCAGGCCCAAGCAGTTCAATCTTGTCTTCTCTTTTCACCCCAGCTGGCCTTGGACCTCATAGGACAGGATGTTTTTGCTTTGTCTTAAAATTCTAGCGTTTTAAAAATCACCCATCATTTCTCACTCATCTCAGATGAGCAATTGTGGGCCCATGGCAGCAGGATGCTTTTTTCTCCAGGCTCCTCCTCTCTCCCCGCCTCCCCAACCAGCCCCCACCTCCTACCCGCTCCCCACTCTGCTCCCCCNCTCCTTGTTGAGGAGACACATATCACTGTTGGTCACCATGGAGCTCCCAAGTAGCTGAGTGCTTGGCGTCAGGTAGGGGTCCAGTAACTCTTCGTTGAATGATGGGTGTATAAACCAACTATGGTGCCCTGTGAGCTGGCGGAGGGAACTGCATGGTCAGCTGAGGGCGAGGGAGCAGGTAGAGTGCCTGGAAATCCAAGGTGCAAATCAAGCCTGTGATGGTGAAGTTGGATCAGAGAGCTTGGATCAGAAGTTGGATCAGAGAAGTTGGATCATTATTGGAGGGAGGAACGTGGAATATGATGAGGGCAGCCGCCCACACGCAGGTAGGCTGTCCAGATCCAGGATAGTTTCTGTGTACTTCTAGCTACCTGATAACAAACTCCATGGCTTCCACTGAGAATCTGTACGTTGTTGTTTTCTCAGCTCAGAAACTACGCCTGTGTCCAGGCATAATCCAAACTGGATCTGGCTGGTGGCGGGTGGGGTGGGGAACAGTGCTGCAGGCCGGTCTGCAGCGGGCTATGGGTGCACGGGCAAGCTGCTCAGGTCCCGATTCCACATGCTGTGTAGACTCCAATTACCCAAGGACTAAGAGATCAAAAGGCCCAACTGTGCTCCACAATAAAAGAGGAGCTCTTAATTTTACTCTGCCCTGCACCCTCCAGCCAGACCGTGCAAAACAATGCGTCTCATTGATGTCCTGAGCCCCGAACCTTCTTGAAATTGTCTCCACTTATCCCAGCAACATCTCTATAAAGTGGCCAGGGGAGAAAGTCAGAGATTTTAAAGAATCGCCCGGAATATTACGGCTACCATAGATGGCTTGAACCCCATGCTCCTACTTTGCTAAGGACAGAGAATTTTAAAATTATTATTGATTTGCATTTTCAGGTATACTTGAAAGGTGTAGTGTTGGAAGGTAAGGGAAATTATTTGTACTGGCCCTTAGCTGAGCTATGGCATAGATGCAAAGGACCTGAAAGAAAACAGAAAATCCATCGAAAGGCCAAGGACCAGAAACTGAAATTTTGCAAAGTCTATTTTTTTCTTCTCATAGTACAAGCATAGGACATCACAGTTGGGATTTCTAGGGGGACTGTGGCATGGCCAAAAATGAGCCTGCTTTTTTTCCCAGTGACAATGTCAATTAATAGGTAAATATTCTGGAAAATGCAATCACTCTGAACATATAAAATTAAGGAAAGTTAAAAGATCTGTGGGACATCTAAATATGTAGGCAACAATGGAGTTGTAAGTCCACAAATCTAATTTGTTTTTCCATATACCAGTATTAAAAAAACAACTTTTTGCTCTCAGGACAACAGATATAGAATACTGTACTAAAGTGATCAAAGAAATGTCAGGATTTTTCGATAGGTGATGTCACCTGGATAATAATCGGCTCTTCATGTTGCTACTTATTTATAGGCTTCTCTGCCAGTGAATGATACAGACACCTTAAAGGGATCTATGATTCCCCTCAATATAGAAAGTGAAAAATAGATGCTTGAGCTGTAGCCGAAGCTCTATCACAACTCAGGGATCAGGATTATAGCTCAAAAGGCAAAAGCAAGTATCTTTTAGGTTGAGCATTCTTTACTTACAGCATATACTTACAATAAAAATTTACCTTAAGAGAAAATGGTCTTGCCGGCTTTTCTATTTGGAACTAATAGACTAAATTGTTTCTCATTTGATGGTCTTAAAAAGTTGTTAATATGACTTTGAAAGCAGCATTTTTCAAGCACTGTAAACACGCTAGAAAACTAGAGAGAAGCAAAACTGTCTGATGTCTGAGATTCCTAAGCAACTTGTCTTCATTTTAGTCGTTTACTCTCAAATCCTGAGTGCTCTTCCCACCATGCCGCTGTACCCACACATTGCTTATTTAGTGATTTTTGTGAAATTTATACCTAACTGACTTATTATCCCCTTTCAAATTGTCTTTAAGTTATTTAAAGCTGAAACAATGCGAGAAGAACTCAGAGTGTTCACTCTATTTTGAATTGCTTGCCATTGCAAGAAGAAACCTGGAGATACTTTCTGCTATTAATTTTGGATCTACTAATGCTTTGTACTGCAATAGCCTCCCACTAGAAAGTTAAAAGTCAGGTGCTTGATAATTGTAAAATGGATATTTTGATCAATTACAAAAATGTCACAATTGTACATATGTATAAGAATTAAGACGTCTTATGAATTAGCACCAGACAATGGCTAAAATGAGCCACCTGCCACATAATCTTTCCCTGAGCAAATTCAACAGTGCTAAGCAGGTCCTCCGGGTTGTAGAAGTCGTGGCCAGATTATGGATTTCTGCACACAGTGATGGTTTCTGTGGGAAGAATGTAGCAGGGAATGTCACGTTACTTACCTTGTTTTATACCACAACTGTTGCAGGCAAAGCTTTCTCCGATGACTTCTCAGTTTCGTTCCGGATCCAGAAAGAAAACAGTTCCCCCGAATAGTTGTTACTTCGAATAGTTACTTCCTAGGTGTTCCTTAGGACAGAGATTTTGGAAGATAATTTGGCATGCTGTCCTCAGTGGTCCCTCTCAGTTTAAAGCCTTAAAGATGGACAAACGTACATTGGTTTCCTGGCAGGCGCTGAAATTCCGAAGCAGACAAGCTGGCTCCAAAAATCTTTCCCAGGGAATGAGCACACTTTCTCATAGAGCCACTAGATGGCGTGTGACAACCATTTGTGTCAGCCCACACAGGCTTCCCATCCGTCCATAACTTAACCAAATGTGTTCTAAAACAGTTCCTGCAAGACAACTTTGCTAATAGATAATCATCATTTCAGTCTTTATATGGAAATTTAAATGTTTCTGATTTATGCTTTGGAAGTAGAGAAAATCTTCACTGGAAGAGACACGTCAGAAAGTGTACTTGCCATGTACTAACGTTAATAACACTCGGCACTTAAAGCTGAATTAAGATACAAATATTAAATGTCAAAATGTGGCCTGCCCATTTATCTACTCAGGCTTCAGCAAACTTTTATTAAGTGAAAATTGTGTGGTAGATGTTAGCTGTGCTTCTAAAATGTTGATAGAACGTTTTTATTATCAGAAATTAATCAAATATTTGAAAATAAAGATGTCAGTTCCATGGTTTACAGTTAAGTCACCAATGTAATGTTAAAATGAAGTAAGTGCTAGAATTTCAGCAACTTCATATCTGAGGTAGAAAAAAATCCAAAATTCAGGGGCAAAAGAAATCAGGTAAAGCGCTTGGTAAATTCTCTTCCCCTCACAGCAAAATATGATTCCCCAAATCCCTACCTTAATAAATGTAATCGCCTAGAAAGAAAATAAGCTAATAAAATATACCATTTCTATAGCAGGATCAGTTTTCTCTTTTGTGTCCTTTGTTACTAAGTATAGGTCTGAGATACTCAGCTACTCATAGGAATTAGTATTTTATGACATAATTTTTCTTTTGTCTATTTGCTGATAAACCTTAATAATAATAATGGCTTTTTCACAGTGTTCAGAAGGACATGAGATGATTTCTTCAAAAGTTAGTTCCACACCTGTGGAGCTAATCAACAAATCTCTAAGATCTATTCCACTTTTAAGAATCAATGATTAAAAGGAAAAAAAAAAGAAGCATTCAAATTATTTCACCCTTCTCATAATAGGTGTGATATTTCTTCTAGATCAGCCTCTACCCCAAAGAAAAGAATGGTCTCATTTTTAGAATTGCTGGCTGTTTGTTTGAACTGAAGAATTAGTTGCATTTCAAAATAAAGACATGGCTAATGAAATGATTAAAACATACAGAACATTAAATTATAAGCAGATGGGGGTGAGAGGAGGGACGGGTGGGTGGTGAGTTTGCTAGAGACCTGAGTCCAGGAATGTTGACAGCTTTGGGTTTTTTCTCAATAATACAGAAGATGATTATCTAAGCAATAAAAGATAGAAAACAACTTCTGAAACAAAAAAAAAAATGTTTTCTAGGATTATGCATGAAGAGCCAGAGAGTAAAATCCATATATATTGTAAGGGTTTAAAGAGATGGCTGCTACGGAAGGAACCTAGATATTCACACTGATACTGGGAAAAGGAGCCAGTATATTTGCAAGTATACCATGATAGTGATAAGTCCTACACGAGCAAAGAGGATCAGACAGGCCCAGAACAGGTCATGGTTCAGGGTTTGGAGTCTTCAGAAGAAAGTCAGACATCTTCCCGGCCGTTGTCTGGTCCCAGTTATTCAGGTAATCCTGTCTCTCTTCCCTCCTCCCTGAAGTTTATAATTTTAAATTCTGTTGCGTATACTTAAAAGATAAGAGCTTGATGAGACGAAGTTTAGAACAGCTGGAAAAGAAGTTTGGCAAATGGGAGCAGTTCACAGACTGCAAATTGTCTCAGTGACACTATAGTTCGGCAGAATCCATGAGAGTTTTATCTTGAATTTCTATCAGGCTGCATTCAGCACGAGCTGGTTCCCTGGAAACAGACATTTAAAAAAAAAGCCAAAAACTAAACCTGTGCGGGTCTCTCTCTTTCCTGAATATATGATGGCAGGTTCGACTCATCCGAGCTGCCTCCCTGAACAGCAGTCCTGATTGTCCTCGAGCACGGGTTAATGGATGTAGGTCTAGAGATAAAGGAAATATACCCTCTAAGATTTTGTCTAATTTTTAAAAGGCATCTCATCTTCCTAAGTGGTGTGTCTTCTTTGTCCTGGATGTCTGCAAGAGAGAGGACAGCCCTGCTGTAGTGACTGCGGCTTGCACCCGGCGCCAGGACCGGGCTCAAAGTGAGGGCCAGGGTCATTTTCAGAATTGAAAGCAGTCTTTGCTTTAATAACAGAAAGAGCACACGAAAGCTAAGTGGGTGCACACACACACACACACACACACACACAGATGGTCTCTCCAGGGAGGAATTTGCTGCCCTTTTTCTCTTTCAGGTAAAACCGTGTCTCCTATTGGTCTGAGCCGCCCTTGTGCGTGGCCATAGTGCCTGTATGTCTCACCACGAGGTGCTGCTCTGAAAACGGATCGATTACAGCAGGATCTTGTTTCTCCAGCACCATCCGCTGACCTTGAGCACTGCTAAAACCTAAAGGTGGAGGGCCAAGCTATCCTCTCGTGCCTTGAAACCCTCAGAGCCATCTCTACCAGGAGACAAGGTCTATGTGCTCATGACTGGAGGGAAGAAGTCTCCTTCCCAAATATTTTGCCCCATTTACTGGGAAGGTTGGGGTTCAGTGGAAGGCTTAGCTGCACCCAAACCCAGTGGTCTGGTTTGGGAATGGTGATGCCTCTTCCCCTATCCATGCTCTGACCACTATAAGATTTTTGTCTTTGCTTTTTTAAAGTTCTATTGAATGTGCCATGTAGTAAGCTTCATTCAGTTCTTGGAAGGCAAATGACCATAAATGTGTATACATTTAACACTTATGTACGAAAATATACAAATAATATTTACTGACAGTCTACCTTTAAATTTGGAAATTTGACAGTTTTCCCACCCCTTTATGAGAAAAGAACATTTCTGAAGAGGTTGAGACCATCTGTCTCTACTAGTTACTGGCTTCTGGGGGCTCAGAAGCTGGGATGGTCTGGGGAATTATTTGGTGGCCCAAACAGCAATGCTTATCAGGGCTTGGAGAGGACATGAGACTTGATGGGGTGACAAGTGTGGGAAGAACTATGTTCTGTGTGGGGATGGGAAGGAGTCAAAGACCCACGAGAACCACTTCTCTCTGTCTGTGGCCTTGCCCACCTCTTCCTGGTCCCTCTAGGGTCCCCCAGGAGCAAAGGGAGGACTGGAACTTTGCAACTGGACTGGAAGAGCCCATATCCTCATCTTGGACCAGGCACACCCATGTGAAGACCCTGCGTTATGTCTTCTAAAAACTCAGTTGAGTGATTGTATCATCGCTATCCTCCCCTTCATCTTCATCATCACAGAAGTTAGTAGAAACTAACTTATTGAGAGCTTGCCACCTTCAAGGGGCTATTGTAAGCATTTCACATGCATCATGGCATTTTGAGCTTCTAGTGACCCTATGAAGTAACATTCAAGTTCATGCCAAGTCCTGGTCAGAACAGGGCTCAGCCCATAAAAAAAGCTCCAGGAAGAATAACCATGGTCGGCATTCTGTATGAGACGCATGCATGGGAACAGTGCTTTGAAAGATGAGAAAGGTACCCAAGTGTGATTCATCAGCAGGAGCTCATGGACTCCTACTCAGAGTCCTTGTGAAGGAGGTCAGGCTGCTGGCCTTGCAGGTCTCAGGGCACCTGGCTGTCACATTTACAGGTCGACTGGCTCCCTCTATAGGGGATTCAGAGACACGGATGGGCTACCCTGGTCCTGGAGACCTCACCTTGAGGATGAGGAGTAGAGATGAGATGCAGAGTGGCAGAAAATTGTGAGGAACAGTAGCAGTGTTCCTGCTGGAGACAGATGCCTCCCATACTCTCAGCTTCACATGACATTCTGGGCCCAAGGAGCATCTGAGGAGGCGATTAAAGATGCAGGCACTTGGACTGTATCCCTAGAGATGCTAATTTGCTGAGTCTGGATTGGGCCAGGGAATCTGCATTTTAATTACATTTCCAGGTGCTCCCAGTGTTGGGGGTCCAAACACCAGGGGACAGATTGGAAATGGGACTGTAATAGATTGAAATAGACAGAAACTGGGAGCGGAAACAGACACAAGGCAAAGTCATGCATCCTGCCTTGGGAGCGGATGCTCAGAAGATGAAACAAGGCTCAGATTAGCTTTAAGGTCCCCGGAGCACAGCTCAGGGCTGTGACCAGCCAGGAGGAGGCTGAGGGGCGCCTCCTTCAGCCTGTGGTCCAACTGCCTGGGTGGAAACAGCTGAACTTCAAAAGAAGCCTGGGGTTTACCCAGGCTGTGGTTGTGTGTGTGTGGGTGGGGCACCCAGAGGAGCTGACAAAGAACTGAAGAACGAGAAGAGAGAGAGAGACCTGGGGAGAAATGAACAGACTTGAGATCAGGGCTTTCTTTAGGAAGGCAGTGGGCACACTTGGAAATGCCTTCCACAGTTGTGTTTTCATCAACACTGGATTGTAAAACCGTCCTGGTAATCCTTTGAACATCCGCTCAGAGAAGTTGTTTCACGGTAATTCCATCTGAAACCCTTTCCTGCACCCACAATTTAAGGACATCCATTAAAACATTCTGGGAGCCAGGAGGCAGAGAACCTGGGGTATCCATGTCACTCCTAGCAGATGTTTTTGTGAGTTCCTTTCCCCCCCCCCTTAAGAGACAGTGATTCTGGAGAGTTTGGCTAAGAGGTGGAGAAAACCCCGAACGAACAAAAGAAAGCCACTCAGGATTTGGAAGACAGAATAGCTAAGAGCCCAAACCATGTTCTGTCTTTGGAAGACAACAGAAGACAGGGCTCCTCCTAGCAGTTTCACAATAGGTAAGATGATGTTATCGAAGGAATTGCTTTCCATGGCTTAAGTTACAGGAGGGAAAACATGGGCTCAGAGCTTGAGAAGGGTGAAAAAAAAGACAAAGAAAAACCAAACCAGAGGATTGTGCAGAACAGAACAAGCGAAACAAGGGAATGAACTGCCAAAGAAAGTGGAATTTTCATCCCCGGAGCTATTCTGGGAGACAGGAGGGACCTCTTTATTACAGGTTGTTTAGAATAATGAACTCGATCCCAGTGCAAGGCATGGGAATGGACTAAATGACCCGGCCAAGTTCCTTCCAGTCCAAACAACTCCATAATTATTGACCCAGGTGGCCAAGGGTTGGTCTCAGAGGAGGAAGAGTCCGCTTTCAAATGACTTGCAAGGGCTCAGTTGCCAGCAGTGCTTTGTCATTGATTGGATCGTTTTCAAATCATTTTGCTCAGCAAAAACTCCAATGAGGAGGCCCACTCAGCAACCGGTTTTGAGCCTTTGCTGAGGGTCTCCAGGTTTCAAACCTTTCTGGCCAAATTTAATTCTCAGCTGCCCTGTCCAGGCTCTAGAAAGATCCCGGAGGTCTCCTGCAGAAATCTGCGGCTCTCTGGAGAAAGGGAGGTGGCAAATGCCCTCCCTCTTTTTCTCTTGCTGGAAAGTTCCTTCCATTGGCCTCTAAGGCTGTTTGATGGAGTTTCTCCCCAAGGACGTCAAGCAGAGTCTACCTCAATCCTGTTTGCAGCCACGTGGAGTGGGTGGGGCATGACTCTGGCCTCCTGGTCTGTAGTTTTGCTATTTTGTCACCTCAGTAGCTTGACATGGGCATGTCTCCCTGTCAAAAAAAAAAAAAAGTCAAAAGAGACTTCTAGTCGATTTTAGCTCTCCAATTCTCTCTCATTTCTCACTTTCTGGGAGACCGTCTTAAAAAGAATTTTAGGAAATGGGTTTCAAGCTTTTATGTACTTACACAATAAATATTTCATAACAATGATTTAATGAAAGCATCAACCCTGATTTTCTCAGGCTTCAGGAGCATAAGGGGTAAAGGACCCCCACCTTGATCAACAAACCACACCTCCCTGACTTTCCCACTTCCATGACACATGATGAACAGGGCCTCTCAAAGCCCCGGAAGCTTCTCGAATGAACACCAACAGTCACAGAGAGGCAGTCCACTCTAGCTCCCCTTCACAAGAAGCCACATGGAAGTGACAGTTCTTTTTTACCACCCCTGCTGCCAGGACCCGCAGTGACAAAATGGATTTCCTGACAAGCTTGCTGGTTCCAGGGGGTTCCAAAATGACAACGCCAGGGGCCCCAGGAGTGCAGTATTCCTCAGAGTTCTCTGCATGCTGAAGACACACCAGCAGGCTCAAATCCTGCTGAAATCTGGAAAGACCTCTCTCCCTTAGTCCCTACCCACCCCACCCGTCTGTATGTCTCTGTAAGACTTAGACACCAGTCACTTAGCTTGGCCAAGGTATTAATACCTGTGGCAGTGGTTCGGTTGCTAAGTCATATCCGACTCTCGCGATCCCGTGGACTGTAGCCTGCCAGACTCCTCTGTCTGTGGGATTTTCCAGGCAAGAATACTAGGGTGGGTTGCCATGCCCTCCTCCAGGGGAACCTTCCTGACTCAGGGATTGAGCCTGCATCTTTTGTGTCTCCTGCAGTGTCAAGCAGGTTCTTCACCACTAGCACAAGGTCCTATGCACAGTGATGTTTATTGACACGTCATTTAGAAGAATAAGAAATTAGAAATCAATGAAATGTTTGACCATTAAAAAACAGGTGGGTAAATTATGAAACATCCTCCTCTAAGGGATGGTGCATAGCCATTAAAAATTGTTTACAGAGGCTTTGTAGTAGCAAGGAAAATGTTTGTCAAATAAGATTAAGTGAAAAAGACAATCAGAATACAGAATTTTATATTCAACTGATCGTAATCGTATAAAAGAAAAGCAAAATTATGTACAAAAGGTCAGGATAGATACATAAGNTTAAAAATTGTTTACAGAGGCTTTGTAGTAGCAAGGAAAATGTTTGTCAAATAAGATTAAGTGAAAAAGACAATCAGAATACAGAATTTTATATTCAACTGATCGTAATCGTATAAAAGAAAAGCAAAATTATGTACAAAAGGTCAGGATAGATACATAAGTAAGCATGACCAATATTTGTCTTTAGGCAGTACAGCACTGAGTGATTTAACAAATACATTTCTTTTTATTTTTCTGAATATATCAAATTTAATCAAACGAGAGTAGCTCTTAAATAATGAAAGAAATAAGCATTAAAAAAATTCCCATCCCTATTTCCGTACAGGTGGAAATGGAGCCTGCTTCAGTTGATGAAGGGCACACAAGTTCAGCCTCCCACATAGGACACTCTGGCAGCCAACGTTCTTTCCTAAGAGAATTATTGTTGTTCACTCATTAAATTGAGTCCAGCTTTTTGCAACCCCACGGACTGCAGCACGCCAGGCTTCCCTGTCCTTCGCTATCTCCCTGAGCTTGCTCAAATTCATGTACATTGATGCTATCTAATCGTTTCATCCTCAGCCGCCCCCTTCTCCTTTTGCCTTCAATCGTTCCCAGCAGCAGGGTCTTTTCCAATGAGTCAGCTCTTTGTATCGGGTGGTCAAAGTATTGCCGTTTCAGCATCAGCATCAGCCCTTCCAATGAATACTCAGGGTTGATTTTCTTTAGGATTGACTGGTTGATCTCTTTGCAGACTAAGGGACTCTCAAGAGTCTTCTCTAGCATCACAGTTCAAAAGCATCAATTCTCTGTGCTCAGCCTTCTTTATGGTCCACCTCTCACATCCGTATATGACTACTGGAAAAACCAAAGCTTTGACAATATGGATTGTCAGCAAAGTGATGTCTCTGCATTTTAATATGCTGTCTAGGTTTGTCATAGCTTTTCTTCCAAGGAGCAAACGTCTTTCTATTTCCCAGCTGCAGTCAATGTCTGCGGTGATTTTGGAGCCCAAGAAAATAAAATCTGTCACGGTTTCCACTTTTCCCCCTTCTGTTTGTCATGAAGTAGTGGGACAGGATGCCATGATATTAGTTTTTTGAATGCTGGATTTTAAGCCAACTTTTTCACTCTTCTTTTTCACCCTCATCAAGAAGCGCTTTAGTTCCCCTTCACTTTCTGCCACTAAGTGGTATCATCTACAAATCTGAGGTTGTTGATATTTCTCCTGGCAATTTTGATTTCAGCTTGTGATTCATCCAGCCCAGTATTTTGCATGATATGCTCTGCATATAAGTTTGATGTACTCCTTTCCCAGTTTTGAACTAGTCTATTGCTCCATTTCTGACTAAACTGCTGCTTCTTGACCCGCACACAAGCTTCTCAGAAGACAGGTAAGGTGGTCTGGTATTTCCATCTCTTTAAGAATTTTCCACAGTTTGTTGTGATCCATACAGTCAAAGGCTTTAGTATAACCAAAGAAGCAGACATAGAGGTTTTTCTGGAAATCCCTTGATTTTCTATGATCCAAGAAGTGTTGGCAACTTGATCTCTAGTTCCTCTGCCTTTTCTAAATCCAGTTGGTACATCTGGAAGTTCTTGATTCACATACTGTTCAAGCCTAACTTGAAGGATTTGAGTAACTTTGCTAGCATGTAAAATGAGTACAATTGTACGCTAGTTTGAACATTTGACATTTGGCATTGCCTTTCTTTGGGATTAGAATGAAAACTGACCTTTTCCAGTCCTGTGGTCACTGCTGAGTTTTCCAAATTTGTTGGCGTATTGAGTGCAGCACTTTAATAGCATCTTCTTTTAGGATTTGAAAGAGCTCAGCTGGAATTCCATCACCTCCACTAACTTTTTTTGCAATAATGCATCCTAAGGCCCACTTGACTTCACACTCCAGGATGTCTGTCTCTAGGTGAGTGACCACACCATCGTGGTTATCTGGGCCATTAAAACCTTTTTTGTATAGTTCTGTGTATTCTTATCACCTCTTCTTAATCTCTTCTGCTTCTGTTAGGCCCTTGCCTTTTCTATCCTTTATCATGCCCATTCTTGCATGAAATATTCCTTTATATCTCCAATTTTCTTAAAGAGATCTCTAGTCTTTCCCATTCTGTTGTTTTCTTCTATTTCTTTGCATTGGTCACTTAAGAAGGCTTTCTTATCTCTTCTTGATATTTTCTGGAACTCTTCATTCAGCTGGGTATGTCTTTCCCTTCTCCCTTGCCTTTCAAGCATTTGTCCATAGTTCTTCAGGCACTCTGTCTACCTAATCCCTTGAATCTATTTGTCACCTCCACTATATAACCATAAGGAACTCGATTTACGTCATACCTGAATGGCCTAGTGGTTTCCTCCTTTGGCCCCACCAGAAGATCTGTGTTCAGAAATGTGGTCTCTGTCAGTTCCAACTGTTTATTGTGCACCTAGCATATGTCCAGCATTATCTCACTGAGAAAGACAGAAAACGCATATAAACTGAGACCACTTAGGAACTCCTTATGATTCCAGAAGGGATTATATTCCCTCTCGGCTCTGCCCCTACAGCTATACTCAACTTGGGATGCTGGGGTTGGGATTCTGCACACCCCATTAATACTCTGGGAAGCTGAAACTCCAGTACTTTGGCCACCTGATGTGAAGAACTGACTCATTGGGAAAGACCCTGATACTGGGAAAGATTAAAGACAGGAGGAGAAGGGGAGGACAGAGGATGAGATGGTTGGATGGCATCACCGACTCAATGGACATGAGTTTGAGTAGGCTCCGGGAGTTGGTGATGGACAGGGAAGCCTGGCCCGCTGCAATCCACCGGCTTGGAAAAGAGACACGACTGAGAGACTGAACTGAACTGAACGGAAAGTGGCTCCTTGTGAGGCTCTACCAATAGGGGGAGCTAGAGGGAGATGGAGGAGGAAGAAGAGTTGCTCCTTCCTCTCGGTTTGTCCTCTCCAGTACCTCTCCAGACTGGGCTGCTCCACCTGGGCAGTTGCAGTTCCTTCCTGAAGCAGTGGCTGGATCCAGTTCACAGTTTTCCCAGTGCTTACAGAACGAACCTCATGGAACGCCTTAGCAGCACGTATTCGGGCCAGTCCTTCCTCCTCAGAGGTCTGGATCCCTCTCCTCCAGTCCCTCTTCTAAGCTTCTAAATTTTAATAATCCAAACTTTCCCTTTGTTCCTCCAGCCCTAGGAGTGGTTGTTACCTTCTGCAGTAGCTACCTCTCTAATGCCTGAAGGTGGTCTTTTTGAGTCTTTTGGTTACTTAATAGTTTTGTTTTGTTTTTTACCTTATTAACAGTTTTTCACATTAAATGATCTCTGTTCAGATAGATGGAGTCTCTTCTGTGTCCTGACTGTACCTTGACTCATGTGATACACATTTCCCAAAGATGAGAGTCACTTGGGTGACTGTCCGGACACTTAGGCTATCCAGTATTTATCCATTTCCACTGATAGATATTCAGCATTATCTCAAATGGAACCTTCTTATTGGCTATTAAAATTGATCCCAATCTTCCCACCAGTGACCACCCTTCTTGACGAGTTCTTCAATGTGTCATCTCCATTTCCTCCTTTGCTACTCATTTCTTGATTTCCTTCAGTTTGGTTTCTGGTCCCACCAATCTGCTTTGTTAAAGTCAGCAATTTGGACTTTTCTGATGGAACAGTGGATGGGAATCCCCCGCCAAGGCAGAGGATATGCGTTCGATCCAGAGTCTGGGAAGATCCCACCTTCTGCAGAGCAATTAAACCCCATATGCTACAACTATGGAAGCCCAGAGGCCTAAAGCCTGTGCTTCACAACAAAAGAAGCTGCTTCAATGAGAAGCCTGCACCCAACGGAGAGTAACCCCCACCCCACGCCACTCGCTGCAACTAAAGAGAGCCCAAGTGCAGCAACAAAGACAAAAAGAAATAAATAATTTTAAAAAGTCACCGATTTGTGTTTTGTTTGATGGACACCCTCTTTCAGCCCTCGTTTTATAGGATTACTCAGCAGCACTTCAGACTTGCCATATTCCTTTCCTTTTTTGAGCAGAGGCTGAGGAACATAGACTCCTGCCCCTGGTCCCTTTGTCACCTGGGAGGCCACACTCCCCGAGTTTCCTTCCTTGCTTTCCAGTTCCTCTTTTCATGGCAGAGTCCCCAGAATTTTATATGCTGACAGCACATAAAGGTCAGCCTTAAGCTCTCTCTTTATTCATTGCTATGGAAGTCATCTTATGCACAAGAAGTGCTGCTGCAAGTGAAGTATTTGCACACTTGCACTTTAGCTCAGGAGTGCCCTCTGCATCCCAAACCCATATGTACCACTGCTCCTTGACCTCTGCCCTTGAGTGTCTCACAGGTACTTCAAACTCAACAAAGATAAGGAAAAACTCATGTTCTTCCCCCATATCTGATCATCTTCCCGGGGCCCCTGTTTTAGTCAAATGTACAATCTTCCATCTTGTGGAACAAAAAACCCAAGGTTTTTTTTTTTTTAATGTTTCCCTCTGTCTCTAGATCCAATTATTTCCAAACGTGTCCCCTTTACTTTATGATGTCTCTTGCAAACATCTCTGCTGTTGCCTTCCTGCCATATTCTTTATCTGCTGCAATGGCCTCTTAACCGAGCTGCTTTTTCCTACCTTTCCCTTTCTCAGGGCATTCTCCAGACTGCAGTTAGAGAAATCATCTAAAGAAGAAAATCTGAGCATGTCACCTCTCAGCTTAAAGCATGTCAATGATTTCTGTTTACTCTTAGAAAAAACTGAAATTCTTCCCAAGATCTGCAAGGCCCTGTCCCACTGCCAACCTCAGCCAACATCCTTNAAGTTCACAGTTCATGTACTGTTGAAGCCTGGCTTGGAGAATTTTAAGCATTGCTTTGCTAGCACGTGAGATGAGTGCAATTGTGCAATAGTTTGAGCATTCTTTGGCATTGTCTTTCTTTGAGATTGGAATGAAAACTGACCTTTTCTAGTCCAGTCCATTAAAATGACAAGCATACATTAAATAACTCAGAAATGTTGATGATGATCATCGCAGGACATTAAGATGGAGGGTAAATGGAACCGAAAGTGTAACAATATTCTGTTACTTATGAACCCTGATGGTTAAAACATAGTGACTCCCAGGAGAATAGTGGCAGTTGAAGAAGCACAGAAATGGTACGTTATCACTAATGCTTCAATTTCCACTGTTTTTATGATTTCCTTTCTTATGGTTTTCTTTACTTTTTTAAGATGTTGGGCTTTTACTGGTTCCCTGGTAGCTCAGATGGTAAAGAATCTTCCTGCAATGCAAGAGACCAGTGTTTGATCCCTGGGTCAGGAAGGCCTCCTGGAGAAGGGAATGGCTACCTACTCCAGTATTCGTGTCTGGAGAATCCCATGGACAAAGGAGGCTGGTGGGCTACTGTCCATGGGGTCACAAAGAGTCAAACACAGCTGAGCGACTTTCACTTTTGTCTTTTAGCATTTTATCCCTGTAAATGTTATTGTTTTGTCTTACAGCTTCATATGCCCTTCTCTGAATTTTTTTTAAGAAATTAAACCCTTTTTTTTGAAATGATTGTAGATTCAAATAGAATTGCAAGATATAACACAAATCTCTGTACCATCGACCTAGTTTCTCCTGATGAAAACACCTTGTAAAACTGTAGTATGATACAATGAGCAGGAAACTGACATTGATAAGATCAAGACGCAGAACACTTCTGTCTCCATAAAGATCCCTCAAAGGTGCCCTTTATAGCCATACCCACTTCCTTCTCAACCCAAGCCCTCTTTAACCCATGGCAAGCACTAATCTGTTCTCCATTTCTATATGTCATTCAAGAATGAAACATAAAGGGAAAGATGTATGTATGTAACCTTTGGAGACTGGCTTTTTTCAATCCCTGCAATTCTCTAGAGATTCATTCAATTAGTGGTGTGTACTGAGAATGCGCTCATTTTCATTTCTGAGTAATATTCCATGGTATGGGTGGACTGTAATTGAATCATTCACCTGTTGAGGAACATCTGGGCTATTTCCAGGTTTTCGCTTTTCCAAAAAAAAAGGTGCTATCCACATACACTTACAGGCTTTGTCTGAACATAAGTTTTCCTTTCCTTTTTTTAGGATAAATTCCCTGGAGTCCAGTTGCTGGGTGGTATGATACACATTACAATTACACATTTGGTTTTTTTAGGAAACTGCCAAACAATTTTTTCAAGGGGCTATACCATTTTCCATTCTCATCAGCAGTATACGGGTGATCCAGTTTCTCAACATCATCTTCAGCATTTGAGTTGGTGTTATTTGAATTTTAGCCATCCTGATAGGTGCATAGCGATAGTGCATGCTTTTGGTTTGCATTTCTGTGATGGTTAATGATGTCGAATATCTTTTCATGTACTTATTTGCCATCTGTGTAGTCTCTTCAGTGAAATGTCAACTCATGTCTTTTGCCTCTTTTCTAATCAGGTTGTTTGCCTTCTCACCATTGAGTTTTGAGAGTACGCTGTACATTCTAGATACTTTGTATAGTATGTGGTTTGCAAATATTTTCTCCTACTCTGAAGCTTGTCTCTTCATTCTCTTAACCGTCTTCTTCAGAGCAAAAGCTTAAAAAAATGTATGAAGTGAATTTATCAGATTTTCTTTTGGTGGTGTGAAATTTTGGTGTCAAATCGAATTCTTTTCCCTTTCCTCAAGATTTTCCCTAAAACTTTCAGTATTATCTTTTACATTTAACTTAGTGATCTATTTTGAGTTAATCTTTGGATAAAGTATGAGACTCAGGTCAAGATTAATTCCCTTCTTACATCTGTTTGCTCCAACACCATTTGTTTTAAAGACTGTCTTTCACCAATCCAACCTTAGCACCTCCAAAACTTTAGCAAAGGTGTTTTTGAACCTTTGGAAGATCAGTCGGGCATGTCTGTGTGAGTCTGTTCCTGGACTGTTTATTCTGTTCTGTTGATCTGTGAGTGTATTCCTCTGTCAGGGCTGCGCAGCCTTGGTTACTGCAGCTATGACATAAATATTGAAATCAGGCAAACTGATTCTCTCACTTTTTTAAAACTTTTTTTGGCCATGACCTATAGCATCCAGGATCTTAGTTCCCCAACCAGGGATTGAACCTCTGTTCCCTATAGTGGAAGCACAGAGTCTTAACCCCTGAACTGCCAAGGAAGTCTCTTATTTTTTATTTTTAAAAGCTTGCCTTAGTTATTGAAGTCCCTTTGTGTTTCTGCACAAATTTGGAATCATCTTGCTGATTTCTACACAAATCTTGTTGAGATTTTGATACAAATTATATTAAACTTATCTATATGTTTGCATAGAATTGGTGTCTTTGCCACTGAGTCTTCCAGTTCATGAATGAAGTATTCATTTATTTATTTAGAGCTTTGATTTCTTTCATCAATATTGTATAACTTCAGCAAACAAGTCCTATTTTGTTAGATTTATATTTAAGAATGTTATTTTTTGAAATGGTAATAAATAAGTGGCATTATATTTAAAATTTCTTGTTATGTTCATGGCTATTATATACAAATATACTTGATTTTTTACATATTTGTCTTGTATCCTGTGACCTTGTTAAACTTGCTTATTCTATGAGTTTTGGGTGTAGATTTCCTGGAACTTTCTATGTAAACAATTGTGCCATCTGTAAGTAGGGGCAGTTTTATTTCTTCCCAATCTGCATTCCTTTTGTTTTCTTTTCTTGTCTCATTACACTGGTTGGAAAGACCAGCACTATGATGAATAAGAGCGGTGAGTGCTTTATTCCTGATGTTAAGGGGAAAGTATTTAGTCTTTTGCCATTAATTGTAATGTCAGTCGGTTTTTGGTAGGTGCTCTGTTCTTCTGAGAGGTTTTTTGTTTGTTAGCTTTTATTAATATCACGAATGGCTGAAGTTTGTTAAATGCTTTTTCTGCATATGTTGACATGATCATATGACTTTTTGTTTTTTAGCCTGTCGTCATGGTGGATTACATGGGTTGATTTTCACATACTTAACCAACCTTGCATTTCTAAGATAAGCTACATTTGGTCCTAATGTGTAATTCTTATATTGCTGAATTCTGTTTGCCAATATTTTGTTAAGAAGTTTTGTGTCTCTACTCATGAGGAGTAATGGTCTATAGTTCTCTTTTTTCCACCGCCTTTGCCTAGTTTTAGTACTGAGGGCATACTAACTTTATAAAATTTATTGGAAAATATTCCCTTCTCTTCTTTTATTTGAAAGAGATTGTGTAGAATCAATATTAGTTCTGAAACTCTCATTAAAATTCTTCAGTAAAGCATCTAGGTCTGGAGATTTCTTTGGGTGGGTGGTTAAAATTATAAATGCAATTTTCTTAATAGTTATAGGGCTGTTCATATTATCTATTTTGTATTGGTGAGTTGTGGTAGTTTGATTTTTTGAAAGTATTTACAACTGGTTTATTTCATCTAAATTGTTAAATGTATGCATATAGAGTGTTTGAAGTATTTCCTTGTTATCCCTCTGATATTTTCAGGATCTGTGGCAATATTTCATGTATCCTTTCTGATACTGGTCATTTGTGTTTCTCTTTTTCAGTCTTGATAGAAGTTTGACAATTTTATTTCTTTTTGAAGAACCAGTTCTTTGTTTCATTGACTTCCTCTTTTCATACTGGTTTTTATTTCATTTATTCCTTCTCTTCTCTTTAAATTTTGTTTCCTTTGTTTGTTTTCTTTGTTTATTTTGCTCTTCTAGGTCTTTGAGGTAGAAGCTTAGATTATTGATAGTATTTATGGTTTCCATCCTTTTATCACCAATTTGTTTTTCTTATTATATATGAAATGAATTTTTTGTAGACAGCACATACTTAGGCCATGTTGATTTCTTTTTAAATACACTCTTCTAATCTCTGAATTGGTATATTTAGACCATTTACATTTAAAATTATTGTTGATATGTTGTGTCCTAAGTCTGCCATCTTTTTCCTGCTTGTTCTCTGTTTTTAATTTTTATGCTTTTTTTCCTCAAATTTCTGTTTCACTTAAACATTTCTTAAAATTAAAATTTGATTTATCTATGGCAGTTTGAATGTATCTCTTTCTAGAGTTTTTTGAATGGTTGCTTCAGATATTATATTGTATTATACATAATTTATCAGTTTACTAGTATCATCATTTTACTAGTTTGAGAAAAATGTAAAAGGCTTATCTTCCTTCATGTCAGTTTATCCTTCTTCATATAATTGTTCAGTTCAATTCAGTTCAGTCTCTCAGTCATGTCCAACTCTTTGTGACCCCATGAACTGCAGCACACCAGGCCTCCCTGTCCATCACCAACTCCCGGAGTCCACCCAAACCCATGTCCATTGTGTCAGTGATGCCATCCAACCATCTCATCCTCTGTCGTCCTCTTCTGCTACCCTCAATCTTGCCCAGCATCAGGGTCTTTTCAAATGAGTCAACTCTTCGCTTGAGGTGGCCAAAGGATTGGAGTTTCAGCTTCAACATCAGTCCTACCAATGAACACCCAGGGCTGATCTCATTTAGGATGGGCTGGTTGGATCTCCTCGCAGTACAAGGAACTCTCAAGAGTCTTCTCCACACCACAGTTCAAAAGCATCGATTCTTCGGCACTCAGCTTTCTATATAGTCCAACTCTCACATCCGTACATGACTACTGGAAAACCATATCCTTGACTAGAAGAACCTTTGTTGGCAAAGTAATATCTCTGCTTTTCAATATGCTATCTAGGTTGGTTATAACTTTCCTTCCAAGGAGTAAGCGTCTTTTAATTTCATGGCTGCAATCACCATCTGTAGTGATTTTGGAGCCCAGAAAAATAAAGTCAGCCACTGTTTCCACTGTTTCCCCATCTATTTCCCATGAAGTGATGGGACCAGATGCCATGATCTTAGTTTTCTGAATGGTGAGCTTTAAGCCAACTTTTCCACTCTCCTCTTTCACTTTCATCAAGAGGCTCTTTAGTTCTTCTTCACTTTCTNCACAGAGTCTTAACCCCTGAACTGCCAAGGAAGTCTCTTATTTTTTATTTTTAAAAGCTTGCCTTAGTTATTGAAGTCCCTTTGTGTTTCTGCACAAATTTGGAATCATCTTGCTGATTTCTACACAAATCTTGTTGAGATTTTGATACAAATTATATTAAACTTATCTATATGTTTGCATAGAATTGGTGTCTTTGCCACTGAGTCTTCCAGTTCATGAATGAAGTATTCATTTATTTATTTAGAGCTTTGATTTCTTTCATCAATATTGTATAACTTCAGCAAACAAGTCCTATTTTGTTAGATTTATATTTAAGAATGTTATTTTTTGAAATGGTAATAAATAAGTGGCATTATATTTAAAATTTCTTGTTATGTTCATGGCTATTATATACAAATATACTTGATTTTTTACATATTTGTCTTGTATCCTGTGACCTTGTTAAACTTGCTTATTCTATGAGTTTTGGGTGTAGATTTCCTGGAACTTTCTATGTAAACAATTGTGCCATCTGTAAGTAGGGGCAGTTTTATTTCTTCCCAATCTGCATTCCTTTTGTTTTCTTTTCTTGTCTCATTACACTGGTTGGAAAGACCAGCACTATGATGAATAAGAGCGGTGAGTGCTTTATTCCTGATGTTAAGGGGAAAGTATTTAGTCTTTTGCCATTAATTGTAATGTCAGTCGGTTTTTGGTAGGTGCTCTGTTCTTCTGAGAGGTTTTTTGTTTGTTAGCTTTTATTAATATCACGAATGGCTGAAGTTTGTTAAATGCTTTTTCTGCATATGTTGACATGATCATATGACTTTTTGTTTTTTAGCCTGTCGTCATGGTGGATTACATGGGTTGATTTTCACATACTTAACCAACCTTGCATTTCTAAGATAAGCTACATTTGGTCCTAATGTGTAATTCTTATATTGCTGAATTCTGTTTGCCAATATTTTGTTAAGAAGTTTTGTGTCTCTACTCATGAGGAGTAATGGTCTATAGTTCTCTTTTTTCCACCGCCTTTGCCTAGTTTTAGTACTGAGGGCATACTAACTTTATAAAATTTATTGGAAAATATTCCCTTCTCTTCTTTTATTTGAAAGAGATTGTGTAGAATCAATATTAGTTCTGAAACTCTCATTAAAATTCTTCAGTAAAGCATCTAGGTCTGGAGATTTCTTTGGGTGGGTGGTTAAAATTATAAATGCAATTTTCTTAATAGTTATAGGGCTGTTCATATTATCTATTTTGTATTGGTGAGTTGTGGTAGTTTGATTTTTTGAAAGTATTTACAACTGGTTTATTTCATCTAAATTGTTAAATGTATGCATATAGAGTGTTTGAAGTATTTCCTTGTTATCCCTCTGATATTTTCAGGATCTGTGGCAATATTTCATGTATCCTTTCTGATACTGGTCATTTGTGTTTCTCTTTTTCAGTCTTGATAGAAGTTTGACAATTTTATTTCTTTTTGAAGAACCAGTTCTTTGTTTCATTGACTTCCTCTTTTCATACTGGTTTTTATTTCATTTATTCCTTCTCTTCTCTTTAAATTTTGTTTCCTTTGTTTGTTTTCTTTGTTTATTTTGCTCTTCTAGGTCTTTGAGGTAGAAGCTTAGATTATTGATAGTATTTATGGTTTCCATCCTTTTATCACCAATTTGTTTTTCTTATTATATATGAAATGAATTTTTTGTAGACAGCACATACTTAGGCCATGTTGATTTCTTTTTAAATACACTCTTCTAATCTCTGAATTGGTATATTTAGACCATTTACATTTAAAATTATTGTTGATATGTTGTGTCCTAAGTCTGCCATCTTTTTCCTGCTTGTTCTCTGTTTTTAATTTTTATGCTTTTTTTCCTCAAATTTCTGTTTCACTTAAACATTTCTTAAAATTAAAATTTGATTTATCTATGGCAGTTTGAATGTATCTCTTTCTAGAGTTTTTTGAATGGTTGCTTCAGATATTATATTGTATTATACATAATTTATCAGTTTACTAGTATCATCATTTTACTAGTTTGAGAAAAATGTAAAAGGCTTATCTTCCTTCATGTCAGTTTATCCTTCTTCATATAATTGTTCAGTTCAATTCAGTTCAGTCTCTCAGTCATGTCCAACTCTTTGTGACCCCATGAACTGCAGCACACCAGGCCTCCCTGTCCATCACCAACTCCCGGAGTCCACCCAAACCCATGTCCATTGTGTCAGTGATGCCATCCAACCATCTCATCCTCTGTCGTCCTCTTCTGCTACCCTCAATCTTGCCCAGCATCAGGGTCTTTTCAAATGAGTCAACTCTTCGCTTGAGGTGGCCAAAGGATTGGAGTTTCAGCTTCAACATCAGTCCTACCAATGAACACCCAGGGCTGATCTCATTTAGGATGGGCTGGTTGGATCTCCTCGCAGTACAAGGAACTCTCAAGAGTCTTCTCCACACCACAGTTCAAAAGCATCGATTCTTCGGCACTCAGCTTTCTATATAGTCCAACTCTCACATCCGTACATGACTACTGGAAAACCATATCCTTGACTAGAAGAACCTTTGTTGGCAAAGTAATATCTCTGCTTTTCAATATGCTATCTAGGTTGGTTATAACTTTCCTTCCAAGAAGTAAGCGTCTTTTAATTTCATGGCTGCAATCACCATCTGTAGTGATTTTGGAGCCCAGAAAAATAAAGTCAGCCACTGTTTCCAATGTTTCTCCATCTATTTCCCATGAAGTGATGGGACCAGATGCCATGATCTTAGTTTTCTGAATGGTGAGCTTTAAGCCAACTTTTCCACTCTCCTCTTTCACTTTCATCAAGAGGCTCTTTAGTTCTTCTTCACTTTCTGCCATAAGGGTGGTGTCATCTGCGTATCTAAGGTTATTGATATATATATAATATCCTTCTTCATGTAATAAGACTGTGTTAAATATTTCCTTTAATAAAAATATGTCAGACTGTTATAATTTTTGCTTCAAGCATCAACTGTAATTTAAAAGACTCAAGAGGAGAAAGAAAGCCTATTATATTGGCCTGTAATTTTGCTTACTACATTCTTTCCTTTTTCTTGGTGTTCCAGTATTGTTTCTTTTATCATCTCATTTTTATTTAGAGAACTTTCATTAGCCAATCTCTTAGGGTAGATCTGCTGGCAAGAATTCTCTTAGGTTTTCTTCATTTTCTCTGAAAATGTGTTGATTTCTTCTTAATTCCTGAAGGATATCTTTCTTAAGTATAGGATTATAGGTTGTCAGTTCTTTTCTTTCAGTATTTGAACAGTGTTATACCACCGCCTCTGACCTCCATGATTTCTGATAAAAAATTCACTGTCATTAGAATTGCTTTCCTCCTACAGATAAGGTGTTGTTTCTCAGTGATTTCAAGATTTTTTCCTTTGTCTTTGGTTTTCAGAAGTTTGACTATGACGTATCTTGGTGTGGCTTTCTCTGCGCTTATTCTGTTTGGAGTACACTCAGTTTCTTAAATCTAAAAATGTATGTATTTTACCAAACTTGGGATGTTTTCAGTCTTTATCTCTTCCAGTACTTATTCAACCTCACTCTGTTATTTTTCTGTCCTTCTGGGATTCCAAGGGCACAAATATTCAATCTTTTATTAAAGTCTCAGGCACCTGAGGCTCTGATCACTTATTTCCAGTCTAATTTTCTCTGTTGCTCAGATTAGATAACTAATTGTTCTATCTTCAAATTCAATGATTCTTCCCTCTGTTCCCTTCATTCTGTTTTTGAGCCTATTTGTTGAATTTTTAAAGTTACCATACTTTTCAGTTATCAAACTTTCATTTAGTTTTTCATTATATCTTCTATGGTTGTGCTGCGTGCGATTCTTTTTTAATTTGTTTCAAGTTCATAATTGCTGATCAAAGCATTTTTATGATGGTTGTTTAAAAATCTTAGACAGATAATTCTAATATCTCTGTTATCTCAGTGTCGCTTGCTGTGCTATTCTAAGTTGCTTCAGTCATGTCCAGCTCTCTGTGACCCTGTGGACCATAGCTTGCTAAACTCCTCTGTCCATAGGATTCTCCAGGCAAGACTAGTGGAGTGGGTTATCTCAATGTTCAGTTCAGTTCAGTTCAGTCGCTCACTTGTGTCCGACTCTTTGCGACCCCATGAATCGCAGCACGCCAGGCCTCCCTGTCCACCACCAACTCCTGGAGTTCACTCAGACTTACATCCATCGAGTCAGTGATGCCATCCAGCCATCTCATCCTTGGTTGTCCCCTTCTCCTCCTGCCCCCAATCCCTCCCAGCATCAGAGTCTTTTCCAGTGAGTCAACTCTTTGCATGAGGTGGCCAAAGTACTGGAGCTTCAGCTTTAGCATCATTTCTTCCAAAGAAATCCCAGTCCTTCAGAATGGACTGGTTGGATCTCCTTGCAGTCCAAAGGACTCTCAAGAGTCTTCTCCAACACCACAGTTCAAAAGCATCAATTCTTCGGTGCTCAGCCTTCTTCACAGTCCAACTTTCACATCCATACATGACTACTGGAAAAACCATAGCCTTTAGATGGAATTTTGTCGGCAAAGTAATGTCTCTGCTTTTGAATATGCTATCTAGGTTGCTCATAACTTTCCTCCCAAGGAGTAAGGGTCTTTTAATTTCACGGCTGCAGTCACCATCTGCAGTGATCTTGGAGCCCCCCAAAATAAAGTCTGACACTGTTTCCACTGTTTCCTCATCTATTTCCCATGAAGTGATGGGACCGGATGCCATGATCTTAGTCTGTCTCTTATACACATCTCTTTCTCTGCGCTTATTCTGTTTGGAGTACACTCAGTTTCTTAAATCTAAAAATGTATGTATTTTACCAAACTTGGGATGTTTTCAGTCTTTATCTCTTCCAGTACTTATTCAACCTCACTCTGTTATTTTTCTGTCCTTCTGGGATTCCAAGGGCACAAATATTCAATCTTTTATTAAAGTCTCAGGCACCTGAGGCTCTGATCACTTATTTNGTCCACTTTCACTTTCATCAAGAGGCTTTTTAGTTCCTCTTCACTTTCACTTTTCTGTTCTTCTTCACATCTGCATATCTGAGGTTATTGATATTTCTCCCAGCAATCTTGATTCCAGCTTGTATTAGCATCTCTTAATTGTCTTTTTCATTCAGCTTGATATTATCCTGGTTTGTGGTATGATGAATAATTTTGATTGAAATCTGAATTAGTATAATGTTATAAGACACTAGATCTTAATTTAGTCTTTTGTTTCAATTGGCTTCTCTTGATACCACTCCAGCTGGAAAAGGGGGAGGGGAGAGAGGCACCACCTCATCGTGGCTAGGCTTCTTCTTGACCTCTGTTGAGGCCTATTCAAAAGGGAGGGGTGCTTCTTGTTAGTGCTGGGAGGATGTGGGGCTTCTGGCTCCCTATGAGGCCTCCAGTGACACCCTGGAGTGGAGTGGCCTCTGGATGTTGGGAAATTATGAAATTCTGACTCTTCAAGTACACTATTTCTGACACCACCAGTGAATTGGGGCAGTGGGGGCACCTCATTACTGTCAGGTGGGAGTTAAGTTTAAACTTACTGATACTGCAGGGGCATGGGGGTTTGAGCTCTTTACTTTCTGTAAAGAATGGGAGTCTCAGCTACAGGACCATCTCTGACATCATTCCAGTGAGAATGGGGGTGGGATTCGGACGTCTCCTTACAGCCTGGTGGGGACTTCCCTGATAGCTCAGCTGGTAAAGAATTTGCCTGCAATGTGGGAGACCTGGGTTCAATCCCTGGGTTGGGAAGATCCCCTGGAGAAGGGAAAGGCTACCCACTGCAGTATTCTGGCCTGGAGAATTCCATGGACTGTATAGTCCATGGGGTTGCAAAGAGTCAGACACGGCTGAGCGACTTTCACTTACAGCCTGGTGAGAGTTGAGGTCTAAAATCCCACTTGGTCTTCCCTGTCATGGGGTGGGGCTGGGGCCACAGTGTTTTCTGTGATGTGCTGTTGCAGCCAAGAAGTTATTTTCTAAAAGTTTACTTTATTGCATGGCTGTCCTTTCCTTTTCCTGTGCTGCAAGGGAGGAGGCTTTTTGTTGAGGCTTTTTTGTTTGCATCTGTAGGTATTCACAGATTACCTGCTTTACAGCACCCAGTCTGGAATGTCTAGAAAATTCCTTACTGTTCTGCTTTTCAAGTCCTGGGATCCCCTAGCCCATCTACCTTCTTTCCTCTGCCTTTCAGAGTCTTCTCATGCTTGTCTTACATATTATGGCCAAGACTTTTAGTTGTATTTTGAGGGAAGGATAGAGAAAAGTACATTGGCATTATTTTCCCAGAAGGTGAATTTCTGTTATCTTTATTTTTAAAGAATATAAAGGCTTTTGTTTAAAAATAATAATTTTAGTTTGCACAGTAGGAAAACAAATATAGCCAATATGAAACAAACTTAGGTGTAAAACTTGGAAATAAATGCTCAAGATGGTCTTTTAAAGAAACCTATAGTCATTAAGACTGTCCAAAACCTCCCTAGAATAAAAGGAAGGCGCCCTTATACTTTGAGTTCTTTATACTTTCTTATCTTTAATCTTGTTGGATCCTACTGGGAACCCTGTGAAGGAAATAAGGCAAATATTATCATTCCAGTTTTACAGAAGGGGAAATGGGACCATAAAAATCAGAGCGAAACATAGGACCTATTAAAAATTTATATTAAACCATTGGCAATTTGTTTCCCTACTTTAAAATAAATAATCCCTTTATAGAACATCATAAAACTAATCTTTCCTGAAGGTTTTCTACCCTTTCATCAAAAAAGAGAGTATTTTACCTACTTTAATGCTTCCAGGTTCCAACAATGAGAAGATTTGTTTGGAATCAATGATAGGATGGGAATTTACTACCTTGGCACCCCCCTCAGAAATTCCCCACCGTATCGTCTCCCACTCATGAATCATCTTTTGAAAGTCTTGAGTTAAATGCTGGATCCTCATCTGGACCCAAGCTGGAGAAATGGCATCCTCTTTGAAATTCAGATTCCTTCTGTGCAATGGAGACTAAACTCTGCCGTGTTTCCCATACCTGCTGCTTTATGGGCAGCAGGCTGAAACATGGGAACCATTCTGAAGAATGTGTGATGCTGAAATGAGATGGTGTCCATTCTGATCCTGAATTACAGGCAAAGTACACTGTAGCCGAGTTTTTCTTGGACACCGAAGATTTTCAGATGCCACAAAAATTCCTCAAGTGTGATTTTCCACTGTCTGCCTCCATAGTTCTGCAAGAGGCAGGGAGTGCCGAGGAAGTGGTCGTAGGGCTTCCTTTTGGAAATGTAGCCTGAAGAATTTTTCTGTTTAGTTTGGTTGCTATGTGCAGATTAAAGAGATTCAAATGCAGACTCTATTGAAGAAAAGAGGGGAAATAAAGCAATACCTTAAAACATGAGGAATCTTTTAAAAATCATGATAAGAGAGGAAGCATTTGAGAGTCAGGAATTGAGACCTGGCAGAGTGAGGTGCTGGATTTATTTGTTGTTGTTAGTCGCTCAGTCATGTCCGACTCTTTGTGACCCCATGGACTGTAGCCTGCCAGGCTCTTCTGTCCATGGGACTCTTCAGGCAAGAATACTGGAGAGGGTTGCCATTTCCTTCTCCAGGGGATCTTCTTGATCCAGGGATTGAACTCGGGTCCCCTGCATTGGCAGATGCATTCTTTACCATCTGAGCCAACAGGGAAGCCTGAGTTTATGTAGGTATTCAATAATGGCTTGCCAGCACAAGGCACTGTGACATGGAGAAACCATTTTCCCAGTTAGGCCAGGATCTGGCTCTTGTGTTTATTGTCAACACTTACCCATCGCCTGTTCCTCCTATCTGAAGCAATTGTTGGCAGCAAGAAGATTCAGCCTCTGTCCTCAGGGAGCTTTCAGCTCAGCTGAAGAAGCCAGACATAGAGACAAGAAGATGAGGAGTTGAAAGTGAATGGCACAGATGTGTCCTTGGTTCTGTTATTTTTGGACTGGGCTGGCCCTAGGAAGTAGGCCTGGGAGGTAGCAGGGGGCAGAGGTTTCAGCCAGAGAAGAGAACGGAGGAGGGGCACTCCAGTGGGTCTCTGCCGTTACTTCAGGGGCAATGGATGAACATGCCTCTAGGATCTCTGCCAAGGAGATAGTTTAGAGAGGAACATAGTGGAAAGGGGAGCCCCAGAGACAGGACAGGTGAGACTGGGGCTTTCTTTGGCAAGGAAGGAATGCTCGTAAGGGTCAATGGGGAAATGAGAGACACAGAAGGANTGCCTCTAGGATCTCTGCCAAGGAGATAGTTTAGAGAGGAACATAGTGGAAAGGGGAGCCCCAGAGACAGGACAGGTGAGACTGGGGCTTTCTTTGGCAAGGAAGGAATGCTCGTAAGGGTCAATGGGGAAATGAGAGACACAGAAGGACATGCATCAGGAAGATGAATCCAGCAGTGGAGTACCGGATGGGCTGCAGAGGAGAGGCCTGCATGAAGTGGTGACAGGTCATTTGTATGGAAAGAAATGTTCCCTTTCTGGTTAAACAACAAACCTCCGTGAGGGAATAATTAATTTGCATCCTCTTGATGTGTTTACAATTAATATGGTCAAATAAATGTCCAAAAATTCAAATTCAGCCAACTTCAAGTTTTGTCAACCCTGGGGATTTCCTAATATAATCATGAAGCTATTATTCAACTGTCTCTGAATATCTTCTGAGTCCCTGCACTGAGTTAACACTCCTACATCTAATTTGGGATGTAGAACTGAAACTACCATATTTTTACTTACAGAAGAAATATCTCACAATTTCAACTACTATGTTTTCTCAAAATTATAAAATCTGCTTCATGTTTTTTTATTGAAGTATAGCTGATTTACAACACTGTGTTAGTTTCAGATACACAGCAAGGTGATTCAATTATGCATACATATATAGCTATTCCTTGTCAGATTATTTTCCTTTATAGGTTATTACAAAATATTGACTAGTGTCTTGTGCTATACAGTTCAGTTCAGTTCAGTCGCTCAGTCATATCCAACGCTTTGTGACCCCATGAATTGCAGCATGCCAGGCCTCCCTGTCTATCACCAGGAGTCATGTCCATCGAGTCAGTGATGCCATCCAGCCATCTCATCCTGTCATCCCCTTCTCCTCCTGCCCCCAANAAGTAGGCCTGGGAGGTAGCAGGGGGCAGAGGTTTCAGCCAGAGAAGAGAACGGAGGAGGGGCACTCCAATGGGTCTCTGCCGTTACTTCAGGGGCAATGGATGAACATGCCTCTAGGATCTCTGCCAAGGAGATAGGTTATAGAGGAACATAGTGGAAAGGGGAGCCCCAGAGACAGGACAGGTGAGACTGGGGATTTCTTTGGCAAGGAAGGAATGCTCGTAAGGGTCAATGGGGAAATAAGAGACACAGAAGGACATGCATCAGGAAGATGAATCCAGCAGTGGAGTACCGGATGGGCTGCAGAGGAGAGGCCTGCATGAAGTGGTGACAGGTCATTTGTATGGAAAGAAATGTTCCCTTTCTGGTTAAACAACAAACCTCCGTGAGGGAATAATTAATTTGCATCCTCTTGATGTGTTTACAATTAATATGGTCAAATAAATGTCTAAAAATTCAAATTCAGCCAACTTCAAGTTTTGTCAACCCTGAGGATTTCCTAATAGAATCATGAAGCTATTATTCAACTGTCTCTGAACATCTTCTGAGTCCCTGCACTGAGTTAACACTCCTACATCTAATTTGGGATGTAGAACTGAAACTATCATATTTTTACTCACAGAAGAAATATCTCACAATTTTGACTATTACGTTTTCTCAAACTTATAAAATCTGCTTCACGTTTTTTATTGAAGTGTAGCTGATTTACAACACTGTGTTAGTTTCAGATACACAGCAAGGTGATTCAATTATGCATACATATATAGCTGTTCCTTGTCAGATTATTTTCCTTTATAGGTTATTACAAAATATTGACTAGTTTCTTGTGCTATACAGTTCAGTTCAGTTCAGTTCAGTCGCTCAGTCATATCCAACTCTTTGCGACCCCATGAATTGCAGCACGCCAGGCCTCCCTGTCCATCACCAACTCCAGGAGTCATGTCCATCGAGTCGGTGATGCCATCCAGCCATCTCATCCTGTCATCCCCTTCTCCTCCTGCCCCCAATCCCTCCAAGCATCAGTCTTTTCCAATGAGTCAACCCTTCACATGAGATAGCCAAAGTATTGGAGTTTCAGCTTTAGCATCAGTCCTTCCAATGAACACTCAGGACTGATCTCCTTTAGGATGGACTAGTTGGATCTCCTTGCAGTCCAAGGGACTCTCAAGAGTCTTCTCCAACACCACAGTTCAAAAGCATCAATTCTTCGGTGCTCAGCCTTCTACACAGTCCAACTCTCACATCCATACGTGGCCACTGGAAAAACCATAGCCTTGACTAGATGGACCTTTGTTGGCAAAGTAATATCTCTGCTTTTCAATATGCGGTCTAGGTTGGTCATAACTTTCCTTCCAAGGAGTAAGCGTCTTTTAATTTCATGGCTGCAGTCACCATCTGCAGTGATTTTGGAGCCCCCCCAAAATAAAGTCTGTCACTGTTTCCACTGTTTCTCCATCTATTTTCCATGAAGTGATGGGACCAGATGTCACAATCTTCATTTTCTGAATGTTGAGCTTTAAGCCAACTTTTCCACTCTCGTCTTTCACTTTCATCAAGAGGCTTTTTAGTTCCTCTTCACTTTCTGCCATAAGGGNCAGTCACCATCTGCAGTGATTTTGGAGCCCCCCCAAAATAAAGTCTGTCACTGTTTCCACTGTTTCTCCATCTATTTTCCATGAAGTGATGGGACCAGATGTCACAATCTTCATTTTCTGAATGTTGAGCTTTAAGCCAACTTTTCCACTCTCGTCTTTCACTTTCATCAAGAGGCTTTTTAGTTCCTCTTCACTTTCACTTTTCTGTTCTTCTTCATATCTGCATATCTGAGGTTATTGATATTTCTCCCAGCAATCTTGATTCCAGCTTGTCCTTTTAAGTTATCTATTTTATATATTTGTTGTTGTGCTTAAGTGATGTGATGTTTGTATCTCTTCCTCTGACTTGTTTCACTTAGTATGATAATCTCTAGGTCCATCCATGTTGCTGCAAATCACATTATTTCATTCCTTTTTTCTGTTGGAGTAATATTCCCGTGTGTTTGATACATCAGCTGCTTATCCTTCAAGGGGAAAAATTAAGTAATCCAAATGGCTAAAAAGAAGCCCACTGCCAAGCATACACTAAGACTAGAAAGAGGTGGGTTGGGCTTGTCTCAGCATTGAGATGCAGTAACACCCTTCAAAACCAGATATTACTAACCTTTCACTTTAGAGGTGAAGCTGTCAAGACCAGAGGGGTTTGGGGCCTGCCACATGTCCAGTCGGCGGTCAGATGGGACCATGCTGGTTTCACCCCATAACTCCATCTTCTGATGTTCCCTGGGATGTCTGCTCATATCCCTGGCTGCCCTGGCCCTTGCTGGGCCTATTAGACAATAGGTATGAGCGTTGCTTCCCTGGTCTGGGATCTGAGTGGGCAGTCTCTCTCTGAGTGAAGTCCCATGAAGACTCTGTTTCCAAATTCTATCACAAGTTTCTTTGACTTTTCTGGTTCTCAGTTGCTTCTTCTTTAAAATAGACTAATACCTGTTCCATGCATGTTACAAAGCTCTGTTTAGGGTCAGGGAGATTGTGCCTGTGAACTTCCTTAGAAAATAGTAACTCATGATACGATTATTTTTATCCTCCAGTCTATTATCTATTTCTATCCTCCAGTCAACTGTGGATTGGTTTGATATAAGTCATCAGGGAATAGTTTTTTAAAGCCCTTGACTTAGTGCTGTTATTCACATGAAAAGCTCTGGTCAGACTTATACTAGCCTGTAGAGGGTGTGAAGAATATAATTATTCTAAATCTCTTCTGTGTTACATCCATAATGTTTTTTTCCCCAGGACAGAGAGGAATGTCTTCCTTTCCAGCTCCCAGAAGTCGATTCAACAAAGTTTACTGAAACAACGTGCTATAGGAAGAATCATGCGAAGTACCGAAGAGATAAGTGAAAAGAATCTAGCTGCCCAGAGAAAACTCATGACCTGGAAAGGGGAAAAGAGCTCTTGGTATCCCGAGTTGAGAACCAGACATGAATTAACTGCCAACCTCAGTTGATACATACACGAGAGCATTTGCCCTTCTGAGAAGCAACTCATTGACAAGTCAGCTTGATTTTGAGCGTGTTGATGCCTATAACTTTCAGGTTAGGGCTTTTTGAAATCACTGTTTGCCTCCTTCCCTAGCAGCAGTTGCTCTGGCCAGGTGTGGCACCTAGTTTTGACTCATCCGAAGAATCACCATCCATCCATTTGCCATGTCCCACCCCACGCTCATCTAGAGTGGTTCCACATAAACTGACATGGTTCCTATTTTAGANGCGTGTTGATGCCTATAACTTTCAGGTTAGGGCTTTTTGAAATCACTGTTTGCCTCCTTCCCTAGCAGCAGTTGCTCTGGCCAGGTGTGGCACCTAGTTTTGACTCATCCGAAGAATTACCATCCATCCATTTGCCATGTCCCACCCCACGCTCATCTAGAGTGGTTCCACATAAACTGACATGGTTCCTATTTTAGACCTTTCCAAGTGGAGCGTAAGATTTCTTTATCCATTTTCTCTTAGTACTTTTGTAGAAATTTAATTGTGTTTCATACACATTTTAATCCAGTTTCTTTGAAAAAAATATTAAGGCACTTAACCATGATCCTATGAGATAACAAAGTTATGTGTGTTAGCTTGCCAAGGTTGCCATGACAAAACACCTCATGCTGCTGCTGCTGCTGCTGCTAAGTTGCTTCAGTCGTGTCCGACTCTGTGTGACCCCATAGATGGCAGCCCACCAGGCTCCCCCACCCCTGGGATTCTCCAGGCAAGAGCACTGGAGTGGGTTGCCATTTCCTTCTCCAATGCATGAAAGTGAAAAGTGAAAGTGAATACCACAGAAATTTATTCTCTCAGAGCTATGGAGGCTGGAAGTCAGAGATCAAGATGTTGGTAGAGCTACAGTCATCTGAAGGCTCCTTCCTCGCCTCTTCTTAGCTTCTGCTGGCTCCTGGCAATTCTTGGCAATTTTTTGGGGGGGATTGCAACTTCATCCCTGTAATCTTGCCTCTGTTGTCATGTGACATTTTTCTTGTGTCTCTCTCAGTGTCTTCTCCTTTTCTTATAAAGACACCAGTCATTGGATTCAGGGCCCACCCTGTTCTAGTATGACCTCATTTTAATCTAACTAATTATACCTTCAATGGCCTTATATCTAGGTTCACATTCTCAGTTTACCCCGAGGTGGATATGAATTGGTGGGGAGAACTTTTGCCTCCTACAGTAAATAAGAGGGATCATCAGCAGTGGAATAGGAGAGTTGTTGTTTAGTCACTAAGTTGTGTCTGACTCTTTTGTGACCCCATGAACTATAGCCCACCAGGTTCCTCTGTCCATGGGATTTCCAGGCAAGAATACTAGAGTGGGTTGCCTTTTCTTTTCCAAGGGATCTTCCTGACCCAAGGACTGAACCTGCGTCTCCTGGTGGATTCTTTACTAGTGAGCCTCCAGGGAAGCCTGGCAGGGGAAAGGACTTGCCAAATAAAATGAAGAGGAGGGTTGGCATCCAGAGGTTGCTGTAGGCTATTCCATATTTTTTTAGAAGACGGGCTGCAGGCTTGTGGTTGCAATTCCTTACACGGAGTTACTATAATCAAGAACTTGAGTTCTAGGGTCTGACCATCTGGGTTTGAATCCTGATTGATTTCATCATTGTGATTGGAGGCAAATTAGTTAAACTCCCTATACCTCAGTTTCTTCATCTATAAACTGGGATTAATGACTATTGGGGGAATAATGAAATAAAGCATGCCAGGTGCGTGGCATGAGTGAAAGTCAGCCATGACGACGCTGGCTTTCCAAAGTCCAGGAGGCGAAATGTAAAGGAAGTCGCAAAGGTCTGCTGTGGGAGGGGATGGCCAAGAGTGATAAAGTCTGGCTGAGAAGTTTAGGAAAGCCTCCATGGAAGGGATGGCCATTACAAGGACTCGGACATTTGGAGGGGGGTGGGCCCAGGTCCTATCCAGCTGTCAGGAAAGTGTAGGGTCTTGGGGGCATGGGGCAAGTCTGTCTGGAACAGAGAATGAGCGAGGAAGTGTGTAGAGCTGATTGAACAAGTTGGCTGGGCCCATGCTGGATACCAGGATGAAGACCCTGACCCAACCGGCACAAGTGGTGCCATCTTGCCAAAGTCCTGATACCCATAGAGAACCAGAAGGAAGGGCATTCCTTGGTCTCTGTAGGAGCCTATATCATCCCATGCCATGTATCTCTGTATTCCCACTCATAAAACCTCCTCATCGCTGTTGGTTTTCAACCCAGTTGTAAATTTTGTAGCTCTGCTTTGATGTACCATAAACTGTCCCTCATCTCCCCTCTTTGGTAGAACCAGAACTGCCCGTTGTTAGGGTTTTATCCTACCTCAGATGTTTTATTCCAAACTCCCAGTTTTACAACCCGGTGTCTTCTGTCTCTCCACCCCCTCGCTTCTTTATCTATAGACAGGGTTATATATGTGACTCCGTGTCTGGTCCACTGTGACCCCTGGATCACTTCCAGCCTGCCTCCTTGATCTGTAGGTGTTCTAAATCTTATCCGGGCCTAGTTTGCTGCTTCCCTCTCTGTGGGGCACTGTGATGCGCACGCATTGTGCTGCCCTGTATCAGGACTGTGGCGAGCTGCTCTCCTCCCAGCCACAAACCAGACAATTAAGAACGGCGAGACTCTCTTGATTAATTTCATTCGCCTGTCTTTAAATCCGTTAAAGAAAATGCCTGCTTAAATCATTCTTTTGCAAGCATATTTGTAAATAATACTTAAAAAGCACTTCATCTAATTATTCTTACCACAGCTGAATGTTAACCGATTGAAGATGAGATTTATGTTTAGACAGAACGAAGGTACCATTTTTTTCTCAACAATAGACGCTGCCATTAACAAAATTAAAACAGAAAATGTAGACCTACAAAAATTAATCTGCAGCAGGCTTCATCATTTCTCTAAGCAAAGCCAGTCTCTCCTCAGCTGCCTGAGAAAAGCCATAAACATTTCTGAGAAGAATCTGGAGTTTGGGATTCCACACTAATTGCTTCCCCTCCCCTTCTACCTCACCTCCTTTTCTTGTTCATCTTGACCGCAAAGGCACAAGCAGTTTCCATATCCAAAATACCTTCGGCTCTGCTGGGGTGAGGAAGTCAGTGGGGAGCAGGGGGCCGGCCGGGGAACCACATAAATAAATGGGAATTTCTACACGGACATGAGGATTTTCTTTTTCTTTTCTTTTTTTTTAAATGAGAAGAAGGCACGAGTATAAATTCCAAAAAGAGCAATTCATTTAAGTCTATCATTTTTGGCAACACAATAGAACGCACATTGGGATGAACAGTCACAAATCACTTCCCTTCCCACTGTCTGTTTTCCCCACCATATGTTGCGGAGAATACCGTTCACATGCTGAAGTTTCGCCCCCTTTCCATGTGAGAAAGCATATTGCTGTATCAGCAGCCTGGTCACCGAGCCAACGTTTCTTGGAGCAGTGGGGGTGGGAAGGGAGAGGAAGGCTGGGGGGAAGACAGCTCACCTTCCAGTCAGAGTATTTATTGTAGAGCCTGGGGAACCTTCAACACAGTTTGCTCCTCAGTAACGTGGGCTGGATTGAGCTGGACTAGGTGCTTCCTGTAGTGACTTTTACTGACTCCCAGTAATCAAGTTCTGGGTGTGAACTTGATGGCCCACCAGTGTGAACACATAGTGTAGACGTCCCATCAATTTTTTTTTTTTTTTTTACAGTTTACCATTTTATCCACCAGGGTAACCTCGCTTCTCCGTAGCGAGTGCAGCGTGTGGTGAATTTCAAGTATTCACTTAGTCTAAAGCTTACGATATCGTCCATTCTCCTTCATGGTTTCCCCAACCCCATCATATCCCCTCATCTGATCCACCAGTCAAAAACTGGACAGCAGTGACTGATGAAGCAGACAAAAGTTACTCCCTGAAAGCCTCACAGTTCCAAGCTTGTTGTTGTTGTTTAGTTGCTAAGTCATGTCTAACTTTTTTCGACCCCATGTGAGCTATAGCTTTCCAGGCTCCTCTGTTCATGGGATTTCCTAGGCAAGAACATTGGATTGCCATTTCCTTCTCCAGGGGATCTTCCCGACCCAGGGATTGAACCCCCATCTCCTGCACTGGCAGGTGCATTCTTTACCACCAAGCCACCAGGGAAGCCCCTCCAACCTCATTAGTACTTTGCTATAACCCAGTGAGCTGATCTACCCACAATGCACCACACAGAGAGAAGAAGTGTGATGAAGACTAAAGAGAAGTCTAGAGCTTCAGTCTTTAGGGAAGACTAAAGCTGGCATGACCTTTGCTTGCCATCTCAGCTATGACTGCTCGGATGCTCTCTGTATCATGTGTCATAATCTCTGTCCTTCCGTGCACATGGCAAAGATGGCCCTGGTAAAACAGGTTTTCGGGAGAAATTCTAAGCTGACTTACGATGAGGTCAAATATTTGACTAAGCCCTGCTCTTTCATTTGTTTAAGGTTAAAAAAAAAAAAAACACTCCCCAAATATAAAAAAAAAAAACTTGTTTTTTTTTTCATTTACACCATGACAGTGTTTGAAACAATGTTTTCAACATGTTCCAATATTTAACCCATTGCCAAGTGCAAGCTGACCTGTAGGAAACTTCATGAAAAACAAGGAAAATCTTTTTTTTTTTTTTTGGCTCTTGGGAGTTGTAAGAATCACAGGTAAAAAGTGAATTAGATTCCTAAAATGATGCATCAAACTCCTTGTCTAAATTAAACTGAACAGATGTGGAAAAAATGAGTCAGGGGCTCCCCATATAATTTGAAACGAGCTTTCAGGTTCCGCTTCCTAAGGCCGACTTCAGCCTAAGACGCCTTATTGCCTAAAATCTGCAACTTGATACTAAAAGCTTGTCAGAATTAAGTGCACGCTTTATAAGTTTACATTTTACAGTCTAACTGTTTTTCTTTGATATTTGACAGGGACACAGGTTCCCATGTCATCTGGCCTTGAAGTACTTTTGGAACTTTCTCTTGGACCAATTTGAGGAAGCTCAAGATTGCCATGAGTTATAGGCCTTTAAGCTGCCTGCCCAGCCGCCGGCCGTTGGGCTCACACTTGAGGGCTAACACCTGTTGGCTGGACAGAGCAATTAATTTTTTTTTTTTTAAATGCAGTAAGCCGCCAAAAATCAAAGCTAAAGGATAAAAATATAATTTTACCTCTTGAGCTTCCAGGGGTGACCTTTGATCTCGTCCAACGTCTGTGTGGCAGGAGGCACCGATCTTAAATTTTCTTCCCAAAGAAGCACCTTTGAAAGACACAAGTTCTGAGAGCTGGCTGCACGTGTCTATCCTCTGTCGTTTTACTCTTGCGTGATTATTCACACAGAGACCTGAGATCGCCACTCAGAGCAGAGTCAGAACTACCAAGTGTCCCCATCTTTAGGAAAATTCCAGTTGGAAGCTCTAAAATTACACTGCAGTCCATCCCTTGTGAGATCGACTCTTATTTCCCTAAGAGGCATTAGTTGGGTTTTCCAGTTGATGATGATAATGTGGCGTTTGTTTCAGAATATATCTGTGCATTAAACAGATAACTGTGAACTTGGAAGAGCTAAATACCAGTCGTGGACTGGGGCCTGGCCACACGGACAGCCTCCCTCCTTCTCGAAACCCTTTGGTAGCCAAGACAGGGTCACTGATCAGGGTAATTTGCGGGAAAAGTCAATTTCTCAAGTACCGAAGCAGGTGTTGTGGCACTCTATGACAATTTACTGAATCTAAATTGAGGAAGTTGAAAAAAACCAAAGGTCATGATCTGTAGGAAGAAAGGAGGAAAGGAAATCTCTTTGACTGTATTTTTTAACTCCTTTCCTACTAAGACACATTCACCAACCGAAATGATTAATGCTAAAAATAAATAAATGAAAATCAGAATATCTCACTCTGATCAGCAACTTATCTGATTAAGTCAGAGGAGAGGAATTCAATTTTGCTTGCATTCATAAGGAAATAAGCCCAGTTTATAGACTCTGAAGATCAGGTCTTTCGGCTTATGACTGTTTAGAAACAAAAATCAAACCAAGATGTCAGAACTTTCTGTAAGAAAACTTAAACGTTATAAGCATTATATGATATGTATTTAATACTACTTAGTCTGTGTGCTGAGTTGTGTCCAACTCTTTGGGACCCCATGGACTATAGCCTGCCAGGTTCCTCTATCCATCGGTTTTCCCAGGCTGGAGTGAGTTACCATTTCCTACTCCTGGGAATCTTCCTGACCCAGGGATTGAATCTGTGTCTTTTGTATCTCCTGCGTTTTTAGGCAGATTTTTTTTTTACCACTGGTTAGCATATTGTCAGGTGGATTCTTTACCACTGATTTAGCATAAAGTATGGAATATAATGTATGATAAACATATGATCTATAACTTGGATTTTTTCTTTTAAATGAGCGTATTCCCTACTTCTCCAACCCTAGGAAAAGAGAACACAGCTAAAATGAAAAATACTTTTAGGAAGGGAAATGTAGCATGACCTTAGTTGTTGGGTATAGCAAGGAGAACATGGGGTGTGGAGTTAGATTTAAACTTGAATTTTAGTTAATAGCTAATTGTGTAATTATAGCTAATCATTTAACCTCTTTAAGCCTCTATTTCTCATCTGTAAAATTGGGTGTTATTGTAAGGATTAACTGAGCTAATATATGGGGGTGTGTGTGTGAAATTTTGGCAAACTATATATACTAATTATGATTACCAACCTTTAGGGTATCTTTATCCTGAAGGATGATATGTATACCACTGGTGTGCATGAAGTTGTTGTAAGCCTTTGAGGTTTTAAAAAAATGTATCAATTAGAAGAAAAATGTTAAGTAAATAAGAGCACAGGTGGAAAAATATTGAAGGTGGCAGGTGAAAGACTGGCATTTGGGTCACTTGCCAAGATTTAGTTAAGTTCTTCTTGGGAGGTAAGGAAAAGAGATGGAGTTCCAAAACTCCCGAGTGATATTTCCTGCAGAAGAAAAATTTTTTAAATTTTGGTAAAAAATTTAAAAATTATTTTTAGTTAATTCTAACATTTCAGCCTAAGAAGAAAATCCATTTGCTTGCTTGTCAGTTTCTCTTATTCCAGAAGAAATTCTCATGAAAAGAGTATTCATGTAATCAGAAGATTTCTGAGTCCTAGTTTGTAGGTCAATGATTTAAGTGGAACAAAATTCTCTTCCAGCATAATCTGAATGCCCCACTGGGAACTCATGTCCTTTGTCTAACAAGGCGTGCAGGTTGGAATGTGATAGCCACAGTTATCCTAAATGTCATGTACGCCAACTACCTTGTTTTGTGGATAGGGAGATTGAAGACCAGAGAATGACAGCTGTCTGGTGACTGTGGATGTTACAGATTTAGGACTGGGAGGGGCTTTGTGTCCCATGATTAAGTTCAGGGCTTTACCTAGTTTCTAAATATCAAGTGCTTAATGTTCCAGCTAAGTAGGGAGGGATCATGGAGGATGCCTTTGTTACCTGCCGCATTTTGACGTCTAAATCTTCTCTATTCTTTTTTTTATACTGGTGCTGGTGAAAATCTTCTGTAGAACACAGAGGGCAACCTTGAAAAACATTAAGCACTCCATACATTAAGAACTGAAATGTAGGTTGAATATTATTCTTCTAGACTCATTCTCACCTGCTTTTAAAGTTTATGATTCTTTAATATTCCTAGTTTAGTTCTAAAGTTACTTTTCATGTTTCTGTTGCCTCCCCTTGGGTTTAAAGATATTGGGTTGGCCAAAGTTTTATCCGAGTTTTTCTGTAACACCTTATGGAAAAACCTGAACGCACTTTTTGGCCAACCCAATTCTTTCGCAAAATGCTTCTTAATCTTAACCGCAGTGTTCATGCACCTCTTAGCTTTATTGCAATATTTTAATATTTGGTGTTGCTCATTGATAATTCACCATACAGAAAACATTGGTCTATAAGGAAGATAATTTGACTATTGATACATATTATTACACTTGAACACTTAACCTGAAAATAGTTTGCTTTTTATTTGTTGTTGTTCAATTGCTCAGTCATTTCTGACTCTTCGTGACCCCATGGACTGCAGCACACCAGGCTTCCCTGTCCTTCACCACCTCCTGGAGCTTGTTAAAACTCATNGGGGGGGGCATGTACGTAGGACCCCTTCGCATCCAACCATCTCCTGGGACTCATTTAATCAAGGTCTTTGGTAATCAAGTATGGTCTCCTCATTACACCTGTCCACACCAGCCCCTGTCCTGTCCATATATCCCTGCCCCCACCCACCCACCTTGGGTCTTCTTGTGCAGCCCTTTTCCTCTCGTCCCTAAGTGCTCCACAGACTGGGGTCAAGGTACTTCTTTTTTTTGCTATAAAGAGACTGACTCTTGTCATTGGCAGTTTCTTTGGAAATTCTTTCTATCCTTAGCACAATTTCCATTCCAACCAGGAGTGTCTCAGAGAGTGCAGAGAACCAGAATCTCCGCAGGGAGGAATCCATGTGCAGACTACATTCTGGCAAGACCCACTGATGGCAGAAAGTGTGAAGTAGGACATCTGTCTCCCGCATGTTTATTTCCCCTCTGACAAGTGTCGTCTATCCCGATCTTTTTGTTGTTCATTCACTAAGTCATGTCCAACTCTTTGTGACCCCATGGANAGAACCAGAATCTCCGCAGGGAGGAATCCATGTGCAGACTACATTCTGGCAAGACCCACTGATGGCAGAAAGTGTGAAGTAGGACATCTGTCTCCCGCATGTTTATTTCCCCTCTGACAAGTGTCGTCTATCCCGATCTTTTTGTTGTTCATTCACTAAGTCATGTCCAACTCTTTGTGACCCCATGGACTGCAGCACGCCAGGCTCCTCTGTCCTTCACTGTCTCCCAGAGTTTGATCAAATTCATGTCCATGAGTCGATGTTTCCTGATCTCTCACCTGCAAACTGGAGGCCCAGGAAAGCCAGTGGTGTTGATCCAGTCTAAACCCAAAATCCAGAGAGCCAGACAAGCCAATGGTGTGAGTCTTAGTCCAAGTCCAGTGGCCCGAGAACCAGGAGTGCAGCTATCAGAAGACAGAAGATGAAAGTCTCAGTTCAAGCAGAGAGCAAGTTCATTCTTCCTCTTTTTGTCCTAATTAGGCCCCCAACAAATGGGAAGAGACCCATTTATGTGGGGGAGGGGACCTTCTTCACACAGTCAAATGCTAGTCTCTTCCAGAAATATCTTTACAGACACACCCAGTAAATAGTTTTCTGGGCAGCCTAGTCAAATTGATAAAATTAATCATCAAAATGATTATAGAGGATAAAAATAAATGGATGCCAGGAGACGAAAAAGAGGCAGATTCAGTCCCTGGGTTGGGAGGATCCCCTGGAGGAGGGCATGGCAACACACTCCAGGATTCTTGCCTGGAGAATCCCCATGAACAGAGGAGCCTGGTAGGCTACAGTCCATGAGGTCACAAAGAGTCAGACACAACTGAACAACTTAGCACTCACAAGGAAACCTTACGAGACTCAATCAAATCCTTAAATGTAAAGAACCTTGGGTAAATCCAAGTTCTTGTTAGGGATGCCAATCTAGGAATGGTCCTTTAAGTTCCAGATGACACACAGAAGAAGATGCGGAATCCTGTAGCTCCCTCTTCCTGTATCTCTGAGACTCCGAGCAGGATAAGGCAGTCTAAACACAATGATGCGCTTTGTAGAGCTGAAGAAAGAGAAAAAGAATCAAGTGAGTAGACTGGAGAAAAAGAATGTTCATATCGAGATGATATATTGAGGCAAACTGAACGAGCCTCTCATTCATGCCCTAATGAATGGTATTGTGTTATATGACTTAAGGGTTGCAAGATTATTGATACTTTCATTTCTACTAGCTCGTGAAATTAGTTGATGGTGGAATAAATCTTTGTTAATGTGAAGTGGAATGCTCATGTTATTTGGGGACAGACCAGAAAATCACCATGACCTTTGAACCATCTCCTCTCACCTTGCCTAGAGCCTCCATTGTTACAGAATATTCTATTTAGAAGGAAGCCTAAAAACTCCTGCGTCAATTACTATTAGAGTAGGCTACTGGCTTTTTCAAAATCACAAACCTCATTTCCTTTGAAAGAATTTCAGTCTGAGGTTAGCATGGCCTGTTTCTATGCACCGTAGTGGCACAAGAACACTTTGGGTCTGGTAGAAAAGGAATGGAATGTACAATTGTCTAGCTTCCCAAGACAGAGAACACTGATGTAGTGCAAAGATATTTAGACAAACTAAATCTAAATATTTAGATAAACTAATCCATTGGGTCCTAGATGGATTTCTGAGATGAAGATATCAGAGTCTTTATGAAAGCTTCAAGAACAGATTGTCTTCTAGCTTATCTACTTTCTATTTTTGACACTAATCTGACCTGTTAGTGAGGATTCCTTTCAGAATCCTTCATATCATTTCATTGATAACTTGATTAGAAAGTTATTGGGATGTCAAATTGGGATGTCATCTTTCGCCACCTCGTTGTCACTCTTAAATCTGTTCATCTTCTAGTGTTTCCAGCTCAGCAGGTGACTTACCTTCACCCTTTTGCACCCACTTCTCCCCTCAATATTCATCTAACCAAAGGGCAAGTCTAATTAATATTCACTATCCATCACTCCCTTTTCACTGTCATCTCATAGTCCAAGCACCACCATCTTTATCCCAGATCATGGCCATTTCCTCCTAACTTCTCTATTTCTTCTTGTCTTCCTGCTCCTTCCCCATCTAATCTCCACACAGCAGCTAGGATGATGTCCTCGAGACACCAATCTGAGTATACCTTACCTTCCGTGGATCCCTCTGATACTTTAGCACGGCCTCCAAGGCATCATCTGACTTCTGCCCAACCCCCTCCTGACTGTATCACTTTTTAAGCACTCCCACCATCACCCTGCCTTAACCATGTAGACTTTCACTCTGTTCTTCCAATGGGCTAAGATCCTGCTGATTCAAGATCTTCATTCATGTTCTCTTATCTTTCTGGGCCTAGATAGATCCCCTGATTTTGCATCAACCCCGCAAACTTGCCTGGCCAGCTCTTTTTCAACTTATCTCACCTTACATGTCAGTTTCTCAGAAAGACCTCCCTGATCCCTGAGATTTAGATTCCTTCTATTAGATGTGCTTAGAGCTCTGGTAGCATACTGTCTATAAAGGGTCAGAGAGTATTTTTTTACATTATTTGGTCTCTGTAGCAACTATGGCACCCCACTCCAGCACAGTTGCCTGGAAAATCCCATGGATAAAGGAGCCTAGTGGGCTGCAGTCCATGGGGTCCCTAAGAGTCAGACACGACTGAGCGACTTCACTTTCACTTTTCACTTTCATGCATTGGAGAAGGAAATGGCAACCCACTCCAGTGTTCTTGCCTGGAGAATCCCAGGGATGGAGGAGCCTGGTGGGCTGCCGTCTATGGGGCTGCACAGAGTCGGACACGACTGAAGTGACTTAGCAGCAGCAGCAGCAGCAGCATTTACTCAGCTCTGAAACTATAGTGGAAAGCAGTCAGAGACAATATGTGAATACATGAGCATGACTGTGTTTCAATAAAGTTTTATTTATAAAAACAAGCAGTGGGCCAGATTGGATCCACAGAACATAATTTACCAACCCATGCCTTAGAGCATCCTATTCTTTTGCTTCATAGTATTTACAGTGATGTGTAATGAGGTCATGATATCTGAATGATTAGGGGTGAATGTCTGTCTTTGCTCCCTGGACTGCTTTTTTATGAAGACAGAGATCAAACAACAGCACCAAGGGGGACAAAAGGTCCCCAAATAAAACAGCATGTGACTCAAGCCAAGCTGATTTTTCCCATCAGACTTTATCCCAAGTCTTCCTCAACTTAAGCAATGAGGAGGAGACTTGTGGAGGACACTACCATAAGCATATATATGAGTTGGAGTTGCTGCAGCATTCTTGGCATCATGTAGAGTCTGAGTATGGAGCCAGCACTGGGGAAGTAGTCTGAGAAATGAAGAGAATACATTGGATTGTGACTATATCATTCAGGCTCTGGCTCAAGCCCTACCTGACATGTTTACTATCTCTTGTCTATAAAGTTGCATAAACCAATATATTCTCATTTTTATTAAACAGATTTTAATTAAAATTTTCTGTCACACACAATGGAAAAATATTTTCTCATTTGCACAGTGGAAATAATAAAACAAATAAAGGGCTATTATAAGCCTTAAAAACTATATATATATATATATGTATTGTACATAGAAACCACTCATGTTTATAAAATAAATGAGTGATTATTCTAACAAATTCATATGATTCTATAAAGGATTACTTTTAATAATATGTCTTTACCTCTTCATCCCATTTAAAATTTCAATTATAGAAAATATTGCTCTTATTGTCATTTGGAAAGCAATCAAATGGAGGTATCATCTCGATAGATAGAACAAGTCACCATGGAAAAGGGATGTAATAACAATAATAATAACTTGTTTTATCCACCATTTTAACAATAGATAATTTATGTAAAAAGAGACTTGCAGACCCTCATGAAAGAAGATATACAGATGGCAAATAAGCATGTAAAGAGATGTTCAGCATCTTATTCACAAGGGAAATGCAAACTAACAACGATACCATTATCCTCTATTAGAGAGGTCAAAATCCAAAACACTGACAATACCAAACGTTGGCAAAGATGTTTAGCAACAGCAACTGTAATATTTTGCTGCTGGGAGTAAAAATGGTACAGCCACTTTGGAAGACAACTGCTGGCAGTTTCTTATAACTTACCATACAATCAAGCAGTCAAGCTCCTTGGTATTTACCCAAATGAACTGAAAACTTATCGCCATACAAAAGCCCACACATAGATGTTTATAGCAGCTTTATTCATAATTTGCAAAACTTGGAAGCATTCAAATCCAAGATATCTTTCAGGAGGTGAATGGGTAAACAAACTGTAGTACGTCCTGTCAATGGAAAATTATTTAGTGCTAAAAGAAATAAGCTATCAAACCATGAAATGATATGGAGGAAGCTTAAGTGCATACTAAGTGAAAGAAGCCCATTTGAAAAGACTACAGTTGGTATGATTTCAATTGTATGAATTGTGTGACTTGCCAGAAAAGGCAAAACTATGGAGACAGTAAAAAGATCAGTGGTTGCCAGGGCTTTGAGGGGCAGGAAGAGATGATTAAGCTAAGCACAGAGGATTTGTAGGGCAATGAGGAAATGCTCTGTAAGGTGGATGCTTGTCCTACATTTGATGAAATTTTGAACACAAATTTGTGTGCACAACACACAGTGAAGCCAAACAAACTGAAAGGCTGGAGTTTGCAGGGAAAGGTTTATTGCAGGGCCCTGCAGGGACACGGGTGCTCAGGCTCTAAAAGCCCTGAACTCCCCAAAGCATTTCACCAAAGCACTTTTAAAAGCCAGGTGAGGGATCCGGGTCTCAGGGTCTGTAATCAGCTTGTGCCCAGTTCTCTGATTAGCTGATGTTGAGGTAGCAGGAAGGTGTCTCAAGCGTTAACATTATCAGTCCTTAGGCTCCAGGAGGCCTGGGGCTATGTGCTTCTGACCCTCAAGTAGTGAACATCTTCTATTTGTTGGAGAGGGAGATTTTTTACATCTGCAAAATAACTCAGGAAATGGGCATCAAATACTATTACCTAGGTACTTCAGAGAAGAGCTAAAGCAGAAGATATGGCGGAAGGTCCCCTGAGTCCTGCTCAGTTACAATACCTGTAGAATGTACAGCACCACAGGTGAATTCTAATTATACTGTTGACTTTGGGGGATAATGATCATCAATATAGGATCATCACTTGGATCAAATGTAACCCTGTGGTCTAGGGATGCCCACAACAGGGTGGGTTGTGCTCATGTGGGGACAGGGGTTATCTGGGAACTGTCTGCCCCTTCTGCTGAATTTTGCTATGAATCTAAAACTCCGAACAATAAAGTCTATTAATTTTTTTTAAGTATTTAAAAAAAGAAGGCCGCCCTTAAAATTACTCGAAAATAAACACATCTCCTTGACACATCCCCTCCAATTTTCCCCCAAGATGGTCGTTTTGAAGAATCAGGAAAAGAGACAGAGGACAAAAAGAAAATAATGGAACAAACCTCCAAACCTGAGGATTGAGCTCTCTGTGTCTTTGGTACCAGCTTTTCAATCTTCTTCATGAGTACAAAGAGAATAGAATTCGTTTTCTTTTGTCCTAAGACTCAGGATCGTGAATAACCATTGACAGATGCTTGCCAAGACATGAAAATCATGGGACTGCGTCTGACTCAAGGAGCAAAAGATACAAAACTGAGAATAGAACAGAGAAGGCAAGACCTAAAATAGAAATTGGAGCCAATTCCATCAGGCTGCACCCCCCTCCCCCATCGGCCCCGCCTTTCCTGAGCTGGCTGCTCACAGCACTTAGAATAACAGTCCCAGTCCTTTCCAGGACCAAAAGGGCCCTGCGTGAGCTGCCTCCACACTCCTCTCCAATCTCACTTCCTATCCGTCCGTCCTTGCATCTGACTTCTTTTTGTTTCTGCCTCAGGGCCTTTGCACTTGCTGTTCTTTTTGCCTGGACAATTCTCCTCCACCTGCCTGACTTCCTGCCACCCATTCTATTCTCTGATCAAATGCCATTTCTACTGAGAGGCCACCCNTGAGCTGCCTCCACACTCCTCTCCAATCTCACTTCCTATCCGTCCGTCCTTGCATCTGACTTCTTTTTGTCTCTGCCTCAGGGCCTTTGCACTTGCTGTTCTTTTTGCCTGGACAATTCTCCTCCACCTGCCTGACTTCCTGCCACCCATTCTATTCTCTGATCAAATGCCATTTCTACTGAGAGGCCACCCTTGACCACAAGACTTTAAATATTAACTCCCTCCAACCTCTCTGTTTCTCTTCCTTGCATGATGTCTTTTCACATCATAATCATAGAAATTACATATTGCTCTCTCCTTCTGCTCCACATCTGTCTTCTCCATCTAAATGTGAGCTCTGGAGGACAGAGTTCTGTCGTTGGGCTCTCTTATCTTCACCTCAGCATTCCTGACAGTGCCCACTGCACAGTAGCAAGTCCATGTATCCATATTTATTGACTGANTCATAGAAATTACATACTGCTCTCTCCTTCTGCTCCACATCTGTCTTCTCCATCTAAATGTGAGCTCTGGAGGACAGAGTTCTGTCGTTGGGCTCTCTTATCTTCACCTCAGCATCCCTGACAGTGCCCACTGCACAGTAGCAAGTCCATGTATCCATATTTATTGACTGAATTTGTTGTAACCAATTTCTATATGTCAACTTGGCAATTGCAGTAAATCCATTGTTTGATTTTCTAACAATCAAAAGAAATCTCAGTGACTGTGAACCTCCCTGGGACAGCTCATGTATCTCCTCTGATGGAGGCGTAGGTGGCTGAGAGTGCTACCGGTCTCATTTATTCCAGATCAAACTCAAACACTCATAATGTAAAGAATATCACATGCTTCCTCATGGAACTGAGACATACTTTTCAAGAGGATTAGCTTATAAGAGTCAGATAATCCCCCTGGGTTGAATAAATAGATCTTATAGAAATTCCTGGGGCACGTTCTACATAAGGCCTTTCACTAAAATTAAATTAGCAACAAAATGAGCTTTTCTTGGGGGCAAATTCAAGTGGGTTTTCTTTTACAAGCTGTTTTAAACTATCATAATCTGATAGACAGGGTCCTCTCCCAGACACACAGTATTTCAAACACCTCATTTCAGAAACACATGCCCCCAAGGCCAGAAAGATGGGAACTCCCCAAATTTGCAAAAAGAGGCAGACTGGGGACATGTTAAAAAGAACCTAAGAATTTCAGTAATTTAGGAAAACAATAGGATTCCCAAGTCACTCAGTAGTAAAGAGTCTGCCTGCCTAGGGAGGAGATGCAGGAGACATGGGTTCGATCCCTGGATCGGGACGATCCCATGGAGAAAGAAATGTCAACCCACTCCAGTATTCTTGTCTGGGAAATCCCATGGACAGAGGAGTCTGGCAGGTTACAGTTCATGGGGTTGCAAAGAGTTGGACATGACTGAGCGACGGGGCATGCACACACTCGCTCAGATTGGTGCCTGTGACAATGCAAAGCACACGGGAAAGTGACGTATTAAGAAATCAGCCTGTCACTTGCCCCCGACCCTTCAACAAACCAAAACTGAGATTGTGATTATGTCACAATCCAGCAATGTTTGTCAATAACTGTCGCTGGGGCAGTGACCTCAGCAAGGGCATGTCCACGGAGCACACGCAAGGCTGAGGTTTGCTTGCCTCCTACAAAAATGTTGGTCCTGGCGAGATCAGCTGACCATCCTCCTCCTACTCAGGGGCAGGGCTGTCTGCTCCCGACTGAATCACACACTGTACAAATATTTTACTTTCATATATCATCTGTAGCAAGTGTAGTACTGAGATTTAAAGGTAAATAGCTAGAGAAATTGCAATTGCATTATCAGGCTGACATTCCTATCATCGCGAATCAAATTCTGCCATGTGCAGCCCAAAGCAAATAGTGGTTTTAGTCAGCACCCGCCCCTCTTTTCTTTTGTGTCTTCCTGCAGACCATATATATAAGGCTGTGATTTTGGTCAACAAATAATCAGATAAGGAACTTATTTCATAAGGATTATTCCCAGTGAAGGGATCGAACTCTTTATTTTAAAATCTTATTATTTCCTCCTGCTAGAAAAAGAACTAAACTGGGAGAATTGATATACTGGGTGTGATTTAGAATAAGAAGAGAGCAAACGAATTGGAATATTAAAGCATGCTTTAGCCACTGCAGATGGCTCAGTTGAAGGGCTTTGGCCTGAGGTGGCTTCTCTCCTGTGACTGTGAGGAGAAGGTGAAGCATAGTGCCCAGGAGTGAAGGCAAAATTTAAATGGTGAGTCATTCACTTACTCATTCAATCATAATGAGGCCAACTCCAGGCCAAGCTCTGTGCTGGGTTTTGGAATAGAAAGCAACCTCCTTGCCCGGTTAAGGACGAATGACGCATAAGCACCTATGAATATGAAATAAAATTCATTACTTACACAATAAACAGTGAAATCGCAGAGAAGGAAATGGTAATCCACTTCAGTACTCTTGCTTGGGAAATCCCACGAACAGAGGAGCCTGGCAGGCTGCCGACCATGGAGTCTCAAGGGTCGGACATGACTTAGTGNATTCATTACTTACACAATAAACAGTGAAATCGCAGAGAAGGAAATGGTAATCCACTTCAGTACTCTTGCTTGGGAAATCCCACGAACAGAGGAGCCTGGCAGGCTGCCGACCATGGAGTCTCAAGGGTCGGACATGACTTAGTGACTAAACCATGGCAAAGAGTGAAAGGGTTCCCTGAGGAGAAAGACTCTGGAGTAAGGGCAAAACCTGGTGGGGCTTTGAGGGTGTATCTGGGGTGGGGTTCCCCAGCATGGGCTAGAAGTTGTGTTATTTGGCATTTCCCTGGGAATACAGGTGGGAGTCCCTTGGGGTCACACAAAAAATAGGCAGGAGGGGCTCTAACAGGCTCACCAAAGAGTATCATCCCTACTCTGCTGGAGGGCAGATGCTGTGTCTTAATCATCTTTGCAAACTGCATTCTGCCAGCAATGAACTTACTCAGACCCCTCCTACTGGTCTCCTGGTTCTGTTTCTCTGAAGAACTCTGCCTGATTCAGTGTTGGTTTTCCANAAAATAGGCAGGAGGGGCTCTAACAGGCTCACCAAAGAGTATCATCCCTACTCTGCTGGAGGGCAGATGCTGTGTCTTAATCATCTTTGCAAACTGCATTCTGCCAGCAATGAACTTACTCAGACCCCTCCTACTGGTCTCCTGGTTCTGTTTCTCTGAAGAACTCTGCCTGATTCAGTGTTGGTTTTCCAAGCAGGAGTTTGGAATGTTATGATATGTAGGAGTTAGCTTTTACCAGCTCACAGGAGCCAATTTGGGCACATCTTTCTAGTGCTGTGTCCAATCATGTCATGTTGGTAGCTTGAAATTGACCCATAATGAAAGTATTAATATTCACAGCATAGAAGTTGGCAAGCACTGGACACTAGGGTTTTTGTTTTTGTTATTGTTTCTGTTTATCCCTCTGAAAGTCAGTTTTACCAGCATACCATCAGGGCTAGTTCATCCTCGTAGATCTTTTCTCAAACTGTTTGCTATTCACAACTATTGTACCATACAAACTTTAGACTGCTTTTAAGATTGTTGCTGGCATCATATTTAAGCTTATGGCACCCCACTCCAGTACTCTTGCCTGGAAAATACCATGGACGAAGGAACCTGCTAGGCTGCAGTTCATGGGGTCACGAAGAGTTGGACATGACTGAGTGACTTCACTTTCACTTTTCACTTTCATGCATTGGAGCAGGAAATGGCAACCCACTCCAGTGTTCTTGCCTGGAGAATCCCAGGGACAGGGGAGTCTGGTGGGCTGCCGCCTATGGGATCACACAGAGTCGGACGCGACTGAAGCGACTTAGCAGCAGCAGCAGCAGCAATCTGGAAAGAATTGATATCTTCCAACTTACGACAGTCAATCTTACCCTTCTAATGAAAGGTGCATAATTTGATTTAAGCCATTTTAAATAAATCTTTTCAAAAAATGGTCAGTAGTTTTCTCTGTATGGGCTTTCCNAGCCACTGCAGATGGCTCAGTTGAAGGGCTTTGGCCTGAGGTGGCTTCTCTCCTGTGACTGTGAGGAGAAGGTGAAGCATAGTGCCCAGGAGTGAAGGCAAAATTCAAATGGTGAGTCATTCACTTACTCATTCAATCATAATGAGGCCAACTCCAGGCCAAGCTCTGTGCTGGGTTTTGGAATAGAAAGCAGCCTCCTTGCCCGGTTAAGGACGAATGACGCATAAGCACCTATGAATATGAAATAAAATTCATTACTTACACAATAAACAGTGAAATCGCAGAGAAGGAAATGGTAATCCACTTCAGTACTCTTGCCTGGGAAATCCCATGAACAGAGGAGCCTGGCAGGCTGCCGACCATGGAGTCTCAAGGGTCTCCCTGAGGAGAAAGACTCTGGAGTAAGGGCAAAACCTGGGTGGGGCTTTGAGGGTGTATCTGGGGTGGGGTTCCCCAGCATGGGCTAGAAGTTGTGTTATTTGGCATTTCCCTGGGAATACAGGTGGGAGTCCCTTGGGGTCACACAAGAGATAGGCAAGAGGGCTTCTAACAGGCTCACCAAAGAGTATCATCCTTACTCTGCTGGAGAGTAGATGCTGTGTCTTAATCATCTTTGCAAACTGCATTCTGCCAGCAATGAACTTACTCAGGCCCCTCCTACTGGTCTCCTGGTTCTGTTTCAGTGCCTGTTTTCACTGCCTGATTCAGTGTTGGTTTTCCAAGCAGGACTTTGGAATGTTATGATAGGTAGGAGTTAGCTTTTACCAGCTCACAGGAGCCAATTTTGGGCACATCTTTCTAGTGCTGTGTCCAATCATGTCATGTTGGTAGCTTGAAACTGACCCATAATGAAAGTATTAATATTCACATCATAGAAGTCGGCAAGCACTGGACACTAGGGTTTTTGTTTTTGTTATTGTTTCTGTTTTTCCCTCTGAAAGTCAGTTTTACCAGCATACCATCAGGGCTAGTTCATCCTCATAGATCTTTTCTCAAACTGCTTGCTATTCACAACTATTGTACCATACAAACTTTAGACTGCTTTTAAGATTGTTGCTGGCATCATATTTAAGCTTATGGCACCCCACTCCAGTACTCTTGCCTGGAAAATACCATGGGCGAAGGAACCTGCTAGGCTGCAGTTCTTGGGGTCACGAAGAGTTGGACACGNGGGAGAATAAAGAACAAAGCTGTGAATCCTTACATTTGGGTATTTTTAACCATATGCAAAAATAAAAAATCCTTTCAAAATGAGAAGGTAAATAATAATACTTTGAGAGGCTGTCCAGTCAATGAAGCTAGAAGCAGTGACACTCCGGGAGCAATATGCACTGCTAATGCCCAGAGCTTGGTTTCTAAATACCAAGATATCCATTAACAGGAACCAGGGCTCTTTAGAAAAAGGTGCTGGGGGAGGAAAAAGCACAGAGTGAGCCTGGAACATCTTGAACCAGAAAGGGAGGAAGGGCTTAAAGATGAATGATGGGGACATGTCAAAAAAAATGCAGGAGCCAGCTTTAAAAGAGTTCCCACTGCCAAATTTAAAACAATTTGAGCAGCAGAAAGAATAATGGCAGTTAAGGATCATAGCACAAGGAATTCGTGACTCCATAGTGATACTCAAAACAAAAAGAAAAACAAACCTTTGGGTGCTGGGAAAAGGAGAAGGAAAAGATTTTCTTTACCAAAAAAATACTAACTAATACATGTAAAAGGAATGATAGAGAGCGTACATATAGTTTTTCTGAAATTATTTAAATTCCTCTCATTACCAAAGTAATTATTTATTTTTTAAACAAAAAATTCTATCTATCCATCCATGTATATATACTTGGGTTTTATATTTACATGAATCTTTAGGTTCACCTGCTACCATGAATTTGAAAACTACTGTTACACAACTTATTTTATATATTTTATTTATATTCTGCCTAGATTTCTTTGTTTAAGCTTATGAAATTTAATTTAACCATATGTTAATTGTGGTCACTTTTAAAAGCATTTCTTTGTCATGTTAAAATTGACCTCCTCCTAAGTAACTCTCTTTGTATATCTCAATTGTTTCCTCCAGATAAGTGCAGAGACATGGACTGCTTGATTCAAAGGATGGAGATAGTTTTGGATTTTTGGTATAGATTTTCCAGAAAAACCATGTGGCAGTATCTCCCTCCAGCAGTGAACTTGCATGATGTTCTGATTTATGAATAGTGGCAGTTACTCTGGTTCCCATTTCCTAGGCACTTGCACTACGCCCCAGTTTGTAGACATCTTTCCTATTGTCCTCCCAGCCACCTTGCAAGGTTGGTCATCTTTTCCCCATAAAAAATAGGACCTGAAGCTGGAACTGGAAGTGCTTTTTCTGGGTCTCTAGAGCCTATGCTGTTTCCACTTGACCAAGCTTCCTGGGTCAGTGTAAAAGCAGGGTCTCATTCCCTGTGATTCTGTCTCTCTCCATGTCTAATTTTCACAGACTGTAACTTGTCCTTCACTCAGGGGAGGGAATAATCTACTTTCTCATCCTGTTTTCTTCAGTACCTAGTTTGAACCCCATTCCCCAGAAGGCTAGCTGAACCTAACACTTGCTCCTCCACATCTCATACAGGGATGTGTGAGTAGGACGCCAGCACTCATTTGATGCCTTCAAGTCTAATCCAGAACCGAACGTTTCTTTCTCCCCATTCCATATTCTTCATCTATCTTTATTCACAGGGAGGACTCTGGTTCCCACAATACAAATATATTTGCTTGTTTTCTCAACCTTAAGATACAAAATTTCAGAATCATTCTATCAGTATCACTATCAGACAACAAGTAAAGCTGAATTCCTTAAAATTCCTTTATATCCTTAGCTTATATCCCATTGAGGATGTACAGTCAGAGGAAGATGCTCAACACTTACTCAGCTTCATTTATTCTGTGTGGTTATGTTATTAACTTTGTATATGATTAGAACAATTGTTTTTCATTTGTCTTCTCCGTCTTTTCTGATGCAACTCTACATCCGATATAAACATGATACAAAAGTCACAACTATGTACTCAGAGAAGTCTTATTTCCTCTCTATTTCCACCTACTTCTTATAAACAGCCAATGTGACTCACTTCTGGCTTATGCTAGAAATCTTATTTTCCCTTCTGTCTTATGTACAAGTAGCACATTGTATACATTCTTTTTTCACCTAGCTTTTTTCTCACTAAATATATTTGGAGAATTATATCTATCCATTCATAGAAATCTTCTTTATTTATTTTTTAAAAGATCTGCATACAGCGCCCCTGTGTGGCTGTATCATTGTTTATTCAACCATTCTCCTAAGTATTGGCATTTAGACAACTTCCAACAATTTTCTAGTAGAAATCACAACTTCGATGCATAATTGTTTGTATTCCTACAGGTATATCTTCAGAATAATTTCTTAGAAGTGGATTTCAGGGCCAACAGGTAAATGCATTCATAATTAGAAGTTGCCTCCTAGCAGTGTAAGAGAATCCATTTCCTCAAAGCCTCATCAAGAGGATGTTATCAAATTTTTGACATTTTGCCTGTCAGTTTCCGGAGAAATTACACTTCTGTGCAGTTTGATTTGCATTTCTCTTGTCATAAGTGAGGTTAGACATTTCCGTGTACAAGTGTCATTTACATTTGTACATTTGAATACATTGTGTGTATTTTTATGCATCCATATATCTTTTCTGAATTTTCTGTTTATCTCTTTTGCCCATTTTGCTACTTAGCTTTTTTTTTCCTCCCATAATTTTTAAGAGTGCTTTATGTATGTAATGGATATTAAACTTTCGTCTGTGATATATGTTGCAACTATTTTATTCCAGTTTAACATTTGTGTATTGACATGCGATCTTTTCTTAAAGCACAGATTTTTAAAAACTCAACATTTTCTTTGTTGCATCTGGATTTGGAGTCATAGTTGGAAAACCTTTCTCCAAGTCCAAGTTTTATAATGAAATTCACCTGTGTTTTACTCCAGTACATATATGGTTTCATGTTTTACATGAAAATCTCTCACCCATTTGGAGTTTATTTCTGTATGTGGTGTAAGGAAAAAGAAGATTTAAAAATTAATTTTAAGGTTGCCATTTTCCTGGCTTGTGTTTCCTTAAGAATTCGCTAGAATGTATGACTTATAAAACCGCAAGAGCTATGAGGATAAGGGCTTCCCCCTTGTGGCTCAGTGGTAAAGAATCCACCTGCCAAGCAGGAGACATGGGTTCGATCCCTGGGTTGGTAAGGTTCCCATGAAGGAAATGGCAGATAACTCTGGTATTCTGACCTGCCAGAGGAGCCTGGCAGACTACAGTCCAAGAGGTTTCAAAAGCATCGGACATGACTTAGCGACTAAAGAGCGACAAGACATGAGGATAAGGGATGATGAAGAAGCCACATCAATGTGAGATTCTCATGCACAGGAGACCTCTTTCTGAAAAGGGCAGGCTGGTCCCCAAGCATCACTGTTCAGAAGCCTACAGCGTTGGCATGGAAGGTGTGAGTTGGGACTAAGCCCAATTGCGGGTGGCCAGGCAAACTGCTTTCTGGCAGGAGGGTAATAAGGCAATGATAGAAGTCAGGGAAGGATGGAAATCTGGGTTGATCAGTGATGGGTTCAAAGGAAGGGGAGTTACCCCCCGCTGAGCTGTGGAAGCTGAGAGGAGCATCGCTGCAGTGTTACCTCAAAAGGCCAAGTTGGTGATAATCAGAGTTGGGGGAGAAGATGAGTGTCATGGGGTGACCAGAAAGCCCACTGGGAAGAAGGTGGGGCTGGTGGCCATGGTGCTCTGCCAAGATGACTCTTGTTAGTCTGAGTTCTGTGATTTGGATCTAAAGGATTGGCTTGAACCCAGCATTTCAAGTGATCTGCATTCTCCAAACTCGGGGGTTGGAGGAGAAACCTTGACCATCTGAGGGAGTTTTATGGATAACCCCCAAGAGCATTCAAAAATGCATCGTACAGAGTGAAACACAACTTACGAGGATTTAGAGAGATTTCTGACACAGACCGTGAAATCTGGCTCACAGAGACATCTATGAGTCAGGGGTGTTCCTCTAAGCAAAAAAGAACTAGTTTTCACAAAGTGAATTATTGCTGGATACGAGACCAAAAGAAAGGTAGTCTTTTGCTATAATTAATAGAGATGCCACTGCTTCACCCATCCTCTCCTGTCCTCTCTGTGGCTGGGGCCTCTAACACCAGGATGCAAAGATAACTCAGAGGCCCTGTGCTGGTGTGTAGCCAAACCAGGATTGAGGGCCCCTGGTCTTATATTCGCAATCTAAAGAAAGGCCCAGTACAATACTTTTCACCTCAAAGTGACACTGCCTGTGAATCAAAGTCAAGAGGGCCTTGTGATGGGCTCAAAATCCCACTTCAAATATCAGGGAGAGAGAGGGTGAGGCGCCCCTGATAGCTTCTGCAGCATTCTTGAAATGGGATCCAAACTAGGTACGAAGGGAACAGAGTGAGAGCAGGCCCTCCCTCTCCTGAATAAGAAGTGAGCCCTAGCCTGAGTGCAGGAAGCATTCTGGCCTGGGGCAAGAGAGAGCCAGACAAAGGACATCCAGTTCAGGCATGCCTTGATCCTTGCTTTGTAACTCCGCACAACTGGGTCTGGTGAGCTACAGGCCCTCGATTGTAGCGGGAACAGATGACTAACCTTGCTTGCTGGTTGGGAGGACTAGGAAGGTGACTGAGGGACTGAGTCATGTCTGATCTTTGCTACCCCATGGACTGTAGCCCACCAGGTTCCTCTGTCCATGGGATTTTCCAGGCTAGAATACTGGAATGGGCAGCCATTTTCCAGCCTTCTCCAGGGGATCTTCTCGACCCAGGAATTGAACTCAGGTCTCCCACTTTGCAGGCAGATTCTTTACTCTCTAAGCCACCAGCGTAGCCCAGGAGGACTTTAGGAGACATATCTGTAAACTGCCAGGGCAAGTGCCCAGAAAATGGAAACCAGCATGACTGTTACTTTGTATAAATCACAAGATCATGAAAGCCCTTTGCTGGAGGGAGGTATTGGTACATAGTTTTTCTGGGAAATCTATACCAAAAGTTCTAAAAATGTCTCCATTCTTTGAATTAGCCATCCTATTTCTTTACATTTATCTGAAGGAAACAATTGAGATGAACATAGAAACTTATGGATTAAGATGTCCATGTTAGCATCATACACAAATGATATTTTAAATTTAACATAATGGAAAAACAATTAAAATATAGTTAACCTTTTCAAACTTAGCAAAATGCTAGGCAGAAAAATTAATTTATGAAACGTTAGTTTTCAAACTTCTTTAGTAGAGAAAGAAACTCAAAAATCTTGTACAGAATCAGAACGGACATATACATATATATACACACATATGTTCACACCTGTGTGTATACACATAGGTGTGTATGCTGCTGCTAAGTCGCTTCAGTCCTATCCGACTCTGTGCGACCCCATAGACGGCAGCCCACCAGGCTCTCCCATCCCTGGGATTCTCCAGGCAAGAACATTGGAGTGGGCCGCCATTTCCGTCTCCAAGGCATGAAAGTGAAGTCACTCAGTGGTGTCAGACTATTTGCGACCCCATGGACTGCAGCCTACAGGCTCCTCTGTACACACATATATACATGGATATGTTCACATCCACATGTTAATATATGCTCACACGTATACATACATGTGAAGATCAATACAGAGAGGTATAGAGGGTCTATATACTCTCTACAGGCCACGGGGTCGCTAAGAGTCGGGCACGACCGAGCGACTTCACTTTCACTTTTCACTTTCCTGCATTGGAGAAGGAAATGGCAACCCACTCCAGTGTTCTTGCCTGGAGCATCCCAGGGACGGGGGAGCCTGGTGGGCTGCCGTCTATGGGGTCGCACAGAGTCGTACACGACTGAAGCAACTTAGCAGCAGCAGCAGCAGCAGCAGCATAGAGAGAAATACAGATTTATTATTAAATATATATTGCTTTACATTGGTAAGTAGGAAAAATTATTCAAAGTCATAAAGACAAAATGTAGATGAATTCTATCAATGTGTTAATAGCCCTGTGCAATACTGAGATTGACTTACTTTGTCTTTACCCCACAGATATTTATTACAAGTATAATTGAAACTGTCTTCTACTAGGACAAAAATACATGTTGGGCTTCTTAACAAACATAACAAAAATCAATCTTGCTATCTAATCCTAACCTGGCAGCCACAAGACGTAAATTTCTGTTCAGTCAGCATAGAGCTCTTTTCAATCAGTTCTTACCAGACAGCTCATTTTTGAATGACCCGCTCTGTATCGCCCATCAAGGCATGACTGAGACTACAGATGCTTAATGGAGATGCCTAGAACTTTTCTTTTCAGTCCTTATGCGCCAATCTGATGCCAAATCGAATTACCAGACCGTAATGTAGATATAACCTCTGCTAAAAACGACTCCAATTAAACACTGTGTCTTTCTATCATAGACTGGAATTAGAAGCATTAATGTAAATAACATGTCTGCATTTTGCATAACTTACTTTTTAATAAAATTCATTATCCTGTTAAATGCTATTTGATGAGGGGATTATATTATATATATTATTTATATAATATATATATATATATAATAAACTATGATTTAGTACCGAGAAATTTGTGGCAAAGAAGTGGCAAATTGCTTTTTACCAGCACTGAAAGTTATGTATCTTGATTGATTTTCCTTTTTCCTTTGGCTATCAGGAAGCTCTCCTGGTGGCTCAGCTAGTAAAGAATCCAGATTATGGATTGCTGTCATTCCCTGGTGGTCCAGTGGTTAAGACTTTGTGTTTCCAACACAGGGCGCATGGATTTGATCCCTGGTCAGGGAACTGAGATACCACATGAGCACTGTGGCCAAAAAAAGGCATGAAAAAAACAAAAGACAGCTGAGATTAAGAAGTGTAATGAATGTGCTCAGGCAGAGACTTCCCAGGACAGCTCTGTGATAGAAACTCAGAACAAGCCTCGTCCTCAGCCTTGTTGTTCTAGAAACTGGATACTTTCTAGAAAATAAGTCACTGAGAGATGATTATTCTCTTAAGCATTATGTTAAACTAATCAAACTTGTAAGAAGCCAACAGTGATATTGCTGTTGCTTAGTCACTAAGTCATGTCTGACTCTTTGCACCTCCATGGACTACAGCGCATCAGGCTTCCCTGTCCTTCATTATCTCCTGGAGTTTGCTCAAACTTAGGTCCAATGAGTCAGTGATGCTAATAACTATGATCATATGACTAACATTTACTGAATACCTGTTTTGTTAAATACTTACAAGCAACCAAATATATCGAATAGTTGATTCTAGAAAAATCAACTAGAGTTTATTTATCTCTTGGAGACTACTTGAGTCAACCACATTCACAAGAGACTGACACTAATAACCATGATAGCAGTTGTTCCCCTTGTGAAATTTTCTTACAAGCAGCCTAGACAAACTGGATCGTGGTTAAGAGCAAAGTATTTGATCTTGTGTCTGAGTGTAAGACCCAGCTCTGTTACTTAGTCAGTGTGTAACTTTGGGCAAATTACTTCACTTTTCCTTGCTGGTTTCGCCATCTATAAAATTGAGATGATTACCATACTAATATGATACTCTCTAAGCATGTGGGGGAATGATGCATGTAGACAGTCAGCATAGAAACTAGAGAATAAATCAATGGAAGTCTTGATGATGAGTGGATGTGGAGGGGATGATAAGAGAATTCCCACAGGAAGCCAAATCATAATCAGAAAGAGAATCCAAGAGCAAGGATGGATTCAGAACCAAGAGAAGTCATCAACTATCTTAACAAAGTTACTCCTCACTCACTTGGCTTGACCAATCTCCCCATTCCTGGGTCTGAAACTTCCAATCAGAGTGCGAGGCCCACACAGTGTTGATTCTGTCTGCACCACTTTTTGGCTGGAAGTTAAGCATAGCTCCAGAAAGCACAGCCTTCAATGTGCTGCTCATTCACCTTCCCCGCCCCCCCAACCCCAGCCCCCGCATTCAGCTTCCTTTCACTGCATAGACTTCCTTCTTCTTGAGAAAGGGATTCAGGCATGTCGGCATCATAATTTTTCCCTGGTCGTGTTCATGGACAATACTGTCATCACACTCCCTCAAGCTTGCATGCTACTTTAAAAAGGGATATCAAAAAATAAATAAATAAATAAAAATAAAAAGGGATATCATTTTAAAAACTGTGTTGATTTTATCCATTGTGTGTTAATGGATAAACCTTTTGGTCCACTTCTTATGATTGGTTTAGCCCTTCATGCTGTTCCTCCAGGTATCTATGTTCTTTGGGTTTTTGTTTTGTTTTTTTTACTGGCGTTTGCTTCATATTCTTTCTTTTCAGCTTTGAAAATAATCAGGCAGAGTGTTAATATTTTAAAAATTGTAATCAAAAGGATTTGTGAAAACATATTTCAAAAACTTCTAAATAATGAATGCATTGGCCAAGGGAAAAAAGATTTTATTCATTTTAAAACCTACACACCTGTTCACTAGTGGGAAAAGGAGAGGAAACAAAAGCTGGTTTAAAAGGACTAATGATGGTGATACCATCTCAGCAAGACCATGTGGCTTTTCTTTACAAATCCAAGAGGAAGAGCCAAACTCTAAGAAACCAGAGTTGTTCACCTTAGTATGGAGAGAAGTCGTAGATTATTTTCTTCTTCTAGTGAAATCCTATTCAAATTGAGTATTTATATTCTTCCTTTCACGAAAATGCAATTGAAAATGAATATGAATCTTGTGGGGATTTAAGCATTGCATATTGTCTGGTTGATAGTCGTTTATAAAAGTCAGGATAATTTATACCCCATCAGGGCTTAATTAGGTTTGTAAAGATCACTGGCAGTTGCAACAGAAATATTGTATTTTTCCTTCCCCCAATGACTTTCCCTAGTTCTTTTATGGGGGCCTTTAAAACTCACTTAAGTCTTGCTGAAGTTCATCAGAAAGATAGATACCAACCATTCTACTGGGGAATTTAATCTTCTCCACTTTCCCTTTTGCCCCCCAAATTTCTTGGAAAACCATAAGCAGGTTGGTTTCAAATTCCATCCCTTCTCCTAATAGGCTTTTGAAAGGAAATGCCCTCCAAACAAGGAGGTAATTGAAAATACACACTAAACTCAAGACATCTGCATTCAGAGAATTTCAGCTGATTTAGGCCAAAGAATAAAAAATGAGCTGTGTGATAACTCCGAATGATGGAAAATGCTGACAAATGGTATCTTTGCACAAGCAGTCTTAACACTCTGACTGTGAGAGTGACAAATTGAACAGATGGCACCTCTAAATGCAAGACTCATGTAATCTATTTCCACTCATGTTTTTTTGTAAACTTTTATTTTAAATTTGGTGCTAAGAACAAAAGAAAAAGAGGGGTGGAGTGTTAATGGCACGATCCAGGGACGAACTTGCACAAGTTTCTCTTTAAGAGCTTGATTAGAGTGCTTCTAATTCAGCCTGTAATTCTTATCCTCTTCCTCTTTTTAGTTTTTCTGGGAACCGATTAGAGTGAGATTTCAGGGGAATCAGGCTACTCAGCCAGATAATGACTGTGTTAGGGTCTGTATTAGGACAAGACCTCTGAGGCCCTTGACATCAAAATGGAAACCCCCAGTGGTTCTCCTGCTGGCCTGTCTGCCCCATCCCATTGTGGATTTTATCAGTGACAAATTTATTGAACTGCAACTATGAATAAAGGGCGAGACAGAAATCTTCTGTTGTGACCTTTTATATGTGAAAGACAGCACATTGACGATGAACTAAGACTTAACTGTCAAAGCGAATTGTCAAAACATGTGCGTCTTAAGTTTAGCTGTTAAGTTTTGAGCTGGATTCTAATATGGGAATGTTTTAGAATGTTGAGACTCTACAAATTCCACCCCTCTGGGTATGTAATATAATGAGTTGGTTTGTTGTGTTGCTCACAGAACAGGTATTTCGGGAACCAGGTTCTTATCTTGATGTGCATATGTGTCTTACCTTCTACAACCAAATCTTAAGGGTCCTCAGTCCCTTAAGTCCCTTACATAGTCCCTGCTCTGTATCTTTTACTTCTGTATGTATATCCCCACTGCCCCAGTTGTGTGGATCAGATGAAGCACTTACTAAGTGCGTGTAACAGAACTCTGTGCTCAGTCACTTCAGTCTGGCCCAGCTCTTTGCAACCCCATGGACTGCACTCCGCAAGACTCCTCTGTCCATAGGATTCTCCAGGCAAGAATACTGGGGTGGGTTGCTATGCCCTCCTCCAGGGGATCTTCCCGATCCAGGGATAGGACCAGCATCTCCTTCACTGCAGGTGGGTTCTTTTCTGCTGAGCCAGCAGGGAAGCCCCAGCTGAACTCTAGTCAAGTTTAAAACAGGGGTGGAAAGATCACTGCAGATGATTTATAAACATAAAAAGCTAGAGATCAAATGTTCAGGCAAGTGAGGGCTGAGCAAAAATAACTTTAGACCAAAGTGAATGAACCATGTTCTAAGTAAACTTCAGATCTCTTCCTGTTGATGTATGTCAGGTGTCAGCTGCTAGAAACATCATTATTTTTACAAAATAACTAGGTAGCCCCTTGGAAGTTCAAACGCATCCATCAAAATTGCCTCTCTACTCTGTGCTGGTCCTAGGAAATGGCTGTATCAGTTGGATGTTTAGGTGCAAGCAAGGCACAGAAACTGACACTGAGTAATTCGAGTTCCAAAAGATACTGGGCAAATCATAGCATTTCTGGGGGGGGAGGGACTCAGAAAACGGCTGCGGGGACGCAACCAAAAGCAAGGGCCAGATGAAGCTGCAGAACCAGGCTGGTAGATTCCACTGTGGCAGTCACGGAGCACAGATGCCAAGGTTCGTCCCACAGTGCCCTCCACCACCAGTGCTGGACGCTGGATACTGCCCCCTTTGGCCACTGAAATGGCCACCATTGGAGATTAGACGCAAATTTTGCTGCTGATGTCAAACTCCAGTCCCCAGATAGAATCTGCTTCGTGGCTGCACCAGCTTCTGATTTGAGATGGAGGGCTTCCTACTACATGATTGGTGGACATGACGCTCCCTGCTGGCCCTAAAAGCAAGGAAAGGTTGCAGACAAGAACCGAGCAGTTTGAGCTCCAATAGAAGGAAGAGGACTGTATGTCATACGACTTGAGCCTGTTCTAGGGAGTCGTAATTTCCAAGCATAGTTGTGGCTGTTGTTCGGTTGCTAAGTTGTGTCCGACACTTTCTGACCCCATGAACTGCAGCACGCCAGTTTCCCTGTCCTTCACTGTCTCCTGGAGTTTGCTCAAATTCACATCCATTGAGTCTATGATGCCATCCAACCATCTCATCCTCTGTCACCCCCTTCTCCTCCTGCCCTCAATCTTTTGCAGCATCAGGGTCTTTTCCAGTGAGTCAGTTCTTCTCATGAGGTGGCCAAAGTATTAGAGCACCAACTTCAGCATCAGTCCTTCCAATGAATATTTGGGGTTGATTACCTTTAGGATTTATGGGTTTGATCTACTTGCTCTCCAAGGGACTCTCAAGAGTCTTCTCCAGAACCACAATTTGAAAGCATCAATTCTTCAACACTCAGCCTTTTTTATGGTCCAATTCTCACATCCAAGCATAGGAGGGAGTTCAAATACCAGCACACAAAACTGAAAACAAATGTTCATTACATTCATCATTTCATCAGATCTGGAGTTCTCTGCAGGACTGGCTGTCCCCTCACTTTCTCTCCACTGTCCCTCCCAACTGATACCTTGTAACAGTCCATTCATCTACTTATGTCCTCCTTAACCCATTACTTCCAGAGAGCAATGATGGTTCTGTCTCTTCTCTCTTGCATTTTCAATGCACACCCCAGTCCCAGGCACAGAGTCAATAAATAGTTGATTGATGGGGATGCATTGGTCTCCTTTGAAGCTGGTCTCTAGGACAATTACACAGAAGGAGAGTTGTGGCAGTGAGAAAAATTCCTGTCTTTAAATTTCCTAACCACAGGCTTCAGAACATCTGTGTCAGGAAATACACCCAAATATTTGTGTACATACGTGTGTGTGTGTGTGTGTGCATTTCTCCAGGGAGAGAATTCATTGTTTACACCATTTTCTCAGAGGCATTGAAGATGCCAGAAGGAACCCTTAATATGCCTGTTTATGTTGGATGCCTGCATAAAGGTAGGCAATGCTCACTAAGAATAGTCTGAAAACATTTCAAAATCCCACAATGGGGTGTTTCTCTGGAACAGAGCACTGTGTTCCTTTCTGTCTTTATATGTATATTTTTAGAAGATAAAATGTCAGTACATACGCATTTATTGAGCTAATAAAATTATGGAATCAGTAGCAGGAAAGAGCTTAAGACACAAGCGTGAAATCAGGGTCTACTGTTAGTTGCCCATCTTGGATAATTAGCCAGCTTCTCTAAACCTTGCCTTCTTCATAGAGAAGGTACATGTAACTCCTACTTCAGAAGGTTGTGTGTATGTGCGTATGTGCTAAGTCATTTCAGTTGTGTCCAACACTCTGTGATCCTATGGACTGTATGTAGCCCACCAGGCTCCATGGGATTCTCCAGGCAAGAATACTGGAGTGGGCTGTCACGCCTTCCTCCAGGGGATCTTCATGACCCAGGGATCGAACCTATGTCTCTTATGGCNGTGTATGTGCGTATGTGCTAAGTCATTTCAGTTGTGTCCAACACTCTGTGATCCTATGGACTGTATGTAGCCCACCAGGCTCCATGGGATTCTCCAGGCAAGAATACTGGAGTGGGCTGTCACGCCTTCCTCCAGGGGATCTTCATGACCCAGGGATCGAACCTATGTCTCTTATGGCTCCTGCATTGGCAGGTGGATTCTTTACCACTGGCGCCACCTGAAGTGGTCTGAGGAAGCATTTGGCAAAGACTTAGAGCTCAACAAACAATATTTCCTTTCTCTCTCTTCACAATAGCTAACAATCATACAGGCGAGATTTCTGAATTAAATTTCCTCCTGTCTTAGAAAGAAGTCGAGTGGCAGAAGACTGCATTGTTCTTTGCCTCTGGTATTAGTGCTTGGTTATCTAGTGTTGGGATTTGTGTCTCCACTTTCACTGAAGACTACGGAATGGAGTGGCAGGTCAGTTGCCTGAAGAAAGGGGTCTGATTTTCCTTATGGTCACCGAGATGTTGGCATACTACTCAAACTCGTCCCTAAATCAGTAGCATCGTCATCATCACTTGGGAGCTTTTCAGACTGGTGGACCTCAGACCTACTGATTGAGAATCTGCATTCAATCAGATCCCCAGGTAACTCATACACACATTAGAGTTTAAGAAACATCATCCACAGCAAAAGTTCTCAGCCTTAATTGTACATTTCAATCACCTCAGGAGTTTTTAAAACGATTGACGTCGGAGCCCACCTCCAGGAATTCTGGTTTAATTGTTATAGGATGTTACTGAGCAAGGAGAGTTTTAAATGCTTCCCAGATGATTCTAATGGTAGCACAATTTGAGAACCACTGCTCTTTTGCACATTGAGCATGTCGTCCCCTTGCCTTTTCTTGAANGTAATGATTACATATGATTAAGAATTTAAAAATCCAGACTCGAGCCTACTGGATGCGGCTGTCCTCATGGCGGACGTGTGTGCTTCATTTCCGGTGTGTCTGTGGGTGTGAGTCTATGCAGGGGAATATGGATGCACCTGTCTGTGAAGTTACCCACACACCTGTGGATGGGACTTTCGGATCATCTACTCAAATCCTTTCATTTTATCAGGGAGGGTACTGTGGCCCAGAACTGGGGTGTGACCCTCATCTAATCACAGCATGAGAGAGAGCAGATGGGAATCTGGGCAGCCCCCCGGTGACCCTGAGTGCCAAGCAGGCTGGACAGGGTGGCCTGGGGGCTAACAGGGTGGGCTCCATGATGAGAGGGCTCAGGCTTCAGTCTTGGCTTTTCAATTCCAGGCAGTGGTTGCACCTTACTACCCCTTGATTTCTGCACTTGAAGACCAGGGATAATAATACCCGTCTCATGCTTGTCATGAATATCGAAAATAAGATGGACAGTGCCTCACACATAGTGAGAACCAATGAATGTCTGCTATGATTGGCCAGAGTTTCCAGGGGGCTATAATTCAACATTATTTTATCAAATAGATAAATATTTTTAAAGGATGAGTTGTCATTACATTTAATTTCAGGGAAATAAAGAATAGTCACACATTATTATGTGGGTAGAAATTTATATAAGCAAATTCAATTAATTCCCCAAATGACCCTCCTAGCAGGAGCAGTATTATTATGCCCATTTTACAGGTAAGGAAGATAAGTCTATGAATGATTAAGTAACTAATTCAGTAAAAGTGTACATTACAAGAAATAAAATTGTTAATAAACATGAAGACATAATCAAATTCACTAACAATCAAAGGGATATATACAAAATACTGAGACATCACTTTTAATACATCAATTTTTTTATCATTGTTTTTGAACAAGATTACTCAAACTCAGGCAGCTGGAGTAAAATAGAATTCTTATACACTACTTACTACTGGGAACATAACTTGGTGCAAGCTTCTGAAGAGCAATTTGATGATGTGATTCATGAGATTTAAATTCATACACATAACCTTCAGTATAATATCGGTCTCTCTTAAAATCTATGTTAATAAAATAACTGAAAATGTCAATAAAGACCGACACATAAAGATATTCATCAAGTGTTATTTATAACAGCAAAAAAGAGAAAGAAACCATATAAGTGGTCACAATATACCAGTGATTAAGTACATTTCACATAAAGTAATATTGTACAGCTGTTAAATATGGTGTTTATTAAGCATGAGAAAAGGTGGTATCACGACAGTGACAGTAAGTGAAAAACAAGGTATAAAACTATAGATAGAGTATTATCTCAATCATATTAGGAAATCTTAGAAAAGTTAAGGATGATACACCCATGTATTATATTTATTAAAATAGATGATTTCTTTTATCTGCTTTATACTTTACCTTCAGTCATTCTAAGATGAGCATACATTCACTTAGAACAAGGAAAAGTAAAATGAATTTGGTCCAACACACACTCCAGAGCAGAGCCAAGACTTAAATCAGGCCTATCAGACATGGACACTGCCTTTATTCAACCACATCCAGGGTCTCAAACTCAAGAGATTACAGGAATTGGAAGGTATGGCCAGTGCGCAAATGGGGATGGTTTGGAAGCACCAGAAGATGGTGGAGCCCTTGGGGCTCCAGAGGCCACGTGCTTCTCCTAAATGGGTGGTTACTCAGCTCTTCCAGCCAGTCTCTGCCATGGGAGAATGCAGGCTTGGTCTTGATAGATCTTTGGATATTTTAAGAAAAGCCAGAAATCCAACTTTTGAATGTTAAATGTTGATAGTCACGGTCTTGTCGACTCTTTGAGGCCCCATAGACTGGAGACAATGGCAACCCACTCCTGTACTCTTGCCTGGAAAATCCCATGGATGGAGGAGCCTGGTAGGCTACAGTCCATGGGGTTGTGAAGAGTCTGACATGACTGAGCAACTTCACTTTCACTTTTCACTCTCATGCATTGGAGGAGAAATGGCAACCCACTCCAATATTCTCTCCTGGAGAATCCCAGGGACAGGGAAGCCTGGTGGGCTGCCGTCTATGGGGTCACACAGAGTCAGACATGACTGAAGCGACTTAGCAGCAGCAGCAGCAGACTGTAGTCCACCAGGTTTCTCTGTCCATGGAATTTTCCAGTCAAGAATACTGGAGCAGGTTGCCATTTGCTACTCCAGGGGATCTTCCCGACCCGGGGATCGAACCTGTGTCTCTTGCATTGGCAGGCAGATTCTTTACCACTAATGCCACCTGGGAAACCTAAATGTTGATAACTAATTCAAAATATTTAAAAGCACCGTGCAGGCCACAAGAAGCTGATTTGGGATATCTGCTCTCTATCACACTCCCCTCCCTGCTGCCAGGTTTCTGTCACCTGAGTGAATCAATCACCTGTCCCAGTCCTGTCATCTGAGGTCCGAGCCTTGCCAAGGAACCTCCCACAACCAAATCTCTGGCAAGATGCAATGAGCTTTGATCAAATCTCTTATATCTGACATATCATAAAAGTGAAACTGATTTCAAACCGTTTTACATAGTAGTATTTCCCCGGGACAAAGTTTAATCCCAACTTTAAATTTAATCAGAAGTAAAAAGTGATGACACAGCCCAGGCAATCATTTAATCACTACTTCAGAAGCAGACATTTTTCTGGGTAGAAAGTTTGGGTATCAGTATGTTTTNAGTGAAAAACAAGGTATAAAACTATAGATAGAGTATTATCTCAATCACATTAGGAAATCTTAGAAAAGTTAAGGATGATACACCCATGTATTATATTTATTAAAATAGATGATTTCTTTTATCTGCTTTATACTTTACCTTCAGTCATTCTAAGATGAGCATACATTCACTTAGAACAAGGAAAAGTAAAATGAATTTGGTCCAACACACACTCCAGAGCAGAGCCAAGACTTAAATCAGGCCTATCAGACATGGACACTGCCTTTATTCAACCACATCCAGGGTCTCAAACTCAAGAGATTACAGGAATTGGAAGGTATGGCCAGTGCGCAAATGGGGATGGTTTGGAAGCACCAGAAGATGGTGGAGCCCTTGGGGCTCCAGAGGCCACGTGCTTCTCCTAAATGGGTGGTTACTCAGCTCTTCCAGCCAGTCTCTGCCATGGGAGAATGCAGGCTTGGTCTTGATAGATCTTTGGATATTTTAAGAAAAGCCAGAAATCCAACTTTTGAATGTTAAATGTTGATAGTCACGGTCTTGTCGACTCTTTGAGGCCCCATAGACTGGAGACAATGGCAACCCACTCCTGTACTCTTGCCTGGAAAATCCCATGGATGGAGGAGCCTGGTAGGCTACAGTCCATGGGGTTGTGAAGAGTCTGACATGACTGAGCAACTTCACTTTCACTTTTCACTCTCATGCATTGGAGGAGAAATGGCAACCCACTCCAATATTCTCGCCTGGAGAATCCCAGGGACAGGGGAGCCTGGTGGGCTGCCGTCTATGGGGTCACACAGAGTCAGACATGACTGAAGCAACTTAGCAGCAGCAGCAGCAGACTGTAGTCCACCAGGTTTCTCTGTCCATGGAATTTTCCAGTCAAGAATACTGGAGCAGGTTGCCATTTGCTACTCCAGGGGATCTTCCCGACCCGGGGATCGAACCTGTGTCTCTCGCATTGGCAGGCAGATTCTTTACCACTAATGCCACCTGGGAAACCTAAATGTTGATAACTAATTCAAAATATTTAAAAGCACCGTGCAGGCCACAAGAAGCTGATTTGGGATATCTGCTCTCTATCACACTCCCCTCCCTGCTGCCAGGTTTCTGTCACCTGAGTGAATCAATCACCTGTCCCAGTCCTGTCATCTGAGGTCCGAGCCTTGCCAAGGAACCTCCCACAACCAAATCTCTGGCAAGATGCAATGAGCTTTGATCAAATCTCTTATATCTGACATATCATAAAAGTGAAACTGATTTCAAACCGTTTTACATAGTAGTATTTCCCCGGGACAAAGTTTAATCCCAACTTTAAATTTAATCAGAAGTAAAAAGTGATGACACAGCCCAGGCAATCATTTAATCACTACTTCAGAAGCAGACATTTTTCTGGGTAGAAAGTTTGGGTATCAGTATGTTTTCCCTGTATGATACTTTACAGGTTATATTGTGTCCTGAATGAGTGGTCCTGGTGGAAGAAAGACAGAACCAGGTGGAATCTCTTATATATATATAAGATGCCTGGTAAAATGCTGGGAGAAAAAAAAAAAAGCATTCTTGTAAAAATTTTTATAAGGCTGTAATTCAAATGCTTTAACCAAGTATTAAAATATTATGTTTCTGGGAAAATCTCACTCTATACAGGCACACCTGGCTTTCTCAACTTTTGTTCTGAGTTTTAATTAAGCAGTTAGACTCCGTCCCATCCCCTTAACCTGTAACAAGTACCTGATAGAATCAATAGCATTTTCTATCAGTAGGAGAGTCTCCTTGCCTACTTTTACCCAGTAAATCTCAAGTCACTGGCAGAGCACTTTGCAAATATTTTGCAGACCCCAGTGTTTAGGTGTTTTCCATGATTAGTTGTTTGCTAATATGCCCAATTACCCTCTGTAGGTACAGGCTGCTGTTTTTCTTCCTTTAGCATAGCACTTTTATTTTGACAAGAACGTGACAAAGGATTAATTGGACCCATTTAATTCTTCAAATGTTGAACTCTCAGGAAATTCACTAGTTCCACTTCTAATCAAAAGCTAAACTGGCAAGTGGGTAGTTAGCAACGTTGAGCACACATCTGTGAATATCAAATGTCTGCGAACAAGACGAAGAATGCTCTCTCTCCTTTCTGGTCAGATGGTTTCATTTAAGATCCAAAGGGTCAAGGGTCACAGCATGACCTCATCAAATTAGACCCAACTGAGAGAGGTGTTTAGCACAACAGAAAGGAAATAATCTGAAGGACATTAAATGCAAATGAAATTGCCATCTGCAAACTTCAAAAAACACCTGACCTAAAAAAATAAATCTCCCACTTAGAGCTGAAACCTTGCCTCCTTCCCTTGTCCAGAGTGGACACAGAAGTTTGTTCTTGGAGCTGCCTGACAATCACTCAAACTGCCAAAGTCCATTTGCATTTAATACTCCCTTCTTGATTTTTTTTTTCTAGTTGAAGAATTTGACAATGATCTCTGAGGAGCAAGAAGAAGGAAGTTCAAGCATGAATATTAGGCCTTCACCTCTTGTGTCTGGATGATTAAATTGGTCACAGGAACGTCTGATTTCTAAAACTAGAAGCCCGTCACTTTGGGGCAAATTTGTGAGACCATTAGTGGGACACTGGGCAAATTCATGGAATGGGGCTACGAGACAGAGGTCCTGAGGGTGATGGGAATTACAGTTTATCTTTTATTTATTCAAAATATGCCAGGTCCTGGGGATATACACTGGTAAGCCAAGCAGACATGGTTCCTGTCTTCATAGAGCTCATAGACAAGTAATGACTGTAAAATGTGACAATTGCTGTTCATCATAGTGGTCACCCAGAAATACCCAAGCACCACCCAGGTGGTCTTGTCCTGCTAGATCCAATCCAGACAGGGAGGAGAACAAGGCAAGGGACAGCAAGGGACAGTACCTGTGCCGTTGCTCTTGTCTGGGGAATGCGAATCAGAAAGGCCCTTGGGTGATACTGTCACTGACTCTGTTAGCCCTGCTACGAAGCATGACCCATGCAGGACCCCTCGCCAGTCTGGCCCTGGTTTCCTCATCAGGCTGATAAGGTCAGAGTAGGGCTGTTCTATTGATACAGACCCTGATGAAGGGAAAAACTGAGGGCAGGAGGAGAAGGGGACGACAGAGGACAAGATGGTTGGATGGCATCAGTGACTCAATGGACATGAATCTGAGCTAACTCTGGGAGAAGGTGAGGGACAGGGAAACCGGGTGCACTGCACTCCATGGAGTCACAAAGGGCCTGACACAACTGAACGACTGAATAAAAATAACAATAACAGTTGATACCAAACTTTCTAAGAACCTAGATGTTTGGCAAAATCCAATCAACAGTTTCATGAGGTGAGCTTCTATTTACTGGCTCTGTTCCAGAAAGGGAGAGAAAAGCAGTAGCTAGGATTGTTAGGGGCAACTGGAGGAGGTGGATGGGTGTCTAAAGCCAGATCCAGTTTCAGCTTCTCAGAAGACTGAGAGAGGTTTTTGGTTTTTTTTTTTCCAGTTGTAAAACCATGATCTTATTCATTTTCATAAAAATCACTGTAAATATTTCACCTGCATAACATCAGGGAAGAACTTTCTCAAAGATGTCAGGTGGGTGGTGCTTCCTAGAGTCATTCACAGCTAGGACCCTGAGTAACCTAAAATCAGCTTTCCCTCTGACCAAGTGGAAAGTTCCCTGAGAGACTGACATTCTCTGATGCCTCTCATTGGACTAACACGATCAATAAACACTTGTGATTTTGATCAAGGACTGTGAGGTTTCTGCTGCTGATGTCCTTGTGGCCTTGCTGTCACACACACCAATGGGAACTGGGAGACTGTAGGCGATGGCTCTGCCACTTACAAGCTGATTTATCTTAGGCAAGTTCCCTAAGATTTCTGAAACTCAGTTTTATTATTTATAAATGAGATTGTAAAAAGCTGGCCTGCAAGGATTCTATAAGCTGTAAAGAACTACAGAAATGAGAAGGCTGCCACTGTTCCTTATCAATGATGGGCACCAGGTTTTCCTTGAATTATGGGAAGAAATATCAGGAATGGGAATAGAGATCTCCTGGCATCAAGACTCTTGGTGTCTTTTTGTTGCCAAAGCAATCTGAAGGTTGAACAACGATTAAATCTTGCTTCCGAGGCAATAACAACCTCAAGATTTTGCCTCATGTTTTCAGAACTGTCTAGAAGGCAAGTAGAGATCAAGGTTCATGAGAAACAGTGGGAAAAAAATTACTGTCCGGAGCAGTGTCTTGTTTATCCACTGACCAAGGGTCACATTCATTACATCTTAGTAACTCATTGCTTGGTGGTTTAGTTGGTAAGTCGTGTCTGACTCTTGTGACCCCATCGACTGCAGCCCACCAGACTCTCCTGGCGATGGGATTTCCCAGGCAAGAATACTGGAGTAGGTTGCCATTTCCTTCTCTAGGGGATCTTCCTGAGCCTCGTCTCCTGCATTGCAGGTGGATTCTTTACCAAACTGAGTCACCCCAGGGAAGCCCAACTCATTGCTTAGGACTTGCTAACTTAGCCTACAAAAGAATCTGAGAGACCCAGCGAGAGGTATCTAGACGCCAGGGAGCTGAACGTGAGAGATGGGGGCAGTAACAGTGATTTCACAGCCACCAGCTTTGGATACGTAGGATCTTCAGCTTTCCTAAGACCTGTCCCAGGAGACTCGGAAGCCATGCAGGCTGTGTGGGTACAGAGAACAGGGAAGGGGAAGGAGGGGCAGGGACAGGAGCAGAGAGGGGAAGAAAAAGGTGGTGGGGATGGAGAGCAAGAAGGGCCTGAGCCTCCCAGATCCACTATTATCTGTTTGAAAATAATGTTCAGCAAGTCTTTGGTGCTCAGTTCACTCATCAGAACAAGAAGAGGACTGAACCAGATGCTTTTCAAAGACTTGGTCATGATAATGGTGGAAAATTCACTGGATTAAGCAATGGAAGGTCTGGCTTTGGAGAAGCAGCCTTGTCAGGCATGGGTTCTGTAATATTCTACCAATCACTTCCACCTCTCTGAGCTTTGCTTTTCTCCTGTCTTCTCTGGGACATCAGTAAGGGCTTCCCTGGTGGCTCAGTGGTAAAGAACTTCAATGCAGGAGATGCAGGTTTGATCCCTGGGTTGGGAAAATCCCCTGGAGTAGGAAATGGCAACCCACTTCAGTATTCTTGCCTGAGAAATTGCATGGACAGAGGAACCTGGTGGGCTGCAATCCACGGGGTTGTAAAGAGTTAGACATGACTTAGTGACTAAATAACAGTGACAGCAACAAAATATGCCAGTAATGCCTGTCTCACAGGGTTGCAGAGAGGATTAAGATGGCAAAACCAGCATGGCAATCTTTTGTTAAGTGCTACACAAGTGTCAACTCATTTTTGACCCCAGAAGTGAAGGGCAAAGAACGAAGGGGCAGGAAATGTGCCCTGATGTAAAACAATGGTTTCTCTCTAGTGAGATGGATATGAAATATTAGTAGCTAGAACTGGCTTCCCTGGAGCCAATGCACTAGATTCAAGTATTTTTCATCATGAAGCATTTTTAATGCATCAACAGATGACAGAAGACAGAAAAATCTAGACCCGGCTGACAAATAAAGGGACTGGGTCCACAATGGTGTTTTGGCCCGTGTGGATGGGACCAAAAATATATCCCATGATGCTGGGATCAAATACACTTTTGGACCCAGTGGTGATATAGGGTAACTTCATCATCCTGGTGCCTGTAGGAGTGGAGAAGGGGGATTTGGGCATGAGGCCGAACTGTCATCTTCTTGGGTTTGGAGATGATGACACCTCATCTGTCTTGTGTCATTTCAGAAAACGGCCAATCACCTCCCTGCCTTGGAACTGGGTCAGAGAGCAGCGGTCCAAAGAGGCATTTGTTAGCGTTGAGAGAGCAGTCAGTGCGGGGAGCAGGGGATTTATGAATCTGAGCCCAGGAACGCTGGGTGTGGGGGCACACATCTGGCCACAAGATGCTCTCTGGCGGCCTTGTGGATGAAGAGGCTTGGTCAAAGGAGGTCACGGCAGGTTCAGGGGGACGGTGAAGGGTGGGGGCTGGAGCAAAAGTAAACAAGGAGCCCTCACGGCTTTGGGCTTCCTCCAGGCCAGGAGAGGAAAAGGGGTGCACTTATATTTATCTTCAAGATCACTGAGCTCTTTCTAAGCTTTTGGAAATTCAGAGCTGACAGATCACTCTCGTCAATCAATATTCAAAGTTTGGTATGAGGACAATGACATCTGAAAAGCTACCTAAATCGAAAGAGTACTGCTCTAAAGTAATTGCTAAAAGGGTTCAAGGAAAAACATCTATGCCTATGGTATCAGTCCTACAAAGTCAGTCAACAATCAATTCCACATAATTTCTGCACAATAACTTTTGCTGTTCTCCTGGATTAACTGAAAACACTATATTGGTAAAGATTTGATTGAATTTGATAAGGTTTCCCCCACCCCCCCCCCCGCCCTTTGGACAGAAGACAG
>SJYA01003046.1:1732295-1782853 GCA_006410615.1 Neotragus moschatus
GACAGAAGACAGCTCTATTATATATAGAAGATAGACCTCCTGTATATAGAAGAAAGAAGACAGATCAACTCTTCTTTTTTTTTTTTTTCGGCCACAGTGTGCAGCTTGTATGAATAAACCTGAGCCCTCAGAGTGAGAGTACAGACAGAGCCCTAACCACTGGACCACCAGGGAACTCCCCAGATTAACTCACTTTTGAGAACTTTAAAAATAAGAGTCATTCAGTGAGACTGAAAGGACTTCTTATTAAGGCAGAAAAAAACTCATGTTCTGGTATTTCTTGCATAGGAGCACCGAGTATGGTTTTCTGTGCCCGCCATGGTCTTGCACAGTACATGTTTCTCATACCATTTCTGTGGATTATGTCACCAAACAGAAGCCCAGCTCTAGTTCCACCTGGACAGACATACCCGGCTATGTATACCACTTCAGCCTGATGCATTTTCCCATCAAGAATTCCCTCTTGAGCATCCTCTTTCATCAGTCTGGAAAAACGTCTTTATTGAAGCATTGCTCTGCTCCCATAGTTGGTATCAGAGTATAAAATTCATTTATAACAAAGACAAAAGTGTAATTCATAAAAAATCTGGGGCCTGGAGTCATGCGGAAAGAGGTGCTCTCATCCATTTCCACGTATATGGAAGAGGAAATGGGCAATGTCGTCATCATCACTGGTACCATCTCTTTTCCTGGGTGAAACCTAAGAGAAAATGCCTTGGCTATCACATATTTTGACACAGATATATAATATCTTCAGATCCTTCTTGGGGAGCTTTCCATTTGGAAGAAGAGATGAGCAAGAGAAGGATCATCTTTCTAAGAAATAACTATGGGCTGGGCCATTGGAGGCAGAGCAATAGATCCTTGGGAAAGAAGGAGTCAGACTGTTGTTAACGCTTCATGCAAATCCATGATCTCAGGGAAACATGCTTAGGAACAACAAACAAATAGGTAAACGTTTCAGATACTCTCAAGAATTTCTGAATCAGGTATAGCTACCCAGTACTGAAACCCCAAAATTAGAATAGTTCTCACGAAGTTCCAGGCTGGTGGCATTCTTCAAGACCTTTCTCAATTCTCATCACATAATTTGTCTTCTCATTTTGCATTCATGGAAGAAAAGAAAAATCATTCCTTCAAAATGGAACCAATCAAGCAAAGTTTTGAAAACCTACTCTGCAGTTAACTCTTAGGTTTAAAACAAAAACTGATATTTCCCAGAAGAGTAAACTCTCTGTAGGACAGCTTAAAAATTATGAAATATATACCTACAAGGTTTGCTTGGCCTTGTCTAGGACAACATGAATTTGTGATGTAGTTGACGCTTCAAGGAGAAAAATTTTCTTAATTTTATCCTTAGACTTCTTACAGGAATGTGAATACTTTATAATAAGCATGCATCACTTTTACAAAATAAAAAAAGTGGTAATTTTTCTTAACAAGTGAGAACCAAATATATTAATAATGTTGAATTCTAGGTATTGGAAATATACAGGATTGTTATTTTCTTCTGTGCACTATTCTATATCTTCTCAATTTCCTAAAGTTAAATAAGTCTTAAGAATAATACTGAAGAGGAGATAATGTAATAACAACATAATCTTTGTTGTCTATAATTTTAAGCAGCTTTTTAAGAGACATTTTATTGAATGTCATCAATTAACTAAACGTACAAATATGTAAGCTTTCAAAATCTATCTTATTAAGTCTTGAGTGATAGATTTTCATCACAAAGATATATGAAATCTTTAAGCTCAAATAATTTATGTGTTTTAATTTAAGACATCTGTTTTTCATTTGACTGGGTAAAATACCTTCTGTACAATATTTAGATTTTTTTTTTTTTTACTCCGCATCATTTAGTTAGACCATCTTTTGAGTCTGAGAAATTTTAAAAGTCCTAATACATTGAATGCATAAATCATTTTAAAAATACAAATTGACAAGTCTGTCTTATCACACCACATCATTCCCCGAGCTGCAGGACTGAGTTCTCAAGAGAAATCATTCATTAGGTCCATAAAACTGTTCTCTTCCTCAACGACAGGAGAATAGGAGACTAGTTCAGATTTTCACAAAGTTATCTTTCCTCCTTTTGTGCCTCTTTGAGTGTTTGTTTGCTTTACCTCTTTAGATTCAAGCCTTTCTACAGAAAGCAATAACATGTAATCAACATGTCCAAAACCCCACAGGGTGCCAGGCCTTATTATTGGTGTGAATAAGACACAGTTAAGTCATCAAGGAGCTTATAATTTACTGAGGGAGACAGAGGTGTACATAATTCATCTAATAACGGCAACATGTAGTAAGTGCTTTGATAAGGCCACAAAGAAAAATGAGAGTGTGACACGAGGAGAGATTAATTCAAGTGTGGAAGGGGGAGTGAAGGAGGAGAAGTTATCTGAGCCAGGGTTTGAAGGGTGGTCAGTAGGGGATGCACATTCCAAAATGAAGAACTGCAATGAGCACCAAGGACTGAAGTGAGGGAAACAGGACAACTTATTAGTTACAAAGAATCACAAGAAGACAATTGTGGCTGACACTTGGAAGCACATTTGGGAGAGTTGCAGTGAAAGATAAATTTTGAAAGAAACTTTGGGGCAGAAGAAGGAAAGACATGAATAACATATTAAGGAATTTCAAGTTTATTTTAGAGAATAGGGGAAGATGCATGTGGAAGGTTTTCAGGCATTAAAAATTACATGACCATATCTGCACTTTAGGATGCTAACTCTGGCCAGCAGTCTGGTAGATGTGTGAGAAGAAAAATACACTGGGGACAGGGACCGTAAGAGCATATTGTGCCAGTCTAAGTAAAAAAAAAAATTTTAATGGCCTGAATTAAGATAGCAGAAGGGGTCATGGGAGGATATTTCAGATCTTTAAGAAGATGGATGGATGGATAATATAGAGACCTATCTATTAGATGCTGGAAAAGAGGAGATAAAAGATGATCCCCATTCTTACATGGAAGGAACCAGAAGTGTGGTTTCAGCATCAACTGAAATAATTAATAATTAAGGAAAACTACTAAAACTGGAAATAAGTTTTAAAAATCACTTTTAAGTGTCCGATTGGAGTATTGTTTAACAATTTCTTACTCTTTAGGGAAATGTAACTTTGTTTGTCTTACCCTTTCTTATTATTTTTTTTTTTTTACTTTACACTTACTACATTTTTTTTTATAGACTGATGATTCATTTCCCACACGATAGACCCTTTCTTATTAATTAGAGCCCAGAATCAGTAAATTACGTTAACTTGTGGACTTTTATCTGTTGCAAATGATTTTTGTGTAGTAGAGATACAAATGACTTCTGTCCAGTGGAAAAGAGAAACCTGAAGGTCATGGTTGTGTTGACCCTTAGGACATTAAACAGTTTGTGTCTGACTTAGTAATCTTAGTTCAGCATTTTTTTTTCATTTTTTCTTTGAGACAACTTTGTCATCTTGAAGTCCCTTCATAAATTATTTATATAAACACTTGACACATGCTTACTATACACTATACATTTTTATTAAAAACATTTTTAACTTCTTGATAATTATACATTGTGAGGACCTAACATATAACATGAAAATACCAAAGCTCTCCTTGCATTAATAGGCAAAACAATATATTAAAATTACCCTAAATGAGGATTTTTAATGGCAAAGTATGACAGACAAATATGTTTTGGTTGGCAATGTAGCATACGTTAAATACTTCGATTTTCCAAAACCCTACATGTGGTTCACTTAAAAATATTTCCCCTTAGTGCATTTATCACCCTCTGATATTGGGATGATGTTAGCTACATTTTAGCCCACATCCTTGATTATTTATTTAAGAAAAACTTACTAGGATAGAATTGCCTTTTTGAAGGGCATGCATATTTCTCTAAAGCTTTTGATATGAATTATCAAATTGAACTATAATTTATATCCCTACCAAATGGTACATATAAGTGCTCATATTCTTGAAAAATTGGCAATAATGAGAGTTTTCTTTTCTTTATTTGAATTTTATACCTAAAAAAAGGTTTTGAGGTATATCAGCTCCAGTACTCTTGCCTGGAAAATCCCATGGACGGAGGAGCCTGGTGGGCTGCAGTCCATGGGGTCGCTAAGAGTCGGACACCGCTGAGCGACTTCACTTTCACTTTTCACTTTCATGCATTGGAGAAGGAAATGGCAACCCACTCCAGTGTTCTTGCCTGGAGGANTCTGTCCGGGGGATTTCTCAAGCAAGAATACTAGAGCGGGTTGCCATTTCCTCCTCCAGGGAATCTTCCCAGTCCAGGGAACAAATCTGCATCTCCTGCACTGGCAGGTGGACTCTCTACTGCTGGAATAAAATGTACATGACTTAATATCTCTCTGTGGTACTTAAGAGTGATGTGAGCAAATCCGGTAGAATAAATCTGCAGAGAGAACGGAGCTTATCGTTCTTCATAGCAAAGAAATTAGAGGGTGGAGGCTTTGGAAATAAACCAATACAGGCTTAAACTGCAGTTCTTCCGCTTCAATGGTGCATCTCCAGGAAGGTGATTAACATCATCAGCAAATGGAGAAAATAACCATCACGGTGGGTTCAAGTATAGAAATCCTCAAAGCACCAAGACAAGGACTGGATGTGGCAGACTCTCGATCAGCAACAGTAATATCATTATCACCCCTATACTGATACATTGGAGGGAGAGCCATGTGCCAAGTAAGTTACATGCGTCTACCTGAAAATGACAAGAAAAAGATAAGCCCAGATATGAAAATGACAAGAAAAACACGAGAACATATTTGGAAACTCATTTTAGCACACGATTTTTTTTTTAACCCAAATTATAAAAATTTTGGCTGGCTACTTTTGGAACTAAAATTATTTTCAAACTTCACAGGTCTTCAGTACTCTTGGGCCACATTTTACTCTCCCAAAACATGAAATATGCTTACTTATGTCAACAAAACGTCTTTGAACACTTAGCATGTGCAAAGAATTAGACTGGGATTTACAAGTGCCAGTTTTAAAATTATATTAAGAACAAAGAGCTATTTGACCAAATAAGCGAGAGTTCTAAATGTATCTAGACATTTGAGGATAGGACCACTTTAACAATGCTGTAGGGCACATGACTTCTATAGAAGTCACTGTTTCTGCTTTTGCCTACAACGGAATAAGGCAAGAATCACTATATTCAACAATATGGTCACCAGATCACATCAGAAGTATAAGCTAAAGAACAGTGTATACCTAAACATAAAAAAAAATAGTATGATTTGCAAAATAAAGTGTGAAAATCAAAACAAATAACTGGAAATAATTACTTATTTCCTATTGGAAATAACTGAATTCATTTCAAAAGAGACCATATGAAAGTGGCAGAGAGCACGGCTCTGAAGTCAGACACCTAGGTCTGAAAACTGGCTCTGTCCTTGACCAACAAGACTCGGACATGTTACTTCTCTTTGTGTTTAGTTGCTTAGTTGTGTTTGACTCTGTGATCTTTCAGACTGTAGCCCTCTAGGCTCCTCTGTCCGTGGGGTTTTTCAGGAGAGAATAGTGGAGAGGGCTGCCGTTTCCTGTTCCAGGGGATCTAACCCCTGTCTCTTGCATCTCCTGCATTACATGAATATTCCTTACCTACTGAGCCTCAGTTTCCTCATCCATGAAATGGGGATAGGATGACTTGCTTCATAGGAGTGCTGTGAATAGTAGTGCTGAGGATTAGGTTTAGGGAATATCCAGTACACAGTATTCCCATTTCTCACAGTAAGTGCTCAATTAATGCTGTCCATCTCTGAAAATAATCGGTCACATAGCTGACTTCATCAAAAGAAGCATCAGGCTTTTTGTGTTTAAATTTTTAAATGGCTTCTCTCCTTACCATTTGTGTTCTATTTTATTCTATTAGTTAAGGCATATTGTTGCCAACTAGAAATATTTGTTTCATTGTTAATTTGCTTCATTCATATATTCATTTCAGACATTACACAGACTTACTATGCATATATCACAATGGAGATTCCTCCGAGCTCTTTGCACTGGGAAACACACTCATCTAAAGGTTAAATCTAAAACACCCCAACATAGCGCCCCTCCTCTGACATCTTTCCCCTTTTACCTCCCCCCAGAAAAGGATCAGCCTGCATTGTTGTTCATGGTAATCCTTGGCAGGGAGAGTTTATTTTCTTGGAGGAAAATAAGATCTTTCCTTCTCATAGTTTGAATTTGATGGAAGATAGTCCAAATGTTCAACACAATAGATTGAGCTCTTTTTTTCTGATAGAACCTACATTCCCAAGTGTGAGCTAATCCATACTTTCCCATGGTCCTTGGACAGAAATAAAACAGATAAGTTAACAAATCTCATTTCAACCCATTCATTATAACTACCCTTTTATGAAAATGCATGCTAAAGTTCTTCCAAAGGAAAACCCCAGTGGGCTTGAGATACAGCTCCATCCATTCCCTTTTCATAATTGGTACTAGGAAGAAATAGTAGCTTGTTTGTGTTTAAGGGCAGAGCTTAAGGGAGAAGTGAGTGCACTGGGGTAATAACATGACAGGAATTTTTTTTTTTTTTTTTTTTTTACCCCAAGGCCTTGCTCTGGATAAGGGAAAAATAAATTTCTGGCTGTCTTCATTCTATCACAAAAGTTGATGTACTGGCCAAAAACTCTGCCTAAGAATACAAGCAGAAACAAATTATAGGAAAAAATCAAAATGCAAAGCATCTGTTAATGTTTTGCTTTGCTAAGGGTGTAGAATCTTTTGTGTAGGAAAATACCCTAATAAGCTTTCTTGGATGATGAAAAGTTTGAAAGGAGATGGCTGATATAAAAGGCCCAAATTATATTAGATAATAAGATTATAAACAACTACCATGACTAGAAGATGTTCCTAATGAGTAGATAGGTAAGAAGCTTGTGTGTGTGTGTGTGTGTGTGTGTGTGTGTGTTTCCTCTGATCTGAAAAAAGTGGGAGTAGGCACAGGAAACATGGCAGCCTATTAAACAGACCTTGAGAAGGAAGATGGTCAATAAGACATCCATAGCGACGGGTTGGCAAAGGGTCTTATAAGAAAAGGCAATAACTATTGTTTCATTTTAAGCAATTTCTTTTTGTGCACAGGATTGTTGTCTTCTAAAGAGCCTCTTGATGAAAGTGAAAGAGGAGAGTGAAAAAGTTGGCTTAAAGCTCAACCTTCAGAAAACGAAGATCATGGCATCCAGTCCCTTCACTTCATGGGAAATAGACGGGGAAACAGTGGATACAGTGTCAGACTTTATTTTTCTGGGCTCCAAAATCACTGCAGATGGTGACTGCAGCCATGAAATCAAAAGACGCTTACTCCTTGGAAGAAAAGTTATGAGCAACCTAGATAGCATATTCAAAAGCAGAGATATTACCTTACCGACTAAGGTCCATCTAGTCAAGGCTATGGTTTTTCCTGTAGTTATGTATGGATGTGAGAGTTGGACTGTGAAGAAGGACTGTGAAGCACTGAAGAATTGATGCTTTTGAATTGTGGTGTTGGAGAAGATTCTTGAGAGTCCTTTGGACTGCAAGGAGATCCAAACAGTCCATTCTGAAGGAGATCGGCCCTGGGATTTCTTTGGAAGGAATGATGCTGAAGCTGAAGCTCCAGTACTTTGGCCACCTCATGCGAAGAGTTGACTCATTGGAAAAGACTCTGATGCTGGGAGGGATTGGGGGCAGGAGGAGAAGGGGACGACAGAGGATGAGATGGCTGGATGGCATCACTGACTTGATGGGTGTGAGTCTGAGTGAACTCCGGGCATTGGTGATGGACAGGGAGGCCTGGCGTGCTGCGATTCATGGGGTCGCAAAGAGCTGGACACGACTGAGCAACTGAACTGAACTGAACTGAACTGAATATTATCAACCTTCTATGACTGTCTGTCACGCAGCAACCCTAAGTCTGAGGTGCTTTGGAGAATACATTTGAGGAGATATTGACCACACAGGAGATAAAGTAGATGGAGAGAAGACAGCAATATGGGGGCAAGACGGGAAGTCAGTGGGAGTAGGAATCTGGAGTGGAAATTTAGGAGAGTGTGTGTACATACTATATGTGAGAAATACATTCCTGGTAGGAGAATGTATGAATAAATGGACCTCTGGAAATACTGAGGTAGGAATGTTTGACTTCTAAGAGTCTAAAGTATTACAGGTATTTAAAGTCATTGTATTTGGATGTTTTTGTTGTTCAGTTGATCACTCTACTCTTTGCAACCCCATGGACTGCGGCACAGTAGGCTTCCCAGTCCTTCACTGTCTCCCAGAGCTTGCCCAACTCATGTCCATTGAGATGGTGATGACGTCCAACCATCTCACCCTCTGTCGTTCCCTTCTCCTCCTGCCTTCAATCTTTCCCAGCATGTATTTGGGTTCTAATTTTTAAAATGCTCTCAGAAGCATGTAGAAATCGGGGACATTTTCCCTGGTAGCTCAGAAGGTAAGTAAAGAATCTGCCTGCAATACAAGAGATCTGTGTTCGATCCCTGGATTGGAAGGATACCCTAGAGAAGGGAATGGCTACCCATTCCAAGATTCTTGCCTGGGGAATTCTACGGACAGAGGAGACTAGTGGGCTATAGTCCATGTGGTTGCAAAGAGTCACATATGACTGAGTGACTAACAGAATAGACAATAAGTGGTTAAGACCTAGATATTGGACGATCAATGTGAAGAAGATGCCTAAAGGTTGAGGATAATAAAGATGAGAAGTTGAGGGTGTCCGTTCTAGAGAACTGTGTTTTGCACTTCTACATTTTGCTTATGTTTCTGGGAAGGAGAGAAGGGAAAATTTCCTTAACTAGTTCTTGACACTCTCCATTACACTTAAAGTGGAGAGGCCCAGTGCTATTTGTGAGAACAAACACTCAATGACATTTTGTTTCTCTCAAACAAAAAAATGGTAGCCTGTGACACCTAGGATGAGGTAGACAGGAGTCATAAGACCTCCTAGCCTCAGACTCTTGGGACTTGGGCTGGGTGTCTGCTTATAAGTGTATTCCACTAAACCATCCAATGGAAAAGAATAGGGAAAAACAGCTGATTTGGGAGTCCAGGTTCTTGATGGCAGAATGTGTAAAGCTGTCATTTTTGTTCTCTGTCCTGGAACTGAGGCATTTGGCCAAACTCAGACCAATGGCTAAAGAAAAGAATGGCATTGCGCTCCCTGAGGAAATGAACGTGATCTTCCCAAACTAGCACCCATTGTGATCGCCGCTAAAAAGTCCTCAAAATAAAACATCCAAAGGGAAAAATGAATTGATAATTGACAGCACTTATTATTAAATTCTTAGACTTGAGCAATGCATTTCACTATTTTTACTTATCGAAACATTTTCCCTTCTAGAAGAGCCCCATTTCAGATGGAGTCCCTCCAAAGCAGAAGCTCAGGAAAGAAACAAGACTTCCTTTAGCTCTGTGGTTAATTGTACTCTGAGGGTAATTTTGTCCACCAGGGGTCATTTGGCAATGGCTTGGTGGTAAAGAATCTGCCTGCTGAGCAGGAGACCTGGGTTTGATCCCTGGGTCAGGAAGATCCCCTGAAGAAGGAAATGGCAACCTGCTCCAGCCTTCTCACCTGGAGAATACCACAGACAGAGGAGCCTGGTGGGTTATAGTCCATAGCATCACTAAGAGCTGGGCGTGACTGAGCACAGCAGCACACAGCACGTGCCCACATCTAACCCACTTCAGATCAGTTGTTTCTTATTGTGTACCTATAATAAAGTACATTAGAGGATCTCTTTTTGAAAAAATTTTAAAATCACTGGTTTAAGAAATTCACATTGCCAAAGTGAAAACCAAGGACACTGATGTGAATTAAGTCAACATGGTGTAAAGGGAGCTATATTACATAGGCAGACAGGAAGCCTACATTCTCACTTAACTCTGCTCTTGACAAGCTGGTAACTCTTCTCTTGTGCAAAGTATTTCATCCCCTGGGTCTCAGTTTCTTCACCTGCAAAAGGCAATGATTATTCTAAATTTTCTCTGAGATAGCTCTCAGCTGTAAGAAGCTATTATGTAATTATATGATAATGCTGGTGAAATAAGTAGGCAGAGAAAGGGTTTGATTACACAGACAAGAATAAATAAAATCCTGGGGATTCTTTTCTAAGAGAATGGACACTTCAAATTTGAATCCATGTACCAGATTGATATACACAGGGTTAAGCCTCTTTAGGGTTCTGAGTGCAAGGTCTGAGTAACATCCTTGGGTCTCTCTTTAATCTCACTATATATGTAAATTAGGAAGAATTCACTGCTCCCAAGGTCAAATGTAGATATCAAATAGCAATGGAAGATATTTATTAATAAAGAGAACCCTGCATTGAATCAACAAAGCATGTGGTTTCATCAAGGTATCCAGCAGAACACCAGATGCTCAGCAGTTTTCTTCACTGGTGATCTGGTCTACCCAGGACGAGCCATAACTGAACGGCAGGGAGAGGAGCCTTGTTCTCCCTTCCCTTTCCCCTAACAGGTGGCAGGGCCTTTTTAAGTCACATGACGTCACTTGCAACTGCACTGCTTTCAGCTCATCTTGAGCAGGTTTCTGATAACAAGAAATATAACACCTTTCATTCATCCACTCAGACAACAAAGATTTACTGAACACCTGTTCTGTGCCCTAGAGGTTAGGCACGCTCTTGTTCCTAGTACCACCTCTAAAGACGAAGATGGTTTTAAAATGACAGCCACGGGTCCATCCTGTAACCTGTGTAGTCCAGAAGTATTCAATTATCTGAAACCATGAGTTACTGAGCCTTAGCATTGCCATTTTACCAGCATTTCCCCTTTCTGTGTTTTATAACTCCATGAAGTCACATCTCCCCTAGGCTATTGGAACAGTTCAGCTGAGCCCAAAACCTACCAAGAGAGGAGAAATGAGAAAAAAGTAGAGGGGGTGGGGAAGTTAATGGTGCCACCCCCACGGGTCCAACAGGTTCTGAGATATCCTTGCAAGCTTGGTTAGCGAGGCATGCCTCCCCAGGGACAGACATGCCGGGACATCCAGTTTCTCCAAAGGACCCGCCAGGCCAAACTTCCTGGAGAAAAACCCCATTATCCATCAAACACGTTTTGAGTCACACCAAAGTGCACAGTGACCCTTAGCTTTCCTCTTCTGAACAAATTGTTTAAAGACCAAGATGTGTTGAGGAGATACCAGGCACTGGAGAATTAGCCGCAGGTGCTATTTATAGAGCCACTGGGCTCTGCTGAGATCGCTCTGCCCAGGGAAAGCCATTAATCTTTTCCAGCAAAAGAAAAAAAGAAGTAATAAACTTAATAATGATTTAGAGTAAAGAGGGGGAGAGAAAGCACTGAGGCTAATACTAAGGTGGACCTAAGCCAAGAGATTAGCTTCTCCCTGCGGAAAACAACATGTGCGCATGCACACACAGGCAAGAACATTAAAACATGCAGGCTGGCCTTGTTTCCTCCCACCTCCCTGAACCTACCACTGCAGTTCAGCCGCTGAAAAGCAGCAGCTAAATGGCTTTTCTTTTTTTGAGGCTGACAGACATGTGTCTTCAAATCTCACCTTGCTACGCAAAATACTCTCCAGATATGCAGCTCTTAAAACAGAAAAGTGAAGGCACTGGAGGTTTATTAAACCCTACCATGTCCAATAAATAGAATAAAATGAATTCCTATTACCTTTATCAATAAAAAATGCCAAGACATATTTTTAAACATTTCTATTTTGGTATTAAACTCACACTCCAGTGTGAAGACCTAGCACTGAGGACCTTTTTCTCAAGAAGCTTGAGAAGAAAGTTTCTGGTTTTTTACTTAAAAGAGATCTTGGCCAGGTGTGTGTGTATATATATATATGAAGGTTAAAGCTCCTAGTCAGTAAAGGCGTAATTCATCAATAAAAGAGAGATTCTCTCTTTCTCTTAAAGTTCTCATGGATGGGAAAACATAAATTAAGATGAGCAAGATACACAAAGAAATAACTTTTTTTTTTTCCAGAAAAGATGCCTAAAAATAAGTATTCTTCCAAAGGAAGTGACTGTCCTCATTTGCGTCTTTAATGTTCTCAGAGAGTGCCAGTTAGCGGGAAGTATTTTCTTTGCAAACAATTCTGCCTTTTTAAATGGTAAGTATCCTTTATTCCTGGACACCAACCAGAGACAATGGAAAGAAAGAGAGACCTGGGCATCCAGGCAGAAAACAGGCCTTGTAACGCAGCCAAAATGAATTGAGAATTCTTGTGCAATACAATGTTAAGGCAGGAGTGTTGAGTCGAAATGTGTAATGAACTCCAAGTGGCTGCCTTTCAGATCTCAAGAGCTGAAAGTGACTTGACGCCGGGACCTTGCTTCTTTCACGCAAGTATTCAAGTGGCTCGGCACCGGAGAATAACAATGAGAAAGGCGCAAAGACCACCACTTCAGCGGGGTGTTCATGGATGGAGAAGGGCCAGATGTAAAGGGGGCAACAGACGCCCCAGACACTTTGTGGGTAATAATTGTTCCAATTTGATATCGCCTAGGGAAAAAAATATCAGGGATGGGTGGCCACTGAGTAAGTTCATGTCACTTTGGGGGAAGTTCTTGGAACGCAAAAACACTAGATACTTTTCATTAATATCGCATAGGAAGGGGAAAAGCATATTCCAGGGCTTTGTTAAGTAAAACATTTCTTATGAGACAAGAGATTATCGCTGAATAAGTGCATGTCACATTGGGGGAAGCTCTTGGGATGCAAAAATTAACAATGTATTAATATCTTAATAAGTTAATGACTATTAACATATTTAATTAACTAATAATTAATAACTCATTAATATCATATAGGAAGGGGAAGAGTATATTCCAGGGCTTTGTTAAGTAAAACATGTCTTATGAGACATGAGATTGTCATTATGTTGACTAAATTGTTACTGATATGAAGAACATCATCTCCTAATTTATTTATGTGAATATCTATTGTCACAAAGACTGTGCTTCATGACAAACCCGCCATGTAGGTATGGCAGTATTATCATCATTGTTCTGCAATAGGAAGCTATAGCATGGAGAAATGACTGCTCCATGTAAATGGGATGGTAGCACCTGGGTCTCCTGGTTTCTGTCTTGCTGATAATGATGCCATAGCAACTATAACATGGAGCCCAAAATCTGTAAAAGTTTCCAAGTGCAGCTACAGTGTCACTGATCAACTGGCTGGAACATGGTCCTAATAAATCAAAGACAATAATAAAAGTAGACTGAACTATAAAAAGGAACATCTAGTCTTGCTCCATTTCATGGCCACAAGCCATATCCATGACTTCATTCAGCTACTTCATAAATATGCACCCAAGCGTCAAAAGTATCTGAAATAAGGCAGGAAGGTAGATGGGGCTTCCCAGGTGGCTCAGTAATGAAGAATCCGCCTACCAGTGCCGGAGATGCAGGAGACACAGATGCCCCCGGAGGGGAGCATGGCAACCCGCTCCAGTATTCTTGTCTGGAACATCCCGTGGACAGAAGAGTCTGGTGGGCTAGAGTATCTAGGGTCACAAAGAGCTGGGCACGAATGAGGGACTAACACACACACAAGAGGGTCGATAGACCAGCAGAGACTTCTTATTACAAACAGGGAGAGAAGAAAGAAAAAAAAAAGATAATTTTGAATTAATTGTATGTTAATGATGAATTTTCATAATAAAAGACATTTTATTATTATAAGATTACAGGAATATAACTAACTTTCTGCCAGTTTGGGAGAACAGAATACCATACCACTAGCGGAGCCCCCAGACTTTATACTTCACACATTCCCTAAATTACGATTACTCTGGTATTTTGCACTTATCACAACCCACAGGATGGAATTCAGATAAGGCAGAATTGCCTTTGTTCCCATGTAAAGCAATATAGCACTTTCTCGTCATAAAGGTCCATGGTACCACTGGTTTTCCATTTGATTTTTCTCTGACAGTTCCTTTATTGACCGTGTAATGCCCAATGCTGCTAATTTGGATTCTCTCTTCTTTTGAAAATGCCCTTTAAAAATGTTGCTGACTAAATAGAAACATTCTAGAAACTAGTGAATGAAGGCTAAGAAGCATTCTCTTTCTCACTTCCTCTAATACAAGATGATCTGTTTCGGAACAAAATTTTCAAGGCTCTTAATGAACTGTACCCCACTTCCAGCATGTAAGTTTTGTTTTGTTGGCTACTTTATCATATGAGCAATATGCCTTTTCATCTCCTCAGGCTTTTAAGAAGCAGGGTTCTATCAGAGGGAGAGAAGAAGAGCAGGGAGAGTTGAAAGAGTGACATACTCTGGAAATGAGAATTATATGAAATTGTGGAATATCCCTATTCTAGAAAATCCCAGTAATGGGTCAAACTGGAGCATAATGTGTGAAACTCGGAGAGCCCATTTTCAAATGTCTATCTCTTCTTGGATCACAGAACTAATTAGTCCTTAGCCTAATTTTCTTTTTAGGGCAGTGGAAGGAGTCTGTATTATATTATGATGGATACATGTTATTATACATTTTCCCAATCCATAGAATGCCCAACACCAAGACTGAACCTTGATGAAGACTGTGGACCTTAGTTAGCAAGAAAATATCAACACTGGCTTCTTAGTTATAATAAATACATCACACTAATGCAAGATGTTTATGATGGGGAAACTCTGTGTGTGTTTGGGGGATATGTGAATTTGACTACTTCTGTATATTATATTAACAAGATTTTATAATATCTAATGAATGTTTTGCATCAAAATTTTCTCATTTATTTCTCAGTGGTTCCACGATTGATTACAAGAAAAGTAGCTTTGATGATTTATTCTTTTGGTAGTCACTTTTTAGATATTGGAGGGTCACTTCAGTTCAGTTCAGTTCAGTCTCTCAGTCATGTCCGACTCTTTGCAGCCCCACGAATCACAGCACGCCAGGCCTCCCTGTCCATCAGCAACTCTCGGAGTTCACTCAAACTCACGTCCATCCAGCCATTTCATCCTCTGTTGTCCCCTTCTCCTCCTGCCCCCAACCCCTCCCAGCATCAGGGTCTTTTCCAATGAGTCAACTCTTCACATGATGTGGCCAAAGTATTGCAGTTTCAGCTTCAGCATCAGGAGAGTCACTAGGCCACACATTAATATGTTACTGTTCACAGAATAGGAACTATACTAAGCGGGATTCTACTTGAAGGAAAAAAGACAATCTAAGAATCTGAGTTTCTTGTTAAAAGAATAGCCCAAACCAAAGACATTTAATCTCTCTGTGTTTAATCTCACAGTTTTTGCCATTTCCACATATACATTTCAACATTGCTTCTACATGAAAATAAGCAAAAACAGCAAAATTACACTTGGCCATCCAACATTGGAATTGTTGTTAGTTAGGAATTGTTCCACAGAAAATGTTTGTTATAAGACCTGTGAATAATACTATAAAACAACTTCCTCTGCTGAAGATAGCCTGTCTTCCTTAAAATAGGGGGCAATTCCTAGCTGACTTTTAAATGCTGGTCTCTGGGTTGTCATTGAGACTGACAATACAAAGATGCATATCCCTTACAGAAGGGTGGCCACGTTCAATAGACCGTAGGAGGCTACTGGTCCACCCACCCCATGGAGGCTGAGATCACAGTGAGGAAGCCAAGTCCTTGATGCAGTGTGGCTGCTGAGAAGGTAAGAAGCAGTTCGTCGGGCATGGAAGTGTCCCATTTTGCTTTCTCAGGCACAGTCCCACCCAGAAGAACAGGACTGGTGGCACCCAGCCTAACAACACCAGCATTCTTTTACTATTTGTCCCCGAGGCTGCAGTCCATGGGGTTGCAAAGAGTCGGCCACAACTGAGCGACTGAACTGAACTGAAGGGGGTGAATGCCTACTTGGAAAGTTGATTAATCAGTAATTCAAGGAGATCAAAATCACAAAATTAAAAGGCAGAGTTCAATCATATCCCTTAACAAAAGGAATGTCCTAATTACTACATGCCCAAGGCAGGATATGGAGAGGGTGTGGAAGTGTGGAAGGCACTAATCCGATGGAGATGACTAGCAAACCGTTCTATCCCAGCTCCCTAAAGTCTCCTACCCCAATCCTCCCCCAGATTGCAGCTCACCAAAATTTCCCTCCTACTGCCAAGTAAGGCTGCCATGCCAGAGAACTGCTAGGATTTATTTTCCTAAGAATTGTAGGACAGACATATCAGAATTCACACGCTACATCCCGGGAGACGTACTCATTTATAACTTGGCAGCAGTCTCAGGTCTCACTTGACACTCACGGGTGGCAGATTCATGAAGATGGGACTGCTTGTACCAGTGGTGCCCAGTTCAGAGGAAGCAAAGACTGACAACACTCGTCCAGTCTCCAGCCGGAGTTTCAGATGGCCATCCTCCACAGTGTGATCACCAAGACAGCCCCGACGTCTGATCCTCGAGGAAAGGGTACTCTGCATCCTGGTCAGGACTCTTAGCTGCAGGGTGTCATTGACACCCACATAGGGGGGTCGCTTCTCTTCCTGCCTCATATTCTGGAAGCTTCGTCCTCAGGCCAGAATATAGTGAAGCAATTTAGGGCATCGCTCTACTCCTAAGAAGCTTTCAAAGGAGCTGGATTCTAAACCTTCCTTGGCGTGTATTTATTTCCAGCTTAAAGAAGATTCTTTCATGATTCTGTGAGTTAAGAGGTTACCACAACTACTGTGAACTTGGTGAATCATGTAGAATGTTTACCTGGGCTTTCTATACACTGCTCTGAACAATATCAAGTCTCTCATACACATCCTTAAACACTTTTATTATAGCTTTCCCAGTGATGTCATGTAAGACATTTAAAAAACCTTTGTGTCCCACAACTAGCTTCTGTTGGGACAAACCAGATGTTCGATTACTTCTGTCCCTCTGCAGGTATTTGAATGAGAAACCAGAGTTAATACTAAACCTTAACTAAGTAAAGCCTACAAGATATTACCCTACACCCTTAAGTGAAAGTGAAAGTATTAGTCGCTCAGTTGTGTCTGACTCTTTGCAATCCCACAGACTGTAGCCTGCCAGGCTCCTTTGTCCATGGGGATTCTTCAGGTAAGAACAGTGGAGTGGGTTGCCATTTCCTTCTCCAGGGGATCTTCCCAACCCAGGGATTGGTCTCCCACATTGCAGGCAGATTCTTGACCTCTGAGCCACCAGGAAGCCACACCCATTAAAGAGCACAGTATTTTTTTCTCCCCTATCATAAAGATGTCACTGACTCCAACTTTTTTCTTAAGCAAGTTTATATGATCATTTTTAATTTCCAGGAAATGAAGAAATCTCCAATTATATTCTGATGTATGTTACTGTTATTGTTTCCATATGAGAAAACCAGGGACGTTGCTGTTGAAGGAAAAACAGCCCATTCCTGGCAGAGCTGGGTAAGGTCACATGAAAACCAGTGGTTTGCTTGTTAAAACCCAGCCACATAGGAGTTTGTCTTCACTGTGACAAGACCAGAGCTCAGCACCCAATCAACCTGTCCTCAAGGACTGGTGGCATTTCAGCGTAATCATCATGGAAAAACTGCAGTTGTACAAGGTAAAACTATGGTTTTTTCCAGTAGTGATGTACAGATGTGAGAGTTGGACCAGAAAGAAGGCTGAGTGACAAAGAATTGATGCTTTCGAATTGTGGTGCTGGAGAAGACTCTTGAGCATTCCTTGGATAGCAAGAAGATCAAACTAGTCAATCCTAAAGAAAATCAACCCTGAATATTCATTGGAAGGACTGGTGCTAAAGCTCCAATACTTTGACCACCTGATGTGAAGAGTTGACTTACTGGAAAAGACGCTGATGCTGGGAAAGACTGAAGGCAGGAGAAGGGGGCAGTAGAGGATGAGACAGTTAGACAGCATCACTGACTCAATGGACACGGGTTTGAGCTAACTCTGGGAGATAGTGAAGGACAGAGGAGCCTGATGTGCTGAAGTCCATGGGGGTTGCAAAGAGTCAGACACACCTAGCGACTGAACAGCAACAACAAGGCAAACTCTCCCACGGGAGTATTTTCCTCATTTGGATTTTTTTAAAAACAGGTGTTTTTTATTTGTACTTTTTAAACTTTCAGTGTCTTTTGGAATTGAGTGATTTTTTGTAATCTGATGATGGGAGATGATTAAAAAATTCAGGATTAGTAGATCTTAAAAGTTCTCATCACAAGAAAAAAAATTATGACTATGTGTGGTGGTGGATGTTAACTACACTTCTTACGGTCATCACCTCACAATATATACCTATACCAAATCATTAGGTTGTACTCCTAAAACTAATACACAATTATACATGATAATAAAAAATCTCAGTAGTAAAGGATCAGGAATAAAGAGGTCCAAAATTTGCAGTCATCTAAATAAAAAATAATTATATATGTATATACATGACCAAGTCAGTAATGGGAGTGTTTCTTATTTGTCTTAAAAAAAAAAGCTTTATATCTTATTAGCAGTTGAAATATAAAGACAGATAAATACATTTAGCACAGGGTCTGGCACGTTTAGGTGCTTAGGAAATAGATTTATTTTTTAGGAATCTCTGGCAATCTGAGGTATGGAATCTTTGTAAGCCTGTATGGTATTTAACAGGAATGTCAAAAGCATAGCTCTTATGCTCTGCCAAGAATTGTAGTGGCTCTGACTGTTGTCCCGTCCCTCCAAATTTTATACCATGCTCTTCTTTCAACCCTACCCAACAAGTCTGCTAGATGCTTATTGTAAATCTGACTAAGACAAATATAATATTTAAGAAAACTGAGGAATAAACTATATTAAATACACTTTTAGATAAAGAATAACAATATAAAACTGAAAGCCATGTTGCATAAGAGAAAAATAACAAAACTTCTATTGACTTTAGAGCTGGATTAAAAGCTGCTCTTAAAGCTTCACTCTGCCCAGCCTACATTTCCCAGTCACTTTGGGTTTTATAGATGTTTCATGATCATTGGCCTTTAAGGGCACTTAGTTAGTGTGTCTGTGGGAGCCATGCAAACCCACAACAATGATTTACCAGAGAGGAGGGGTAAGGTTTTTCTGGTCAGAGGAGTTTTGCTCAAAATGGAAAATCCCTTGAGATCCATTGATTGGCTATTTTTAAATTATTGAGTTATTTGCTTATGCAGCACTTAAAGCAGAAGGAGGAAAGTCCTCAGTGCCTAAATATATTAAGACTGAATTTCATAGGGAAAAAAAAGAAGAAGAAAATTATTGTTTTTATTTGTCTGTCGTCCATCAGCAAATCTGTAGCATGCACTGATGGGAGGTTGCACTTTGCAGTCCTGTTGCTTGGGTATAATTGCTTATGTCTTTAAAGAAGAATACTGTCAGTCAAAACCTAAGTAGGCCACCGTCATAGCTACTCAAAGAGGATTCTAGGGGAGTCTCTTCAGATGACCTTCCTTCAAACATTCATCTTTTCCTGGCATCCGAGTGTTCTCTCAACACTGAGAGTGGCTCCTTGAATTGAAAGGCTGTAGCTGTTTTTGTGACATAACAATTGATTTTTCTTTCTGATATGACTTCGCATATCATACTGAGCTTCACAACCCGCCTACATCAATACAAAGTGGTTTTTAAAGAGCTCAGATAGGAGTCATGTGTGGGCCACATATGTATATAAATAGATGTAACAGATCTTTTTTATTCCTACCACAACAAAGTATAAGAAGCATAGCATAATAAAGTTAACTTCTTTATTTGATGAAAAGCTTTTCTACTTTACACCATGCGATGCTGTACTTTCCAAGCAGAAAGCACCAGTCACTTCCAGCCCCCCTGGAAGAGTGGGCACTAGTAGGGGAATATCCTATCTGATTTCGTGGAAATCATGATTCCATTTTTTAATTAAAGAAGAACCTCATTCTCCGAATGCTCTCCTGTACATCATTCTAAGCTAGGTAGCCTGAACACAGTTTGAGACTGGAAAGAGGCCGCCCAAGGTGCTTATTAGGGAACTTTCCTGGCGGACCACTGAAAAATATCCTAAAGTGTGACTCATCACGTCTGCATCAAGTTATGAAAAAAGTAAGGCTTGTTAACCTGCTGTTTGGAAACCAGAGCACTTTTATCAGTTCATATAATTGCTAACCCCTTATTCACTGCTCAGCACTGCAGAGTTCTTTACCTCCTAAGATCCCACTAATTGCTGACAGATTTGATTTCTCCCTGACAGCAGGAGTCCTGTTTCTGGCCTTTACATCAAGTAATTGCTTTATTTTCCTCCCTCTGCTCTAAAAAACGGAATTCCCTTCTCCCCTGCTTGAACCCCTTTAATGGCTTCTTTCTCTGTTATTAAATCCTTGCCATTTAAATCACATTTAGTGATGTTTTGAATAACTGATTCCAATTACTCCAGCTCTTACCAAGAAGCAGCTGAAAACGCAAGTCATTACTTGCCCACAGACAAGCGGCTTTACCTTGCAGCCAAGTCTCTGGTGAACTGTATTGTGTTTCTTCTCAGTACGGGGCAATTTAGACGCACAGGAGTCTGATGCTCAGCAAATAGCCAGCCGCCGGAGCGCTCCTCCACTATCATCTGTGTATAATAGACGTTAGACTTTATATTTATTTTATAAACAGCCCAATTCCTTAAAGAAATCATTCCTTCCTTCCCATAGAGGCCGAGGTGGGCCACTTGGAACAGCAGAGATGCGCAGCTGACCGCCCCGTGACCCACCATGAGGCTGCTCTTCAAAGGTTTGGCGCAACTCGTGGTGGGGCCCACACTCAACAGTGGCCCGGCCATGACAATGCCACGCCCAGGCCTCAGCTGTGACAGACTCGGCTTCTGCAGTCCCAGTTTGTTTTCCCTTGATGTTGCAGAGTTGTCTTTTTTTTAATCTCTGCCATCTTGTCTTCCCCCTCTCCCCATGCTTTTGGGGAGCAGTGCTCCCCAGTTGAGTACTGCTGTCTATTTATATTTTAATTTACTTGGCATGCACTTGGCACTGTGTTTTTACTTATTGATCAAATTCATGGCATGACCGTATTTCTGTTATCATCACATCATTTCAGGCTTTGGGTGGATCCTGGTTCTCAATCACAATGGATGAGAGATGAACAGAAATTTTACTCTGTTGCTTGAGGTATACATCTAATCTGATTTTGGCCTCATGAACGGTTTTGGCCTCACTTATACTGTATATTTTCTTGCCCTGTTTGTCCTAAGGAAACATGATTTTGTTGGGCATAACATTTCATGCAGGAAAGCCTTTGTTACACAAGGGATTTAGGTGGTGTGGCGTAATTTATATGTCTTTGGCATTCTTATTTTAAACACTGAACAACCAATTAATTGTATAAACACTTGTATAACATGTTGGATTTAAACGGTCCACCACGTAATCTGGACATGGCCTGGTCATCACGGCTCTTGGGCGTATCTAACCTAATGAAAATGTGTATCTGACAAACGTGAAATCAGACTCATACTTTTAATTTGATTAACTAACTGTATGTCTCTGCTGTGACTGGGGCTTAGGAAGGTTATCACTCATTTCAAACTTGAGATTGTGAGAGAAATGAAAAGGTTTCTCAATTTTATATACTACATCTAGACGTGAAAAGAGTTTTGTGTGGGCAGCTGTGTTCAAAGCTTTAATCAATATCATCACCATAAAAATAAATAATTTGTGTGGAAGTTAATTAATTCTGTTTGGTATTGTACTGACTCTTCTCTACTTTGCTGAGGGTCCGACCGAGCTATAGACGTCAATCCACTGCCAGATAGAGGAAGAACTTTGCTTCCTGAAAATCACGGACATTTTGGTTTTCATCTTTTTATTAAAGTAGTCAATTTAAGTAGGTCACTTAACTTGAAATCGATTATTCTGTGATTTGACCCCCTTCGAAACAGTGACAAAAACACAAGTGTCTGAAAGAATTTAAATGAGGCGTCAAGAGCGTTTCAAAGTCCTCGTGGGCAAGAGGGCAGAGGCACACTGATAAACAGCAAATTCATTTGGGGTTTTGTCTTTCCTGTTTTTAAACATTGCCTTTTAAATGATTGATGCTTGGTATTTGTGAAAAGTGCTACCCTGGATGGCCCGGAGACTTGGGTCTTCTATTTTATGCGGAAAAGGAAGCCAGGGCAGGGGCACCACCCATTCTAGAGACTGTATTATTCATGGGCTTCAAATCTAAGGCCATTACCTAATTTCCCTCAGTCAGCCTCAGAACCCGGGCGGTGCTAATCCATCCACAGAGAGAAAAACCTTTTTATGATTCTAGGACTGAGTACATATCAGGAGAAACGGTCCAACCTTCCCTGGCATCTATTATAAATAGGTAGCCCTCCATTTCTGCCTAGCTCTCACCTCCTATCAATTCTTTGTGCAGAAATCCATTTGCAGAGGGGCTTCCAAAGCCTCAGTGCTTCTCTTACCAAGGTTTCTGGAGGAGCTCTCTGGTGGCAGACAGTGTACTGTACGGGTTGTCAAGACAAGGCAGCTTTTGCGCCTTAAGTGCCAAGCTCATCAGGTCGAGCAGGTGTGGGGCCAGGGACGAGTCTTCTTAGAGTCATTTAGTGGAGGGCTTCCTGGTGGCTCAGACTGTCAAGAATCTACCTGCAATGCAGGAGACCCAGCTTAGACCCCTGGGTCAGGAAAATCCCCTGGAGGAGGAAGCAGCACCCTGCTCCAGGATCTTTCATCACTGGTGCACAAGCTCAGTAGTTGCTGCACACCGATGCAGTTGCCCCTCAGTATACGGGATCTGTTTCCCAATCAGGGATCAACCTACATCTCCTGCATTGAAAGGTGGATTCTTAACCACTGGGCCACCCCAGAAGTCCCTGGGCAAACTTCATGTTTGAAATCAATGTTGGAACTCATCAGAAAGATACTTCTTTATCCAATATTAGGTACTTCGTTGCTTGAACTTAAAAAGAGAACAGACAATAAAACACAGCATGTATTATTATTTATCAATAATAATGATAATTTCTTAATATTATATATTAATGTTATTGAGCAAACTCCAGGAGATAGTGGAAGACAGAGGAGACTGGTGTGCTACACAGTCCATGGGGTTGCAAAGAGTCAGACGTGACTAAACGACCAAACAACAACAACGTTGATGTTATAGTATGAATACTATGTTAAGATAGTATGTTAAGATATGTATGGTTACGTCCCTTCACTGTTCTGAAACTACCTCAACGTTGTTAATCGGCTATGAAAATTAAAATGTTACTCAGTCGTGTCCGACTCTTTGCAAGCCATGGACTGTAGCCCGCCAGGCTCCTCTGTCCACGGAATTCTCCAGGCAAGAATACTGGAGTGGGTTGCCATTTCCTCCTCCAGGGGATCTTCCTGACCCAGGGAGTGAACCTGTTTTCCTACGTCTGCTGCATTGGAAGGCAGGCTCTTTACCACTAGCACCACCTGGGAAGCTCTATACTCCAACACAAAATAAAAAGTTTAAAATTTGAAAAGATTATATATATATATATGTGTGTGTGTGTATGTATACATATACCATGTTAAGTATTTATATATTACTGTGTACAAATGCTATATATGTGACATTATATGTAATATGTGATGGTATATGTAATATAACATTGTTAATAATGATAATATGAAGACAGCATCAGTACTGACCAAAATAATTGGGTTCCTGAGAGTCTGTAAGTGCTTTATACCTGGTAAAACTACAATGAAGTTCATTTAGAGCATTTCATTTAACAGATCACATCTGTGCCCTTAATGAATAGTAATTAAAACTCACAGCAGCACTCCCATTAGGTGACAAAGGGTTATTATACATACTTTCTAAGACAGATAGACTTTAGACCACGGAGTCTGGCCTTTTATGTGGATGTCAGCATTCAGGAGGAAATTGAGACTTAATTCTAAATTTTCCATTTCTAGAGGACTAGGTCCTCTTTTAGAAACAACCGTTAAGCCTGAGAATCAGCATTCTGACTCGACCCCTTGCCACTGTAGCATGGAGTGGCGGGCAAGTGCTGCGGCAGTCTCTAGTCCTGACTCTTTAACTAAGGGTGGTGGGATTGCCCTTGCTTGAGACATTCATCCTCAGTCTCTCATCTGCAGAATGAGAGGCTGCACTGTATCTTGGTCAAACTCGTTTAACTATCGTAAGCACTGAATTTCTCTCTGCCCCAATATTCCTGGCAAGAGCCACTGTAGCCAGCGACATTCCCTGTAGAACCCAACCCATCTCTTTTTGGGAACGGACTCTGTCTATTAAGGAATGTACAAACAGTCCCTGAGCACCCTACTCCTCCCCCTCAGGGCTTCAGCTGCTTCTTGTTAGTGGGCTAATGCCTCTTCTTCCCCCCTTAACTTGCCTGGTCTGTAGCCCTTGACTGCTTGGATGATGAGTTCTCAGTTGCCTTCTGTTATGTCTTCAGGATCCAGCCTGCTGTCCCTGAGCACAGACACCTACTATTTCTAGTGCATTTCTTAGCTATGGTTAAGATGTCATGGGTCTAAATTCTTCGATCTTTCAGGTCCTTTCCTTAGCATCCTTGGTCCCTGACAGTTCCTACAGGCTGTTGCTATTCCCTAACATGGCAATGATACCCCTCAGCAAGACAGGTCTTATTTTGGTTCATCCAGAAGCCCAACTCTGAAACAAGGATTCAGATGCAAGTAGTTTATTTGGGAGGTGAAGGAAACATGGGTAGGAAAGTAGGGGAAAGAGGCAGAGAGATAATTTGACCCCAAAAGGAGCGTCATCAAACAAGCAGTTGTTGTGTTAGTTGCTCAGTCATGTCCAACTTTGCCATCCCAGTGGGCTGCCATTCCCTTCTCCAGGGATCAAGCAAGTTACCAGAGTCAATAAGTGGACCTTCCCCACAGGGAACTCTGTGAAGCAAAGTGGAATATGAGCTCAAAGAGGTACTAAGCTCTGCGGGGTGAGAGAGAGCTGGGGTATTTATACACCAACTGCCATTGTCATCCAGATGAAAGGAAGGCTTTAATTCTTGGGCACTTCCTGCCTACCCATGCTTAGCAGAATTGGTTCTGCTCACCAGAAAAGGCCGTCAGGTAGATAGGTACCAGGCTTGGAAGTTGGGAGACAGGGAGAGGACAGCCAATGGTAGGACTGGAAGGAATCCATGCAAGTGCCCCCAGCCCATCAGGGTTTGAATACAGGCACTGAGTTTCTATCACTCGAAGGATTCTAACCATCCCATTAAGAGAGCTCAGTGATGAAANTATTATTTATCAATAATAATGATAATTTCTTAATATTATATATTAATGTTATTGAGCAAACTCCAGGAGATAGTGGAAGACAGAGGAGACTGGTGTGCTACACAGTCCATGGGGTTGCAAAGAGTCAGACGTGACTAAACGACCAAACAACAACAACGTTGATGTTATAGTATGAATACTATGTTAAGATAGTATGTTAAGATATGTATGGTTACGTCCCTTCACTGTTCTGAAACTACCTCAACGTTGTTAATCGGCTATGAAAATTAAAATGTTACTCAGTCGTGTCCGACTCTTTGCAAGCCATGGACTGTAGCCCGCCAGGCTCCTCTGTCCACGGAATTCTCCAGGCAAGAATACTGGAGTGGGTTGCCATTTCCTCCTCCAGGGGATCTTCCTGACCCAGGGAGTGAACCTGTTTTCCTACGTCTGCTGCATTGGAAGGCAGGCTCTTTACCACTAGCACCACCTGGGAAGCTCTATACTCCAACACAAAATAAAAAGTTTAAAATTTGAAAAGATTATATATATATATATGTGTGTGTGTGTATGTATACATATACCATGTTAAGTATTTATATATTACTGTGTACAAATGCTATATATGTGACATTATATGTAATATGTGATGGTATATGTAATATAACATTGTTAATAATGATAATATGAAGACAGCATCAGTACTGACCAAAATAATTGGGTTCCTGAGAGTCTGTAAGTGCTTTATACCTGGTAAAACTACAATGAAGTTCATTTAGAGCATTTCATTTAACAGATCACATCTGTGCCCTTAATGAATAGTAATTAAAACTCACAGCAGCACTCCCATTAGGTGACAAAGGGTTATTATACATACTTTCTAAGACAGATAGACTTTAGACCACGGAGTCTGGCCTTTTATGTGGATGTCAGCATTCAGGAGGAAATTGAGACTTAATTCTAAATTTTCCATTTCTAGAGGACTAGGTCCTCTTTTAGAAACAACCGTTAAGCCTGAGAATCAGCATTCTGACTCGACCCCTTGCCACTGTAGCATGGAGTGGCGGGCAAGTGCTGCGGCAGTCTCTAGTCCTGACTCTTTAACTAAGGGTGGTGGGATTGCCCTTGCTTGAGACATTCATCCTCAGTCTCTCATCTGCAGAATGAGAGGCTGCACTGTATCTTGGTCAAACTCGTTTAACTATCGTAAGCACTGAATTTCTCTCTGCCCCAATATTCCTGGCAAGAGCCACTGTAGCCAGCGACATTCCCTGTAGAACCCAACCCATCTCTTTTTGGGAACGGACTCTGTCTATTAAGGAATGTACAAACAGTCCCTGAGCACCCTACTCCTCCCCCTCAGGGCTTCAGCTGCTTCTTGTTAGTGGGCTAATGCCTCTTCTTCCCCCCTTAACTTGCCTGGTCTGTGGCCCTTGACTGCTTGGATGATGAGTTCTCAGTTGCCTTCTGTTATGTCTTCAGGATCCAGCCTGCTGTCCCTGAGCACAGACACCTACTATTTCTAGTGCATTTCTTAGCTATGGTTAAGATGTCATGGGTCTAAATTCTTCGATCTTTCAGGTCCTTTCCTTAGCATCCTTGGTCCCTGACAGTTCCTACAGGCTGTTGCTATTCCCTAACATGGCAATGATACCCCTCAGCAAGACAGGTCTTATTTTGGTTCATCCAGAAGCCCAACTCTGAAACAAGGATTCAGATGCAAGTAGTTTATTTGGGAGGTGAAGGAAACATGGGTAGGAAAGTAGGGGAAAGAGGCAGAGAGATAATTTGACCCCAAAAGGAGCGTCATCAAACAAGCAGTTGTTGTGTTAGTTGCTCAGTCATGTCCAACTTTGCCATCCCAGTGGGCTGCCATTCCCTTCTCCAGGGATCAAGCAAGTTACCAGAGTCAATAAGTGGACCTTCCCCACAGGGAACTCTGTGAAGCAAAGTGGAATATGAGCTCAAAGAGGTACTAAGCTCTGCGGGGTGAGAGAGAGCTGGGGTATTTATACACCAACTGCCATTGTCATCCAGATGAAAGGAAGGCTTTAATTCTTGGGCACTTCCTGCCTACCCATGCTTAGCAGAATTGGTTCTGCTCACCAGAAAAGGCCGTCAGGTAGATAGGTACCAGGCTTGGAAGTTGGGAGACAGGGAGAGGACAGCCAATGGTAGGACTGGAAGGAATCCATGCAAGTGCCCCCAGCCCATCAGGGTTTGAATACAGGCACTGAGTTTCTATCACTCGAAGGATTCTAACCATCCCATTAAGAGAGCTCAGTGATGAAACCACGTGAGTCAGACTTTAGCGGCAGCCTATATCCCAGCTTGGGTTCTTCTGTGCCCATCTTTTCCTTCTTCCCGGCACCTCACTCCTTCAGCTACTTTCCCTTCTTACAACCTCCTTCTAGCTTCTGACTCAGCACTTCTTTTCTCAACAAATGACCAGTTTTTGTCTTACAGTTGAGTTTTCTGCTCCCCAGATGTGCTATATTGCTACTGTCTCTGCTTGTTCTCTCTACTAAACTGTTCCAGGAAAAGTCCAGTGGCTTAGATTTCCAACATTTCCCCTACCTTCCCTGACTTTGGCCTCAGAAGGTCAAAAATAAGGTTTAAGGGATATGATTAACATTTTGCATTTGTAAGGCACTTTATAGTCTATTGGGCTTCCCCGGTGGCACTGGTGGTAAAGAAACTGCCTGCTAATGTGGGTGGATATAAGAGATACAGGTTCAATCCCCAGGTTGGGAAGATCCTTTGGAGGAGGGCACAGCAACCCACCCCAGTATTCTTGCCTGGGAATCCTGGACAGAGGAACTTGACAGGCTAAGGTCTAGTTTATAAAGAATTTAATAGGTTAAAAGCATTGAACTTGCATTTTGGTTCTCATACTTACTGACTCTGTAACAATGGCAAGCCATTCCCTATTAGCTGTCAGTTTCCTTCTCTGGAAAATAAGACTAATAATGTTAATATCTGTCCTCCTTACATCACCAGAGTTGTTGCAAGGTTGAATAGGGCAGTGGGTCCCAGACAACTATCACGAGTTTCATCTACGTTTTGGTGACCTGAGTTTTCAAGATTTTGCAATCTGGTTTTCACTCTGTGCTGTTTTGACAGCAGTCTTGTGGGAAAGTGGTCAAGGTAATGTTTTCTTTGTTTTGAGAGTAAAGAAACAAAGACTCTCTTCTGACTCTCGTGCCAGCGTGTATCATTCTCAGATGCATGCAAAGAATTATTGTAGCTTTGAATCACATCCCATCTAAAATATATTTGTAATGTTACATTCTTCAAGAGAAAAGCAAATATGTGACATTCTTTGAATAAGTAGAGTCACAAATCTGAGGTCCTGGAACAACTGAAAGTGTATGAGACTTGGATGCTTAGAAAAAGTTTTGCTTTCTCTCTTAAAATTCGCCTCACAGTTGACTGGATCAGTCATTTGTGATTCTAAAATGTACAAATCCAATTGGGCTAAGAAACCAAGGACTATGTACTTATCTGTTATTGCTTCTTTAAAAAAAATTCTCCCCAATGACTTTTAATTTCCTAGATAGGGGGCAGCCAGCCTTTTGAAGAAACTCATTTATTTCATCGTCACTCTGAGTTCCTAATGTAAACGTCTTTAGGGGCTGATTTAGAAGAACGAGGACAAGACATTTCCACTGTTGCCTGAGGCCAATTTACATCTCTTAGAGATGAAGAGGCAGAAGGTAAACATAAGCTGAAGCTCATCATGACTTATATACCATGGAATTTTTTTATATATCATTTCACACAGATCCGTTTTTAGAAGTTGAATTATGTGATATTTTTAAAGTCAAATATCTGCAAAGGAAATTGGACTGACCCGACTCTGCCTCCGAGGTTTCAGGTTAAAGGATGTTGTGAAATTTGAAGCAATTTTGTTTTCCATGCACATATTCTTTTTTAGGAAGAAAATCTTCCTTTGCTTCACATTCCTTCTTGTGCCCACAGAAATGCTTGATTTGGTTTGGTATGAGTCAAACAAACTGTTCTCATCATAGTGGAGCAAAGGGAAAAAAGAGCTTTTCATTCAAGTTATGGGTTCTGGAAAAACCTGTGTAAAAGCATTCTATGGGACTGTCGTTGTTGGCCACTCTTTTGTGATTTATCTGTAGAATAGTCATTTTCTCCTGTGCCCAACAGGAAAATAATGGAGCATGAGAAAACTCAGCCCATTAAAGTGCAGGAAGTGTAGAAAAGTGCTTATCGCACTCCTTTTTCTCTCCATCGTATGAATGTTCTTGCACATGTGTGAATTCTTTCTCTTCTGTCTTTCCAGGCTTCCCTCAAGATTGTGCCCTGTCAGTCCAGCAGGTTTGGGAGATGGACTGCAAGGTGGGAATCATATCCAAGGCCAAATTTCCCGGGATGATGTGCGTATGTATTAAATCTCACCTACTACCAGTATTAGAGCTTCCCCGGTAGCACCAGTGGTAAAGAATAAACCTGCCAATGCAGGAGACACACCAAAAAATGTAGGTTTGATCCCTGGGTTGGGAAGATCCCGTGGAGTAGAAAATGAGAAGCCACTCCAGTATTCTTGCCTGGAAGATTCTATGGGCAGAGGAGTCAGGCTACAGTCCAAGGGGCCGCAGTCAGACACGACTGAGCAGATACACACATACTAGTGTTATGATTTGGTTAACATGGTTTATATACATAATTATCATTCTTAAATCACAATACTTAAAGATGGATACTTAACGAAAAAAGAAGTTAAAATGAGCCAAAGATAAGAATCAGACAATTATTGGGACTTCCCTGATGGTCCAGTGGTTAAGAGTCCACACTTCCAATACAGGGGACATGAGTTTAATCCCTAGCCATAGAACTAAGGTCTCACATGCCGTGTGGTGTGGCCAAAAACATAAAGAAACTAAACAACCCTTTCTTCTATTACAGAAAGCTTCTTAGCAAATCAGATGGTAAATAATCTGCCTGCAATGTGGGAGACCCAGGTTCGATCCCTGGATGGAGAAGATCCCCTGGAGAAGGAAATGGCAACCCACTCCAGTATTCTTGCCTGAAGAATCCCATGGACAGAGGAGCCTGGTGGGCTACAGTCCATGGGATCACAAAGAGTTGGACACAATGGAGCAACTTAACACTTTTTCAGCAAATGAAAAAATAAAACATCATCGCAATCAGAGAGGAATGAGACTAAGACCTCGGTGAACCCTCTTAGAGACTCAGTCATCCTGTATTATAATTTGGAGATGCTGGAATAACTTCTTTGATGTACTGGGACACAACTAATGCCAACTCAGAAGCTCTTTAAAATATCTAGTGTATCTTCTCCAGGGGATCTTCCCGACTCAGGGATCGAACCCAGGTCTCCTGTATTACAGGCAGGTTCTTTACTATCTGAGCCACCAGGAAAGCCCAGTGTATCAGGCAATGAGATATTAAAATTAGAGCAAGAACAGGCCTGATAAATCAGAGGAGATTGGGCCCCTGTGGAGGAGCTCTTGTGGTTTCGGTGGTGGTGGTGGTCTTGGTGAGGGAATGGAGCCTCTTGAGTTTTAGGAAATGATCTGGGGAAAAAATATCTTAGGATCTCAGGTCCAGAAGGAAACTGTGGATCCCACCCAGTCTGCCCACCTGCCTTTAGGTTAGACTACACCAAACCTTATGAAAATTCCATGGACCTTATACATTGCAACTTAGTAGCATTGTTGCAAGAGAAAGAAGTAATCCATTTGTTTTCCCTTCTGAAAAACCTACCTCAGCCTTAAGGAATTAGTTCGCACCTCTCAAATTGTTGTTGATTCTGAGATAAAATATTGTACAGAAGTGCCGAGCATCGTTGCTCACAATGCTTCTCCCCTTTCAAAATCAGCTTTGGCAACACTTAAGTTTTGTATGGTTTGCCTTTCTGGTTTGAGATCTTGCATGACTTAAAAACACTAACCAACAAGTAAATGTCAAAAGATGAAAAAAAATCTACCACATTCTGTTTTTCATAAAAATGTAGATTTAATAAATTTCTAAAGGAGAACAGAATGGGCACATTAGAACACTGCCAAAGTTATAAACTCTGACAGTCCCACATACTGAGATGAACAGGAAAATGCGTTTCACAAGAAATAAAATGCATTTTCCGTCCTCTGGATTTGTTGAAGAAGAAGAAGAAAAGCACATCTGTCTCAAATTTCTTTGAAGGAACTGAAGGCATTCGGTTTTCTTGAGTGAATAGACTTACTCTTTCCGCTGGGTTACCTCAGTTCAGTTCAGTTCAGTCGCTCAGTCATGTCCGACTCTTTGTGACCCCATGAATCGCAGCTCGCCAGGCCTCCCTGTCCATCACCAACTCCCGGAGTTCACTCAGACTCATGTCCATTGAGTCAGTGATGCCATCCAGCCATCTCATCCTCTGTCGTCCCCTTCTTCTCCTGTCCCCAATCCCTCCCAGCATCAGAGTCTTTTCCAATGAGTCAACTTTTCATATGAGGTGGCCAAAGTACTGGAGTTTCAGCTTTAGCATCAGTCCTTCCAAAGAAATCCCAGGGCTGATCTCCTTCAGAATGGACTGGTTGGATCTCCTTGCAGTCCAAGGGACTCTCAAGAGTCTTCTCCAACACCACAGTTCAAAAGCATCAATTCTCCGGTGCTCAGCTTTCTTCACAGTCCAACTCTCACATCCATACATGACCACAGGAAAAACCATAGCCTTGACTAGACGGACCTTTGTTGGCAAAGTAATGTCTCTGCTTTTCAATATGCTGTCTAGGTTGGTCATAACTTTTCTTCCAAGGAGTAAGCATCTTTTAATTTCATGGCTGCAGTCACCATCTGCAGTGATTTTGGAGCCCCCCCAAAATAAAGTCTGACACTGTTTCCACTGTTTCCCCATCTATTTGCCATGAAGTGATGGGACCAGATGCCATGATCTTCATTTTCTGAATGTTGAGGTTTAAGCCAACATTTTCACTCTCCACTTTCACTCTCACCAAGAGGTCAGGAGCGGCAGCCAGGAGGAGCTACTCTGCTGCCAAGGTCAGGGGCAGTGGCTGAGAGTGCCAGGCTGCAGCAGCGCAGGAGCAGCCGAGAGGAGCTACCCCACATCCGAGGCCAGGGGCGGCAGCTGGGAGGAGCAGCCCCACATCTAAGGAGCAGTGGCTGCGCGGGCGCAGGAGGGCCTAGAGGAGCTATTCCACGTTCAAGGTCAGGAGGGGCGGTGGTGAGGATATACCCTTTGTCCAAGGTAAGGAGCAGCGGCCATGCTTTGCTAGAGCAGCCGTGAAGAGATATCCCATGTCCAAGGTAAGAGAAACCTAGGTAAGACGGTAGGTGTTGCAAGAGGGCATCAGAGAGCAGACACACTGATGCCATAATCACAGAAACTAGTCAGTCTAATCACACTAGGACCACAGCCTGGTCTAACTCAATGAAACTAAGCCATGCCCTGTGGGGCCACCCAAGATGGGCGGGTCATGGTGGAGAGGTCTGACAGAATGTGGTCCACTGGAGAAGGGAATGGCAAGCCACTTCAGTATTCTTGCCTTGAGAACCCCATGAACAGTATGAAAAGGCAAAATGATAGGCTACTGAAAGAGGAACTCCCCAGGTCAGTAGGTGCCCAATATGCTACTGGAGATTAGTGGAGAAATAACTCCAGAAAGAATGAAGGGATGGAGCCAAACACAAACAATACCCAGTTGTGGATGTGACTGGTGATAGAAGCAAGGTCCGATGCTATAAAGAACAATATTGCATAGGAACCTGGAATGTCAGGTCCATGAATCAAGGCAAATTTGAAGTGGCCAAACAGGAGATGGCAAGAGTGAACATCGACATTCTAGGAATCAGCGAACTAAAATGTACTGGAATGGGTGAATTTAACTCAGATGACCATTATATATACTACTGTGGGTTACCTTAGAGGGCTTTTAAAAAATAATTTCAAATCTATAATAAAATGCAATCAAGGATACAAATTTAACAATCTTTATTTCAATTAACATCTGGAAGCTGGGAATAATTCTCTAGATATAGAAAGAAGATCAATATGAGTAATTAAATCTTTGTAGGGTTGCTTACCACAGGGTTGTATAAAAATAATTATAACATTTTGTGGTGTTATTGTATCATTTTTTTCTCCTAAATTTTTTATTCTCTTGATAAATGTTAGTGTTTAATCTTCCTAAGTGTAAGATTCTTCCCTAGAATGTTAAACTCCTGTAGAATGGACATGTTTTATGTTTTTTGGGATGTGCATGTATGCTAAAACACTTCAGTCATGTCCGACTCTTTGCAACCCTATGGACTGTAGCCTGCCAGGCTCTTCTGACCAGGGGATTCTCCAAGCAAGAATACTGGAGTGAGTTGCCATGCCCTCCTCCAGGGGATCTTCCCCACCCAGGGATCGAACCCATGTCTTTTACATCTCCTGCATTGGCAGGAGGATTCTTTACCACTAACACCACCTGGGAAGCCCCCAAAATGTGATAGTCATAGCCATTTCATAGGTCTTGTGGAAGTCATGTGAATTAATGTTTATAGCTACACAAACAGTCTATGTTTTATTTAATTCAATTTAATTAGATTATGGCAGCACGAAGAAGTGGGTTACAGTGTGGTGGACTCCAGAGCAATACTCTCTGGGTCCAAATCTTTGCTTTGCTTTTCACTGCTTCCTTAATTTTTGGTAAGGTTGGTAATCTGCCCGTCCATCTGTTTCATCACCTGTAAAACAGGAATAATGCTAGTGTCTGCCTCATCTAGTTGTTGTGAAAATTAAATGAGTTAACACCTGTAAGTGCTTCATGTCTGCCCGTAGTCAACAAGCTGGAAGCTGTTGCTGCTTCTCCTATTGTTGCTGCTGTTGTGGTCCATTTGTGTTATTATTCCATTCCAACTGGCCTCTCTGGGGACAAACTGCAGGAACCTCAGTGGCCAAGGAAGGTTACAGACAAGGATGTCTGAGAGCAAATTTCAGAGCTCACATTTTCTGGATTTCTAAGTGGGAGAGGTAATGAATAGGACTAGGTTGCTGCTGCTGCTGCTAAGTTGCTTCAGTCGTGTCCGACTCTGTGCGACCCCATAGACAGCAGCCCACCAGGCTCCCCCACCCCTGGGATTCTCCAGGCAAGAGTACTGGAGTGGGTTGCCATTTCCTTCTCCAATGCATGAAAGGGAAAAGTGAAAGTGAAGTCATCAGTTGTGTCCGACTCTTAGGGACTCCATGGACTGCAGCCCACCAGGCTTCTCCATCCACGGGATTTTCCAGGCAAGAGTACTGGAGTAGGGTGCCATTGCCTTCTCCAAGGGCTAGGTTACTATGTCTCAAAGGGATGGGACAAGGAGGACCATGACTGAAACCAAGAAATGCAGGCAAGTGTAGTGGAAAGCCCAGTCTGAAGACACTTCCTCTCCCACCTCATGCCCCAGTGCCACTTTGTGTCACTGAGACTGCAGTCAGGGGGTGTCCCAAGCACCTAAGGGCAAGGCACTGGGAGAAGACACAATCCATCACTTCACCTCCTTCTGAAGGGTTTCAAAGCATACACCAGAAAAATATTACAAAATAGGAATATTGATAATATTTAAAAACAACTCTCCAAAATGGCAAGAAAGTCTCAATTTAATATTCATATATATACGTCTTTGCAGGTGCAAATGACACATTAGGATATCAAAGGACCAATTCAAACAACCTCTCCAGCTAAGTACCCACTCTGGTTCACCAGCAGACCGTATTATTTAATCTAACAGTGCCCGATCCAGGAGAGAGTCTTCACAACATATAAATAAAGAACTGAACCTGTGTCTACACTGACAATTCAGTGAACGTTGTAGGAAAAAGTCAAATCTCAAATCATTGAAGACTCCATTAGAATAAACTGGCACTTTGGCTCTATGAAGACAAAAGTTCTCAAGTGCTGATTTTCAATTAGTTGTTTTGTTCCTGCATAAACTTAACTATTGATGCTTTTATTGTTCTTGTTTTCTCCTTTTAGGAGAAAAACCCTTCAAATGTCAGTGGCATTGCAAAGTTTTATTTTTATTTTACTTTTCTTTTGAGAAAGAGAGTTATGGGAATATTTCCCACAGATCCTGTCTCTTTAACACCCGCCTGTTTCAGAGATGTTAAGGCTGCTTATTTAAAAATGCAGGTTTGTGGAACTCACATTATGAATGAGTCAGTGTCTTTGACCTATGGGAAAAACGGGAAAGGTACATAAAAACAGAGGGTAAGAAATGTCTTTCAGAAAAATTAATAATATGTAGAGTGCCTCTCATTCATAAAACTAGAAAAACAGTCTTAGCTGAAATGTATTACAGATTTTCTGATATAACTATCTCCAAGGCTAGTTCCAAAACCTAACTCCATATGTCTTTTTTATTTGTTATATATTTTTGTTTGATTATACAAGTTCTGTTTTTCATAAAATATAGATTTCATTATTTCTAAAGAAGAGCATAGTTTTATAGTAAACTGCCTTTTTAAGAAGGATTAATTAGTATATAAATCAAGGAATGTAAGCCTAGAAAAAATACAAAAAGTATGAATGGAAAAATGTTAGCTGGAGTGGGGATTTTTCTCCCTTTTTAATATATATGTTTTACATAACAGGAAATCCTCTAGTTTATTTTTAGAAGGATGTTACATACATGCCTAAAGAAATAACCATAATCTGCTCTTTCATGAGAATATAGATAAGACCTACTGAAATTCCTAAATACTACGTTTTCTGGAAAGTTCCCAGCAATCACAGGGATAGCCTAGTATGAACAAAATTGACACGAGCAGAGAACATAGCCACCTAGATGTTTAAATTCATAATCACCATACATTCTATTACTTGAATTTTCTAAACAGTAGACTGTGTGTGTGTGTGTGTGTGTGTGTGTGTGTGTAAGTCATGTCTGACTCTTTGCCAGCCTTTGGACCATAACTCACCTGGTTCCTCTGCCCATGGGTTTCTCCAGGCAAGAATACTGGAGTGGGTTGCCATGCCTTTCTCCAGGGGATCTTTCCAACCCAGGGATCAAACCCTTGTCTCTTACATCTCCTGCATTGGCAGGCAGGTTCTTTACCTTTAGTGTCACCTGGGCAGGATCAAAACGTAGACCATTCTTGGAATTAAGATGTCCCTTTTCTTCTCCCACTTAACTTTCTGTCCATAATTCATGGTTTGGGGGATCCCTATTTCCCCAACCAGGGATTGAATCTGAACCCTATGCAGTGAAAGCATGGAGTCCTAACCACTGAGCTGCCAGGGAATCCCCTCTTCCTATTTTGATAATTAAGTTCAACCTGATGAGTATCCAAGGAAAGTTATATCTGTGAATCCAGGAATGCCCTCTAGGTTTTGGGCACCTATCCTAATAGTCTTTCTTTCTCTCTGTTTAGTTTATATCTGAGCTTTGAGGATGGATGGCCTCTCTCCTTCCTCTATAATCCGTCAGTCTTTAAACACTTAGCAACTCTTTGTCTGACGGAGAGAAAGTGAGCTTGGTTGCATCCAGAATTATTGATGTGCTTTTGATATGGCCAAAATGGATGTAAATATGCTTTCTGGGTGCAAAGAAAATTAAACACTTGTATGGTGCAATTAAGTAGAAATGGCAGGGTGTCATCATGTTTGATAACTGAGCCGTGTTAACTGACATTAGTGAAAGTAAAAGTGAAAGTGAAGTTGCTCAGTCGTGTCCGACTCTGCGACCCCTTGAACTGTAGCCTACCAGGTTCTTCCATCCCTCCCTGGGATTTTCCAGGCAAGAGTACTGGAAGGGCTTGCAACTTCCTTCTCCAGGGGAATCTTCGTGACTCAGGGATTGAACCCCGGTCTCCTGCATTGCAGGCAGATGCTTTTACCACCTAAGCTGTCATTAGGAGATACCAAAAATCATTATTCTTTTCTTACAGAAGTTTCTTATACGTCTTTCCAGACTTCATGCACCTTAAATTCTAAGCTTTGCATATTACTATCACTATTACTTAAGAAATCAGAGCCAAAATTTGATGGATGTAGAAAACATTTACTTAGATACATCCAAAAGGAGAGATGAACAGACAGATGCAATTATGAGAACAAACATTTGTATCTTTATTGATACAATAGTTTCTTGGGATAAGAAGGCTAATCAAAAGTCATCAGAGGTCAAGGTTTCCATTTCCAGTGCCCATAGGTTGGAGATGATATCAATTCAGTTCAGTTCAGTTCAGTCGCTCAGTCACGTCCAACTCTTTGTGACCCCATGAATTGCAGCACGCCAGGCCCCCCTGTCCATCACCAGCTCCTGGAGTTCACTGAAACTTATGTCCATCTAGTTGGTGATGCCATCCAGCCATCTCATCCTCTGTCATCCCCTTCTCCTCCTGCCCCCAATCCTTCCCAGCATCAGGGTCTTTTCCAGTGAGTCAACTCTTCACATGAGGTAGCCAAAGTATTGGAGTTTCAGCTTTAGCATCAGTCCTTCCAATGAACACCCAGGACTGATCTCCTTTAGAATGGACTGGTTGGACCTCCTTGCAGTCCAAGGGACTCTCAAGAGTCTTCTCCAACACCACAGTTCAAAAGCATCAATTCTTCGGCACTCAGCTTTCTTCACAGTCCAACTCTCACATCCATACGTGACCACTGGAAAAACCATAGCCTTCACTAGACAGACCTTTGTTGGCATAGTAATATTTCTGCTTTTTAATATGCTGCTTAGGTTGGTCATAACTTTTCTTCCAAGGTGTAAGCATCTTTTAATTTCATGGCTGCAATCAACATCTGCAGTGATTTTGGAGCCCAGAAAAATAAAGTCTGACACTGTTTCCACTGTTTTCCCATCTATTTCCCATGAAGTGATGGGACCAGATGCCATGATCTTCGTTTTCTGAATGTTGAGGTTTAAGCCAACATTTTCACTCTCCTCTTTCACTTTCATCAAGAGGCTTTTTAGTTCCTCTTCACTTTCTACCATAAGGGTGGTATCATCTGCATATCTGAAGTTACTGATATTTCTCCCAGCAATCTTGATTCCAGCTGGTGCTTCTTCCAGCCCAGCGTTTCTCAGGATGTATTCGGCATATAAGTTAAATAAGCAAATGGCACATAGATGATATAGCAAGGAGCAAAAGGGTACTGGACAGAATTAAGAGATTTGGCCTTAAGTCTGACTTTATGACTAAACAGTTCTATAGCATTGGGAAATCCTATTGAATTCCGTTTTTTCATTTGCAAAATAAATGGGTTGAGATGAATAATCTGTAAAGTCACTTCTGGTGTTAAGGCTTTAAAATGGACATGAATCATCATCGTCGTATCAATATATATATGAATGAGTGAAAGTCACTCAGTCATGTCAGACTCTGCCACTCTGTGGACTATAGCCTGCCAGGCTCCTCTGTCCACAGAATTTTTCTAGCAAGAATCCTGGAATGAGCTGCCATTCCCTCTACAGGGGATCTTCCCAACCCAAGGATTGAACCAGGGTCTCCTACATTGCAGGTGGATTCTTTACCATCTGAACCACCAAGGAAGTCCAAATATATATGATTAAGACTCTCATTTCCCTCTTTACAGAAAACTCAGATAAAGACTTTTCTCCAACAATAAAGTCAACTAACAATGAGGAAGCAAGTCACCAATAGTATTTTTCAATTTATCCGATTGAATGATAAAATTCTATGCAGATATTTATTGTTTCAGAGAAATGCCACTAGTCTGTTAGGCACAGAAAAGGAGGAGCAGAAAGAAAGTTAGGTATCTCTCTCTCAGGCAAACTGAACCCAGAAATAAGCTTCAGTTGACTCAGTGATCTAGAACTTGGAGCAATACATTCAGAAAGCCCTGGAAGGAAGAAGCGGGAGCTTCTGTCTGTCCCCCAGAAGGCCCTTTGAAACCATAGTGAACAGTTTGCCTTGAGACCTCACCTTTATGCTTCCAGAGTAGCTTAAATAACCAAGTGAAAATATACAGAAGTGCTTTCGCTGCTGAGAGAGAGAAAGTCTTATTCCACAGTAAAAGATCCGCTGACTCATTTCCATTCCACTGCAAATAGAAGCAGAGAAGGCAATGGCAACTCACTCCAGGACTCTTTCCTGGAAAATCCCATGGATGGAGGAGCCTGGTAGGCTGCAACCCACGGGGTCGCAAAGAGTCGGACACGACTGAGCGACTTCACTTTCACTTTTCACTTTCATGAGAAGGAAATGGCAACCCACTCCAGTGTTCTTGCCTGGAGAATCCCAGGGACAAGGGTCGCACAGAGACAGACACAAGTGACTTAACAGCAGCAGCGGCAAATGGAAGACCCTTTGTTCTTTAGAGCTTTAGAGGAAGCAAAGAGAACCCCACCAGCCAATAAGCACGTTAAAGTGACATGGATTTTTGCTTTTGAAGTAAAATGTACATAAGAACTTATGTGATATGCCCAGATTTACTCTCGTTGCAGTAATTTCCATTCAGTGTCCTAAAATTGAAGAGATATGCTCCTTATTGGAGACATGTTCAAAGTTTACCCATCATTGCTGGTCTATCTTCTTCTTCTATAATCTTTGACTTAACTAGGCTGCTAAGATCCTCATTTTGATTATTCCATTGGAAGGTGCCAGAGTCACATCAAAATTAACCTTGGTATTAAAAGGCTCTATTCAGCATTCTTTTCCGTGGGGATGGTCTTGATCCCTGTCTTCTGTACAAGGTCATGAACCTCCACCCTTAGTTCATTAGGCACTCTGTCTATCAGATCTAGGCCCTTAAAATCTATTTCTCACTTCCACTGTATAATCATAAGGGATTTGATTGAGGTCATACCTGAATGTTCTAATGGTTTCCCTTACTTTCTTCAATTTAAGTCTGAATTTGGCAATAAGGAGTTCATGATCTGAGCCACAGTCAGCTCCTGGTCTTGGTTTTGCTGACTGTATAGAGCTTCTCCATCTTTTGCTGCAGAGAATATAATCAGTCTGATTTCGGTGTTGACCATCTGGTGATGTCCATGTGTAGAGTCTTCTCTTGTGTTGTTGGAAGAGGGTGTTTGCTATGACCAGTGCGTTGTCTTGTCAAAACTCTATTAGCCTTCGTCCTGCTTCATTCCTTACTCCAAGGCCAAATTTGCCTGTTGCCCTAGGTGTGTCTTGACTTCCTACTCTTGCATTCCAGTCCCCTATAGTGAAAAGGACATCTTTTTTGGGGTGTTAGTTCTAAAAGGCCTTGTAGGTCTTCATAGAACCATTCCGCTTCTCCCATGTTACTGATTGGGGCATAGACTTGAATTACCGTGATATTGAATGGTTTGCCTTGGAAACGAACAGAGATCATTCTGTCGTCTTTGAGACTGCATCCAAGTACTGCATTTTGGACTCTTTTGTTGACCATGATGGCTGCTCCATTTCTTCTAAGGGATTCCTGCCCACAGTAGTAGATATAATGGTCATCTGAGTTAAATTCACCCATTCCAGTCCATTTTAGTTCACTGATTCCTAAAATGTTGATGTTCACCCTTGCCATCTCCTGGTGACCACTTCCAATTTGCCTTGTTTCATGGACCTAACATTCGAGGTTCCTATGCAATATTGGTCTTTACAGCATCGAACCTTGCTTCTATCACCAGTCACATCCACAACTTGGTATTGTTTGTGCTTTAGCTCCATCCCTTCATTCTTTCTGGAGTTATTTCTCCACTGACCTCCAGTAGCATATTGGGCACCTACTGACCTGGGGAGTTCCTCTTTCAGTATCCTATCATTTTGCCTTTTCATACTGTTCATGGGGTTCTCAAGGCAAGAATACTGAAGTGGTNCTTTGGCTCCATCCCTTCATTCTTTCTGGAGTTATTTCTCCACTGACCTCCAGTAGCATATTGGGCACCTACTGATCTGGGGAGTTCCTCTTTCAGCATCCTATCATTTTGTCTTTTCATACTGTTCATGGGGTTCTCAAGGCAAGAACACTGAAGTGGTTTGCCACTCCCTTCTCAGTGGACCACATTCTGTCGAGAAGGAAGATAGACTTCCTCAGTGATCAATGCAAAGAAATAGAGGACAATAACAGAATGGGAAAGACCAGAGATCTCTTCAAGAAAATTAAAGATACCAAGGGAATATTTCGTGCAAAGATGGGCGTGATAAAGGAAAGAAATGGTATGGACCTAACAGAAGCAGAAGATATTAAGAAGAGGTGGCAAGAATACACAGAAGAACTGTGCAAAAAAGATCTTCATGACCAAGATAATCATGATGGTGTGATCACTCACCTAGAGCCAGACATCCTGGGATGTGAAGTCAAGAGTGTGTTAGAAAGCATCACCACAAACAAAGCTAGTGGAGGTGATGGGATTCCAGTTGAGCTATTTCAAATCCTGAAAGATGACGCTGTGAAAGTGCTGCACCCAATGTGCCAGAAGATTTGGAAAACTCAGCAGTGGCCACAGAACTGGAAAAGGTCAGTTCTCATTCAAATTCCAAAGAAAGGCAATGCCAAAGAATGCTCAAACTACAGCAAAAGTGCACTCATCTCACACACTAGTGAAGTAATGCTCAAAATTCTCCAAGCCAGGCTTCAGCAATACGTGAACCGTGAACTTCCAGATGTTCAAGCTGGTTTTAGAAAAGGCAGAGGAACCAGAGATCAAATTGCCAACATCCGCCAGATCATTGATAAAGCAAGAGAGTTCCAGAAAAACATCTATTTCTGCTTTATTGACTATGCCAAAGCCTTTGATTGTGTGGATCNGTGAACTGTGAACTTCCAGATGTTCAAGCTGGTTTTAGAAAAGGCAGAAGAACCAGAGATCAATTTGCCAACATCCGCCAGATCATTGATAAAGCAAGAGAGTTCCAGAAAAACATCTATTTCTGCTTTATTGACTATGCCAAAGCCTTTGATTGTGTGGATCACAATGAACTGTAGAAAATTCTGGAAGAGATGGGAATACCAGACCACCTGATCTGCCTCCTGAGAAACGTGTATGCAGGTCAGGAAGCAACAGTTAGAACTGGACAAGGAACAACAGACTGGCTCCAAACAGGAAAAAGAGTATGTCAAGTCTGTATATTGTCACCCTGCTTATTTAACTTATATGAAGAGTATATCATGAGAAATGCTGGGCTGGAAGAAGCACAAGCTGGAATCAAGATTGCCAGAAGAAATATCAATAATTTCAGATATGCAGATGACACCACCCTTATGGCAGAAAGTGAAGAGGAACTAAAAGCCTCTTGATGAAAGTGAAAGAGGAGAGTGAAAAAGTTGGCTTAAAGCTCAACATTCAGAAAACAAAGATCATGGCATCTGGTCCCATCACTTCATGGGAAATAGACAGGGAAACAGTGGAAACAGTGTCAGACTTTATTTTTCTGGGCTCCAAAATCACTGCAGATGGTGATTGCAGCCATGAAGTTAAAAGACACTTACTCCTTGGTAGGAAAGTTATGACCAACCTAGACAGCATATTGAAAAGCAGAGACATTACTTTGCCAACAAAGGTCCATCTAGTCAAGGCTATGGTTTTTCCAGTGGTCATGTATGGATGTGAGAGTTGGACTGTGAAGAAAGCTGAGCGTTGAAGAATTGATACTTTTGAACTGTGGTGTTGAAGACTCTTGAGAGTCCCTTGGACTGCAAGGAGATCCAACCAGTCCATCCTAAAGGTGATCAGTCCTGGGTGTTCATTGGAAGGACTGATGCTGGCGCTGAAACTCCAGTATTTTGGCCACCTCATGCGAAAAGTTGACTCATTGGAAAAGACCCTGATGCTGGGAGGGATTGAGGGCAGGAGAAGGGGACAACAGAGGATGAGATGGCTGGATGGCATTATCGACTCGATGACATGAGTTTGTGTAAACTCCGAGAGTTGGTGATGGACAGGGAGGCCTGGTGTGCTGTGATTCATGGGATCACAGAGTCGGACAAGACTGAGCAACTGAACCGAACTGAAGTGATTCAACATGCATTTGTATGTCTTCCCTTGCAGTGGAAGTGGAGATGTGGTCAACTCTCCCAGGAGTCCCGGGACTAGCTGGCTTACTGAGGTAAATGGGAGTGTCAGGTAGGGAGAAGAGATCAGACAGGAGGAAGGCAGTTTGGAAGCACAGCCTTTCTGTGAGGCGTCACCATCATAAGTCATCGTGCTCTCGTCCAACATGACCAATACACTCTCAGTCTCAAGGAGCACTTCCCAGCTTAGCAAGGAATATAGTTTGTGTTTTTCCAGATGATGGATCTTGAGCCAATGTGTTACATTTTTGATAGATACGCAGCTTTGCAAGGCATGCAGCCTAACTTAGTACTTCTTAACGATGCCAAAGATGAGGAAATTGTCCCAGAGTGAAAATACAAGACAGATTTGTTTCAAGGTAGTAGATCATTTGAAGACAGTGTCATGAAAAACATTGGCCACGGCCTCTCATATCTGTCATCTATTAGTGGCTTCTGGAAGAGTTAAGCTATAGAATCTTGGATTTCTCCTTCAATTTTTAACTTTTAAAACTTAAATTTTTTGATTAAACTCGTTAAAGTTCAAGAATTAGTATCTTATGATATTCCTAGTACAGGCAATATGGAGAAATGAATAAACAACCTGCTTAGAGGAATGATATTAGATACAGGAAAACGATAGGTTTCCGTTAATAGTAGAATTTGTTGTTGCTTAGTTACTTGGTCCGGAGAAGGCAATGGCACCCCACTCCAGTACTCTTGCCTGGAAAATCCCATGGACGGAGGAGCCTGGTGGGCTGTCCATAATAGTTTGCCAGACAGGTGAAATGCACAGGGTTATAATGGAGACCACTAACCCTGTGGCCTGCAGTCTTTGCAGGTGATCCTTGCAACTCCCCTGGGATGCAGTAGTTGCCTCTGATGTGTGTGCGTGCATGCCAAGTTGCTTCAGTCATGTCTGACTCTGCAACCCTGTGGACTGTAGCCCACCAATTCCTGTGTCCATAGCATTCTCCAGGCAAGAATACTGGTTGCCACGCCAATGAATTATTTGCTATTTTAGTGGTTTACCTTGCCTATACCCACTAAATACGAGTGGCATCCTGTTCCATCCCCCCACCCTCTGCCAAGTTATGACAACCGGAAGTGTTTCTAGATGTTGCCAAATGTGTCTTGGAGACCCCAGTTGAGAACAACTGCTCTAGAGAACCCAGCCTCCTTTTAACCAAAGGTTTCTGGCCTGTGAACTGACTTAGATCTGAAAATTGAGTGAGGGACCATGATTTAAAAGCAAGGGCTGCTATCAGCTTTCTGCTTGGCAGTTCACATTTTAAAATGATTATTCCAGTTGGGTAACTGGCTAGTGGGCCTTTCACATGTTGCCACAGATTCCTGTATAATCAAGTCACCCTGATTATTACTCTAGCCTTTCAACTCATGTGAGTCATCACATCCTTCTTGTCTCTGATGACCAAGGGCTTTAGCCAGTCTAGATTTCCACGGTTCCCAGGGAGCTCATGAAGCATCTTCCACCATCCTTCCAGACTGAAACAGTTGAGTGATTTCCTGAGTGAACAGCTTAGAGATGTAATTAGTAGTGCTCTCATGAAATGAGATGACTCAGGACTGACTCATCCGGAGTGATTTTCCCCTCCTTTCTTGTTTTACTGTCCTCGTCCCTTGCATCCGATTCCTTGGGTTCACATTTCAAAATAAACTACCTAGATATGGACCTCAGTTTTTAGGATCATTTTTCAAGGAGTCCAGGCTAAGACTCTTACTATCAAGAGTGACCCTAGGACGCAGACTCTCTGGGTTGGATTTTAAAGCTGGATCACTCACCAAGCATATGACAATAAGAATCCCCTTGCTAGTAGAAAATGGGGTGGTAATAATGCTTACCAAGTAGACACAGGGGAAAGTATCTGTGGCACTTGAATGTTCTGGGGGTAATGGCAGTGATGTGGATTACAGAGTGGCCTGGTATTTGTTAAAGCTTTTAGAAATCTGGGGAAGCGTGGGAAACAATGAGCTCACCAACTATCAACATAAGGCATGCAGTGAAATCTTCAAGGACACATTAAGAAGCCCTACTTCTTCAACAGCCACAGAAGAGACTGTTGAAAATTAGACCCTGAATCTTTCTGTGAAGGGCAAGAGCTGTAAAGGTACCGGTTTTGGCTGTGCATTTAAGCTTGTTTATAGCTCTTCCTCATATTAAAAATCTTAAATCATATACACATATACAACTATATCACTTTGCTGTACAGCAGAAATTACCACAACATTGTCAAGCAACGATGTTTCAATAAAATAAAATTTTAAAACAATGAAGAAGCCTCAGAGAGCAAAACTATACCTGCTGCTGCTGCTGCTGCTAAGTCGCTTCAGTTGTGTCCAACTCTGTGCGACCCCATAGATGGCAGCCCACCAGGCTCCGCCATCCCTGGGATTCTCCAGGCAAGAACACTGGAGTGGGTTGCCATTTCCTTCTCCAATGCATGAAAGTGAAAGGTGAAAGTGAAGTCGCTCGGTCTGACCCCCAGCAAATAAGTCACTTCAGCTTAAATACTTTTATGACTGTTAGCCACAGAGATTTTGAGATTGTTATTGCAGCAAAATTTGATGAGAGCTGATTGATAAACCCTCTATAATCTTCATTAAGCTTTCCCCAAAGCCACTTCAATTTTCCAAAAATTCTCTCATATTCTCATGTGATATTTTTTCAGTCTGAGGTCAAATGATAATAAGAAGATCTTCATTTAAAAAAAAAAAAAGAAAAAGAAGACTCTTACTTGGACTCCTTTAAAGAGACTGAAACAAAGGCCTACCTTGGTGGTTTATCTTGGGATATGAACTCCATGAAGCAGGAGTAAGGGAGTGTAGGAAAACGTTTGTTTTAGTCACTAAGTCGTGTCTAACTCTGTGCAACCCCATGGACTGTAGCCCGCCAGGGTCCTCCATCCATGGGATTTCCCAGGCAAGAATACTGGAGCAGGTCGCCACTTCCTTCTCCAGGGGATCTTCCCGACTCAGGGATGGAACCTCTGTCTCCTGAGTCTGCTGCACTGGCAGGCAGGTTCTTTACCACTGAGTAACTTGGGAAGCCCATAGGAAAATGTAGACGGAGGGAAAAACCACTCTGCATGGCTTGATCTGGTAGGACTTTCACAAATGTTTTATGAAAGGCATCTTCACACTGTCTGCTTAGGGAAGAATGGAAAAAGCATTTACCCAGTGGCTTCTCTCCCTGGTTAATCAAGGATGGCTCCCAAGAATGTTAACTCCCTCACACTTCTGGATCACACATGAGTTATTTCCACTTGCATCTTATAAGATGCCCCATTCCATCATGTCAGAGTAGTGCCAGGGCAGAAAGCAGGAGAGGGAAGACATGGTCACATCTGCAAAGTTGCTTGAAGCCTTCATGTTACTGGTCCCCAGAGCGATGGCTAGAGTCAAAAGTGGAGCCCATATAGGATAAGGTAATGCCCAGTGTATATCTTCTCAAGCTAGAAAAGACAGTGTTTCAGGAAACAGGAAATGATCCATTGTACCAAACGCTGTTAATAAGTAAGATGAGAACTGACCTTTAGCAGCACTGAAGGTCATGATGACCTTGACAAGAGCAGTTCTCATGGAATGATGGCAGGCAAAGCCTGCTTCGTTCACCTAGACTCAGCTCCTCTTTGATATTTCAGGCTAGGAAATATGTCATACAATAGGACTCAGTTAATTTCTGGGGTGTAACTTTCTTTTTTCCAAAGGAATTGTATTGATTTTTATTTTTGACTGTACTGGGTTTTCTTTGCTGCCGTGTGAGCCTGGCTCTAGTTGCAGCAAGTTGGGGCTCCTCTCCAGCTGCAGTGTGGGGGCTTCTCATTGTGGTGGCTTCTTTGGTCGAAGAGCACAGGCCCTAGGGTGTGCCGGCTTCAGCAGTTGCAGCATGTAGGTTCAGTAGTGGCACTACTCCTGGGCACTAGAGCACAGGTTCACAGTTGTGGTGGGTGAGCTTAGTTGCTCCTCAGCATGTGAGATCCTCCCAGATCAGGGATTGAACTTGTGTCTCCTGCATGAGCAGGCAGATTCTTCACCACTGAGCCACTAGGAAAGCCCTTGTGTAACTTTTAAATCTATCTTAGCCATCAGCCTTGGCTTCTTCCCTTTAGATGCAAGGGAGGAGACAGTCTCTTTCTGCCTAAGGGTTCTCTCCCGGCCTTGTAGGATCTCCCCTTCTAGATATTCAACACCCCCTTCGCTGTTTAGTTTTTCACATCCTGAAGCCACCATAGAGTATGACCTGTTCATCAAACAGCCCCCAGAGTCTAGAACAAGGCTTGATATATAGTAGACCCTAAATATATATTTGTTAATGATCAGATAAATGAGTTTTAACTACTTCACCTATGTCTTGCTCACAACAGTCCTTGCCTAAGTATAGGTATGACTTATACTTAGTCATAGTGCATGTGTGTGTGTGTGTGTGTGTGTGTGTGTGTTAGTTGCTCAGTCGTGTCCGAGTCTTTGTGATCCCATGTTCCTCTGTCCATGGGATTTCCCAAGGAAGAATCCTAGAGCAGGGTGCCATTTCCCTCTCCAGGGGTTCTTCCTGACCTAGGGATCAAACTTGGGTCACCTTCATTACTTACAGATAATTTACCACTGAGCCACCAGGGAAGCCCTGATCAGTGTATAAATGACAGACTATTTTCTTGGCTCCCCCAGCCGGAAGAAATCTCTCCTGTCTCTGAACTCATACACACCATCACTTTAAATGTCAACACATTATTCTATCTTTAAATCAAGTCATTTCAATATGCCATCTCTCTTACTGACTATAAACTCCTGAGCTCAAGATCAAATCTCTTTTATCTTTACTTCCCACCTAACATATACTGCCAGATGTTACAGAGAGTGGTACTTCAACTGATATTTGGTGATCGACATGAATAAATGAATAAGCAAATGACTACAAAGGACAAAATCTGGCAACTTGTAAACTCCCACATCCTTAAAGACTATTGAATCCTCCTTTCCTACTTGTCCCAGATCTGTTTCTGCTCTCCACCAAATTCACCACTTGAAGGTTTAGAGACTCAAAAACTTCATTTCTTCCCTCTGAGCTGTGACTTTAAGAGGCAGGAAGTTGTGAAACACTCATGATACCCATGGGCTTATTGGACTCTTTTTTGGCCACTAACCTGCTTAATTTGGTGTAGTTTAGGCATCATATATGGATATGAGAGTTGGATTGTGAAGAAAGCTGAGTGCCAAAAAATTGATGCTTTTGAACTGTGGTGTTGGAGAAGACTCTTGAGAGTCCCTTGGACTGCAAGGAGATCCAACCAGTCCATTCTAAAGGAGACCAGTCCTGGATGTTCACTGGAAGCACTGATGCTAAAGCTGAAACTCCAGTACTTTGGCCACTTCATGCAAAGAGCTGACTCATTGGAAAAGACCCTGATGCTGAGAGGGATTGGGGGCAGGAGGAAAAGGGGACTACAGAGGATGAGATGGCTGGATGGCATCACCGACTTGATGAATGTGAGTTTGAGTGAACTCCGGGAGTTGGTGATGGACAAGGAGGCCTGGCGTGCTGCAATTCGTGGGGTCACAAGAGTCAGACACGACTGAGCGACTGAACTGAGCTGAGCTGAACTGAGCACACTACAAGATGGTTCAAGAGTGCTATAAATGATGTCAGACACCATCAGAAACCACTTCAGAAAATCATTGCATGCAGCCGGTTAAAATGGTGAACGCCTAGAAGCTAGCAATACTAGAAAAACAGAATAAATCATTTTTTATTCCCTATCTCTTAGAGATGTGCACCTTTGTGCCCCAAGAATGTCCATATTTTCTGAAATTTGAAACTTCTGTGAGACATTTATAAAGCATTTGTTCCGTAATGAAACATATTGGTACCTGATCGAAGAGGAAGGATCCTGGGTTCTCACTCCTCTTTGCAATTATTTCGGCCTATTTTCAGGTCATTTTATTTATTCAGGTCGATTATTCAGGTTATCTTATTATGATGCCATTTTCAGCAAATTAATGCAAAAATGGTCATGTTTATCCAAATCATCATTGTCTTCATCTTCTTGAATTTTCAATACACTTTATTGAATGAAAATATTTTACACGGATTTTAAAAAGCAAGTGGGCAAAAGTTTAATTGCTTTAAACATTAATTCAGGATGGTGATACTTTTGTATTTTCATTTATTTTTCTTTCGATCTCAGAAGAGAGTTTTAAAAAATAGTTTGGTCAGAGTTCTCATGTGAAAGTTAGTGCACTCCAGTTTTAAACCAGTCATTTATTTCTTGGAGGATGCAACTACTCACTACTAGCCTACACCTTGCCTCGTGAGCTGGTATATGTGATCAAGATGACCTCGCCTTGGCCGGTCAAGTAACTCACATTGAATTGTGAATAGATTCAGCCAGCACGCAACAGTCTATGTGTCAGCAGCAACCTCTCTTACGAAAGAGATACCAAAGCTGGGCTTTCTTAAAGGAGTGCGGGAAACGAAATGAGATGTGGGAAAAATTAGGACTTTTTTTTCAGTCATTTTTATAGCTTGAACGTGGTTTATCTGAAATTTTGTGAACTTGATATGCTATTGTGTTAATGCATCAAGGCTGCAGAGTTCAAAAAGAGATGGTTTGTTTGAAATTATGGCACCAAAATGTGTTTCCACTTAGGATTTTACAAAACAAATGCTTTGGAGGTTTGGAGAAGGGTACAGCACAAAAAGAAAGAACTTTCAAATTTTAACATTCAGTTCCCTGTACTCAGAGGAATTTAGTCCCAGTTCACTATGACAATCACATCTGTCAAGCCCCTTTTGGATTCATCTCAATCTTGAAGGCAGCATTCAAAAATGCCCACAAGGGTTTTGTTCCTCTGAAAAAATGAGCCTGGTTCGCTCTGGAGCTGTTTCTTAAAACATTGTTACTTTCTTGAAATGTTCAGTTCAGTTCAGTCCATGTCTGACTCTTGCGAACCCATGAATCGCAGCATGCCAGGCCTCCCTGTCCATCACCAACTCCCAGAGTTCACTGAAAGTTATGTCCATCGAGTTGGTGATGCCATCCAGCTATCTCATCCTCTGTTGTCCCCTTCGACTCCTGCCTCTAATCCCTCCCAGCATCAGGGTCTTTTCCAATGAGTCAACTCTTCACATGAGGTGGCCAAAGTATTGGAGTTTCAGCTTCAGCATCAGTCCTTCCATTGAACACCCAGGACTGATCACCTTTAGGATGGACTGGTTGGATCTCCTTGCAGTCCAAGGGACTCTCAAGAGTCTTCTCCAACACCACAGTTCAAAAGCATCAATTATTTGGCACTCAGTTTTCTTCACAGTCCAACTCTCACATCCATACATGACCACTGGAAAAATCATAGCCTTGACTAGACGGACCTTTGTTGGCAAAGTAATATCTCTGCTTTTCAATATGCTATCTAGGTTGGTCATAACT
>SJYA01003046.1:1784909-1884318 GCA_006410615.1 Neotragus moschatus
TTGGTCATAACTTTCCTTCCAAGGAGTAAATGTCTTTTAATTTCATGGTGGCAGTCACCATCTGCAGTGATTTTGGAGCCCAGAAAAAAAAAAGCCAGCCACTGTTTCCACTGTTTCCCCGTCTATTTCCCATGAAGTGATGGGACCAGATGCCATGATCTTTGTTTTCTGAATGTTGAGCTTTAAGCCAACTTTTTCACTCTCCTCTTTCACTTTCATCAAGAGGCTTTTTAGTTCCTCTTCACTTTCTGCCATAAGGGTGGTGTCATCTGCATATCTGAGTTTATTGATACTAGACCAAAATATTGTGTTGGCCAACATGTTTGTTCAGATTAAACCCGAGTGAAATTTTGGCCAGTCCAATACAGTATGACCTCTACCTTAGAATCCCTTGTTCAAAAAATGTAAAACTATAGAACTGATCAACTAACCAAACATGTTATTTCCAAGTGGACATTTGTGTGTGAAGATCTTTTTTCCTACTTTATACTGAATGACTTGCATCAGATGAGAGATGTGTGTGATTGTATGTATGGGGGACTGCTTTGCTGGGGTTAATGTTTTCTGCTCTCCCTGGATTTGGATGAGACAGGATTCATTCGTTCTTTACTACCTCCATGCCATTTGCAGAGGGATGAGACCTGTCAGAATGTTTGAGAGGGAGAGTTGACCAGGGTATTTGTGAACTTTGAAAAAGTCAGCTCTGCTAAGAATATAAACCTGTACTTTTCCGAGTTACTCCCACTTCACTGTTAAGTTTCAAAAGACTGAAAGATAAACACAAAAACAGTAACTCTTTATAGAGATACTGGCGTACTAAGTTGCTTGTCATGTCTGACTCTTTGCAATCCCACGGACTGTAGCCCGCCAGGGTCCTCTGTCCACAGGATTCTCCAGGCAGGAATACTAGAGTGGGTCGGCATGCCCTCCTCCAGGAGATCTTCCTGACCCAAGAATCAAACCCAAGTCTCTTGAGTCTCTTGCATTCACAGGTGGGTTCTTTACCACCACTGCCACGTGGGAAACCTCTTTATAGGGATAAATTTCCTCAAACATGTTGTTTGCATATGATCTTCAGAATTTTGGCATATTCAAGTACCCTATTACTTACTTGATCCTTGTTAACAAATTTGATTATTTTTAAAGAAACCTTAAATCTATTTTGTTAAGCAGAGATTTCTTTCACTACCATTCATAGATTCGCTGCTGCTGCTGCTGCTAAGTCGCTTCAGTCGTGTCCAACTCTGTGAGACCCCATAGTCGGCAGCCCACCAGGCTCCCCCGTCTCTGGGATTCTCCAGGCAAGAACCCTGGAGTGGGTTGCCATTTCCTTCTCCAATGCAGGAAAGTTGTGTCCAACTCTTCGCGCCTCCATGGACTGCAGCCTACCAGGCTCCTCCATTGATGGGATTTTCGAGGGCAGAGTACTGGAGTGGGGTGCCATTGCCTTCTCCATAGATTCGCTACTCATATATGTATTTCTATATTGCTATTTTTATATATGTCATGATCTAGAAATATTTAATAATAATATGTACATAGTGTATTTACACGTAATATATATTTTTCTGAAACATTACATATTAAGTATATAAATGCTCTAGAAAAAATATTTTTGATCTGAAAGCATATACTATGGGAAGCATTGTTTTCAAGTTATCAGAAAGTAGCTTTTGAAGAGACAAAGTTGAAAAGTTTGGGTGAGGAAGCCCATGGGGTCCTGCTTGTGGGGCCTCTCACTGATGCCTTTCTTTTTTAGTTTTTGGCTTGATGGCTCCCTTTTCTTGTTTTTTTTTTTTTCCCTCTGTCATGATTTTTTCCATCATTTCCGCCAACAACCGTGTTTTCCCTTCTATCCCTTACCTCACAGAGGCTACATATAATCTGGGTTTCCCCGCAAAAAAACTATGACACATTCACTTTCCCAAAGGAGAGTAAACAGACTACTCTTCCAAAATCTTGTTTCATTGTTGACAAAAGGATCCCCAAATCCTACTGGATGTCCAGTCTTCTGTGATATTGTGTGTTGGTTACACATGGCCATCAACACATTGGAAACGTGAAACCATATTTTTAAATTATACTTAGGATTCCCTTTTAATTACTCACTGAAATAATAAATTAAGGCACATTTAGACAATGATAGAAAGTATATCTTGTTAACAGCAGCACCAACAGAAATTAAAGCTATCTTTTATCACTGGGAAATTAATCTTCCATTTCACCTTATTTGAGTACCTAGAAAGCTAGAGATGGACTTGGAAATATGGCAGTTTTCAGATACTAATATAGAAAAATTAAAAGTAAGTATCATTTATTCCCTTTAGTTTTCTTAGTTTAGCTAGAAAATAGCTTCACAATAAAATGGGAAATTTTTTGTTTTGATTTGTTTTTACGATGAAGATTATACCTAAAAGATATGTCAAAACCAAGCAGTTTTAAAGCGTTTTAAACTTCACTTTTAAACTTGATGTTTATTTTGTTTAGCAAGCTTGCTGACACTGATGATTTTATGCATAACAGAAGAGGTTTTAGTAAGATACAATGATTCTATTTTAAATAAACCCTAAATAAAAGAATCTGCTCATACAAAAATCTTTATTCAGGCTGAAGACAACAGACCACCCATGCAGGTCCTTAGTTTCCTCATTTGTAAGAGGAGTGGGTTCAGTGAAGGGGGTCTCCAATTCCCTTCCAGCTCTAAAAGTTTATAATCCTGAGCGCCTATATTTTTCAAAGATATCAAATATTATATGTTAGTGTTGATGAGATTGCTAAACAAGCAAACATGAAACATCAGAAAAAATATGTACCTATTAATTCATTAATAAATTGTGGTCTCTACATTAAATATTTGTATAGTCACAATTCTCTGCCTTAAGATGATTTCAAGTCCAGTGACTGACTGAATTAATTGTCATTTTTAAATCTTTAATAAAAAATGATAACTATTCAATGTTGTCACCGAACTTGCGTTTTGCAAACAAAAAAATTAATGAACTAAATTGTAGCCACCTCGTATGTTTTACTTCAGAGTTTGAGTCCAGTCTGAGACAGATACGTACGGCTGCCTCCCTTTAAACTTAAAAAAAACCCATTGCAACTGTGTCTCTTTCTGACTTAAGGCTTCAGTGTTAATATGCTATTTTATATGCTCCTTAAACTGAAAAATGTTTACATAAAATACAAACTATAAGTCTAAGCAGGTTATCCTGAACAAAGGCAGAGAGGTCATTATTTTGGCTGATAAAGGCAGATGAGTTGATGGATTTAGCATAGGCTTAGGGTGGGGTAAAGCCAGGGGTGGGGGTTTGGAGGAGTCCCTTAATCCAAGCTGGGGTCTTATATTTGCACTTTGGAGGTTATTTCTAAACAAGATTAAATATACAGTTATTGTATTTTGTGCCATAGGCATTAACTTGTTATATATGATCACTTAAAATACACTAAAGTTTAGAGAAACTGATGTTGCCATTTCTTCCTCCTTTTTAAAATGTATTCAAAAGCCTAAAGATACAGAAGTGACTTGATTATGACTCTTATTGGTTTCTGGATGTTTACATATTGGTGACCACCAGAATCCAAGTTCAAAGGTAGGATGCTTGACTGTCTTACTCACTAGAGTACCCCCAGTGTCTAGAACAGTCCCTGACACACATAGACACTTGAACAAAATTTGACTAAGTGAACGAATAAAAGGAATGAATACACTTTTGAATTCATATTCGCAGAATGTCCATGTTCTTCCTCTCTCTCTCAGGCTTTGGGAAAACCTGCAGGGATTAACTGAGAAACTGTAATCTTTTCAGTCTTTCTATAGAATGTCCTTTAAATTGCGCTCTGATCTTACCATGGAACCCAGCAAAAAGTGAAACAGCAAATCCAGGAAAGCAGGCAGTAGCAATAAAAAGCCCAAATAAATGAGGAAGCACTTTTTGCCCCTCAACTTGACCAATGAATTCTCAGACTCTCTCTCACTCAAGGATATTTATATTGGGCAGAAAAAAATGACAGACTGAATGAACGAATGAATGACATTGGGGAAAACTATTTTATCTCCTCTTTGAAAATGTAATAATTCTAGTAATAATAGCTAAATACATGTAAAGTGCTTATTTTATGTCAGGATCTATTCTAAGAGTTTTATATATATCAACTCAAGTGGTTCTCACAACTGCCCTGAGAGATAAACTCTATTTCTGCTTCTATTTTTCAGATGAAGAAACGGAGGTAGAGAGGTTAAGTGACTTGACACTTAGGGGTGGAGTCAGGAGTCAAAGTCAGCAGGAGCTACGGAGTTCAGACTCCTGATGCTCTGAGCTACTCCTTCTGAGACTCAGCAAAGACATATCTTCAGCTTTCTTTAACCCAGTGTTCCCAATCTTATGTGACCGGGACATACCAGTCAATATGTCTAGAACAAAACATGGCAAACACTGAAGCAGAAAATTTCTTTGGTTCCTTACAAGTCAATTGTTGTAATAGGAGGTTCTTCCCTGGTAGTCTAGTGGTTAAGATTGTGTGCTCCCAATGCAGGGTCATAGGTTCAATCCTTGGTCAGGGAACTAAGATTCTGTAGGCCATGTGGTGTGGGGTTGGGGGGGGACAGAAAAAAATGTTGAAATAGGAAAATGAGTTATGATCATAAGAGTTCTCCTAATTTTAGGAGGAAGTGAATATGGTTTGAGTTCCCCTTCCCCTGCCATGTCACTTGCTTATCAAACAAGGGAAGGAGGTGAGATAGTCTTTGCCATTTCTTAAAAAGTAAAACTCAGCTTCTTTGATTGCTATTCATGAGATACAAACCAAATAGAACTATTCCAAAAGTGCATCACTGGCAAAACAACATGACTGATCAAACCATGAAGTTCATGATGCAAGAATACTAAGAAATGTTTAGTTCTTCAAAGTAATTGAAACCTGGGCTTTCCCATGTAATCATGAGCCATTCCAACTGCCAGAGTCCTTCTCACAGCCACCAAGAGGGATCTAAATGGGCCCCACTGCAAAAAGGAAAATGTAGAACACTTCCTGTTTACACATACCTGCATAAGTGGGAGAAGTAGGTTTGACTGGGTAAGGCTGTATTTTTTTAGGAGACTACAGGAGATGAGCTTGTCCCTCGAGAGACACTCAGTCCAGGTCTGCCACACAGAACAGAAGCTTCGAGCATCGTTAGCTTATTTTGAATTCCTATTCCCAGCCACTGAGATCAAGTTTAAGGTAGGGAGGGGTGGCAGGTAGGAACGATGGAGAAGTGTGTTCCACAGGTAGAAGCAGCAGCTGCCAAGTCACTCCCTGTTCTCGCTCAGTCATCTAAGACAAACATCAATTCCAGCTTTGTCCTAAATGAGAGCTTTGGCCAAGCAAACTCCTCTTGTAACACATGGACAGTTTTGGTTTTTATCATTACTTACTGCTGGATGGGACATGAGTCAATATGCTCTCAGAAGGAAAGGCTTGGTGAGCTAAGGCTGTCCAGGTTTTCCTTGGAAGTTTTTTTTTTTTTTTTTTTATTAATGACTGTCTCTTATACACATCTAGATGTGTATAAGAGACAGGTGGAGGAGANCAAGCAAACTCCTCTTGTAACACATGGACAGTTTTGGTTTTTATCATTACTTACTGCTGGATGGGACGTGAGTCAATATGCTCTCAGAAGGAAAGGGCTTGGTGAGCTAAGGTTGTCCAGGTTTTCCTTGGAAGTTTTTTTTTTTTTCTTTTTATTAAAATTCTGATTATTGCTGACTACAGACCAGATAGTATCAGAATCCAGAATGTTGGTCCCCTTTGTAATCCTCAGCATATGAACTGTAATGCTAATCCTACTATTTTAAATAACAAATAGAGAAAAACTGGTTTTTAATTATTTCACTATTAAGGTTTAACCTTTATTTTACTAAATATCACTTTTAATGTCATAAGTTGACATAAATTTGAACAAAGGAAATCTCTCATGTTAATGGCTGTGAGGAATCACACACACATCCATTCTCATAGTCTTCCAAAATTAAAGGTACAACATGCAATATGAGATATATCATTGGAATCCATAATGGAATCCTCAAATGGTTCAATGGATGGCTTGAATTAATAAAAACATAGGGAAATTATTCTTTAAAACCATGAATTCACAACTACAAAGCTTATTTTTGCTGTGCTATTATTAATACAATAAGAGGTTTGACTTTGACCTTGGAATCTTAAACGTGGAAAACATTAACAGTATTATATTGACATGTTCTGAACCTCTCTTTTTCTGTATGAAACGGAGGCTTCTGATAAGTTTAGTGGAGTCACTGTGGCACCAAATAAAACTAAACAATTCATACAGACTAAGATCAAGGAGGTCTAGTGAATCGAAAGATTCCAGCTCCCCGATAAAAGGAGATCTGTTTGAAACCACTGGCAATTATTAATGTTTTAAGACTGTAATTTAAGAAATCATTCTTTGTAAGAATAAAGGTTAACCTTTTGGAAAGTCTGTCCTCTAGTATAAGCTATATAGCAGGGTTTTCAAAGACGTTTCAGATACATGTTGATAAAAATGTCTTCATATGATTAACCCAGCTGTTTCTCTTTTGCCATGATACTTTTAAACTAAGAACTAATTAAAAAGGTTGCAATTGTCTTTAATGTAGTAGCATGTCCCTTATAATAAAATAAGACACCTTTTAAGATGTATGATTTTTTTTTCCTAGAAGTAGTTAATACTTAAGGATGGGTTTTGACAATGTCGAGTAAAATGAGATTTTTGTCCTCCAGGTTGTTGGTTAGTGTCCTCTGGAGGAATAGAGTGGTAGTGGGTTGCAGGCTTTGAGTTTTGCAAGGCTATTCTGTAACTCTGCAACAGGAAAACTACATGTGGTTTCACAGTTTGCAAATGAAAACACAATGCTATCTTTCCCTTCTTTTCAACTTAAAGAGGCCAATAGCCATGAATCAGGTTTGGAATGGAACACATTCCAGAGAAAGTATATAACAAAGAGAAACAGCTAGGAAGTAATTGTCACTGGTCATCTGGTCATGATATCTCAAGCAAGTATTCAATACCAGCTTTCCCCAAATAGGATAACAGGCTCAAGGCTTGGCCTGAAGTCTCTCATAGCCTGAAAAGAGCTTGCATGAATCCAAGTGCCTGTAAGTATTGCTCGCTACACCTCAACGGTTCTTTAGATATCATGTTTTCTTAGCCTTCTTGCAGAAATTACCATCTGGGAAAGGTGGAAGGAGAAACTACATTTCTGAAGATAATTTTTGTCAGAGAAAAGGCAAAAAAACAATTGTGAGTTTTAATCCTTTCCAACCTGGTCATAAATATGTGCAATTTTACGATAAACTGTAGTGATATGTACAAATGATCAAAATGAGCTTTTGAACCTCTTTGGTCTTTAATCACATGACAGGGACAGCATTCTATTAATAAAAGATGAGAGCAGAATCCATTTTTTAGCTGAAAATGTTAGTAGATGTTGGTTTCTAAACAGTTAAGTTAGCTGTCTCAAAATAGCAACAAGAAAAAGCAGTTTGGGTTGATCTCCTCAGTCTCAAAAAGAATGCGTTTTCATCCTGAATGTGTGTATATTTGTGGTAATTGACATGTTCTATTGATTAATTTGGCTTCCCAGGTGACTCAGTAGTAAAGAACCCACCTGCAACGCAGGAGACATGGGTTTGATTCCCTGGGTTGGGAAGATCCCCTGGAGGAGGGCACGACAACCCACTCCAGTATTCTTGCCTGGAGAATTCCATGGACAGAGGACCCTGGTAGGGTATAATCCATGGAGTCACAAAGAGTCTAACACAATCAAGGAACTGAGCACACACACACACACGCATTAACTTGACAACTATTAATGGGCCTCATGTGACCTCATGATACTGACACCTTTTGAAACCCCCTAAATGGAGATATTTTCAAAAATCTTGAGTTACAGTTGATATCAGTTCTTGGTGTCCTTTAGAACAGCTCTAGCATATTCAAAAGACTCTTTCTTCATTTACTTTTGGTTAAAACCACTGGTATTCAATTTATGTAGGGAAAAACTTATAGTTAAGGTTAGGTTGTGCAACACAGAACGAAATAAGATTTTTGTCATCCAGATCATCATTTAGTCTCCTCTGCATCAGTAGACTGTAAGCTTGACTCACAAATCTCCTGAGTCTATGTGTATCAGTTCAGCTCAGTTCAGTCGCTCAGTCGTGTCCGACTCTTTGCAACCCCATGAATCACAGCACGCCAGGCCTCCCTGTCCATTACCAACTCCCAGAGTTCACACAAACTCATGTCCATCAAGTCAGTGATGCCATCCAGCCATCTCATCCTCTGTCATCCCCTTCTCCTCCTGCCCTCAATCCATCCCAGCATCAGGGTCTTTTCCAATGAGTCAACTCTTTTCATGAGGTGGCCAAAGTATTGGAGTTTCAGCTTTAGCATCAGTCCTTCCAATGAACACCCAGGACTGATCTCCTTTAGGATGGACTGGTTGGATCTCCTCGCAGTGACTCTCAAGAGTCTTCTCCAACACCACAGTTCAAAAGCATCAATTCTTCGGCACTCAGTTTTCTTCACAGTCCAACTCTCACATCCATACATGACCACNATTTTAAGCATTACTTTACTAGCGTGTAATATGAGTGCAATCGTGTGGTAGTTTGAGCATTCTTTGGCATTGCCTTTCTTTGGGATTGGAATAAAAACTGACCTTTTCCAGTCCTGTGACCACTGCTGAGTTTTCCAAATTTGCTGGCATATTGAGTGCAGCACTTTCACAGCATCATCTTTCAGGATTTGAAATAGCTCAACTGGAATTCCATCACCCCCACTAGCTTTGTTTGTCGTGATGCTTTTTAAGGCCCACTTGACTTCACATTCCAGGATGTCTGGCTCTGGGTGAGTGATCACACCATCATGATTATCTGGGTCATGAAGATCTTTTTTGTACAGTCCTTCGGTGTATTCTTGCCACCTCTTCTTAACATCTTCTGCTTCTGTTAGGTCCATACAATTTCTGTCCTTTATTTGTGCATGAAATGTTCCCTTGGTATCTCTAATTTTCTTGAAGAGATCTCTAGTCTTTCCCATTCTGTTATTGTCCTCTATTTCTTTGCATTGATCGCTGAGGAAGGCTTTCTTATCTCTCCTTGTGTAATTATAGAAAATGTTAAATTTTAAAAGGGTTTTTGAATAATGTTTGGTTTCATTAGTTAAAAACCTTTAAACATTTAAAATATTGTTTATACATTTAATATATTACATTTTAAGTATCTGAACCTCAGTAATCTGGACTACAGAAAATCCAATATATACTTATTCAGGTATATATATTTAGTGCATTATAGAGACAGTGACACTAAAGTTCTCTTAAGTGATACAATGTTATATATTAATTTAGTAAGATTTCATTTAAAAGACTCAAGTTAAAATGAGCAATTACACTAAACTGAAGGGTGTCCAGGATGAAGTACTTTTCATTTTAAAACAGAGATAGTCTTGAGTAAACAGGACAAGTTGGTCACGCTAAGTAAAAGTCACAATGACCATTTTAAATTGAAGTTATAAGACTGTCATTTCAAGTAGGCCAAATACATAAAATAACAAATGTAAACAACCTATTTCAATTTTAACCATTGTAATCCTTTATATACTTAATTCCAAATCTTCCCACCCAGAGTTAAAAGGCTCTTACCACTAAGGGAAGCTTGCTGTCATCCCAAGGTCACTTGTGAATGGAGATTTTGGTCTGAATGAGGACTGGAATTTTGTTAAGACTCCAATAAGTCTTGCTGAATCTTGTTTTATGGTTGAAATATCATGGGCTTCAAATCATAAAAGTGAGTTCAACATCACTATTCATTGCTTAGGTGCTCAGTCATGTCCAACTCCATAGACTGTAGCCCACCAGGCTCCTCTTTCCATGGGATTTCCCAGACAAGAATACTGGAACAGGTTGCCATTTCCTCCTCCAGGGGATCTTCTCGACCTAGGAATCAAACCTGCATCTCCTGTGTCTCCTGCTTTGCAGGCAGATTCTTTTCCTGCTGAGCCATTGGGGAAACCCAAATGCAAATAAAAACCACAATAAGATATACTTTACATCCACTAGGGTGGCTAGTGTCAAACCAAACAAACAGAAAATCACAAGTGCTGGCAAGAATGAGGCAGAAATTGGAACACTTGAATACTGTTGGTAAGAATGTGAAATGGCACAGTCACTATGGAAAAGAGTATGGCAGTTCCTCAGAAAATGAAAATAGAATTACTACATGATGCATCAATTTCACTTCTTCGTATATACGTAAAATTATTGAAAGCAAGGTCTCCAGGAAATATTTGAGCACTCATATTCATGGCAATATTATTCATAATAACCAAAAGCTAGAAGCAACCCATGTGTCCATTGACAGATGAATGGATAAATAAAACGTGGCATATGTACACAATGGAACAGAAGTGCCATACAACCCAGCAATCCCACTGCTGGGCATACACACCAAGGAAATCAGGATAGAAAGAGACAGGAATACTCCAATGTTCATCACAGCACTGTTTACAATAGCCAGGACATGGAAGCAACCTAGATGTCTGTCGGCAGGCAAATGGATAAGAAAACTGTGGTACATATACACAATGGAATATTACTCAGCTATTAAAAAGAATGCCTTTGAATCAGTTCTAATGAAGTAGTTGAAACCAATTATACAGAGTGAAGTCAGAAAAACACCAATACACTATATTAATACATATATATGGAATTTAGAAAGATGGTAACAATGACCCTAAATGCAAAACAGCAAAAGAGACACACATGTAAAGAACAGACTTTTGGACTTTGTGGGAGAAGGCAAGGGTGGGATGATTTGAGAGAACAGCATGAAACAAGTATATTACCAATGTGAAATAGATCACCAGTCCAGGTTTGATGCATGAGACAGGGCACTCAGGGCTGGTGCACTGGGATGACCCTGAGGGATGGTATGTGGACGAAGGTGGGAGGGGGGGTTCAGGATGGGGGATACATGTACACCCATGGCTGATTCATGTCAATGTATTGCAAAAACCACTATAATATTGTAAAGTAATTAGTCTCCTGTTATCATAAATAAATTATTTTTTAATGGTATATGTATACAATGAAATATTATTCAGTTTTAAAAAGGAAGAAAATTTTGATCTATGCCTCTACATGAATGAAACTTGAGGACATTATGCTAGGTGAAATAAACCAGTCACGAAAAGGACAAATATTATGTGAGTTTACCTATGTGAGGTACCTAGAAGAGTCAAATTCATAGAGACAGAAAGTATGAATGGTGACTTCCAATGGATGGGAGTATAGGCGGATAGGAAGCTGACATTTATTGGGTATAGAGAATTTTAGTTTTATAAGATAGAAAGTGTTTTGGAGATTAGCTTCTTAACAATGCTAATGTACTTAAGATTATTGAACTGTACACTTAAAAATGGTTATTATAGTAAATTTTATGTTGTGTATCTGTTGCCACTATTAAAATGTATTTTTAATTATGTTCAAAATCAAAAAGTTAGATAACAACCAGCATTGATGAGGATGTGTAGAAATAAGAAACCACATGCACAGTTAATAAAAAAGTAAAATGGTGCAGCCACTTTGAAAAACAGCTTGGCAGTTCCTCAAATGACTAAATGTAGAGCTGTCATGAGAAGATATGTCAATGGAAACTTCCCGAACTGAAAGGCAAAGAGCAAAAACACTGAAAAAGGTGGAACAGGGAGAACAACTACAGAAAACATAGTATATGCATAAGGGGAATACTAAAAACAGGAGAGAGAAAGGGACAGAAGACACTTTGAAAGCAATAATCACTATGGATTTCCCTAAATTAATGTCAGAAACCAAATCACAGATCCAGGAAGCTTAGAGAATACCAAGCAAGATAAATGCCCAAAGTACTCCGTCTTGGCATATCCTATTCTAACTGCAGAAAATCAAAGATTAAAAACAAACAAACAAACAAACACATAAAGCCAGAAGAAAACTGGAATACTGACACAGATATAGATGAGCCTTGAAAACGTCACACTAAGTGAAAGAAGCCAGTCACAAAAAGCCACATATCATATGATTCTATTCATATGAAAGTCCAGAACAGGAAAAACTTACAGAGACAGAAAGGAGATTAGTGGTTGCTTAGGGCTGGGTGGGGAGTAGAATTTTGGGGAGGATAGGGAGCTGATAGCTAAAGGTTCAAGATTTCTTTTTTGAGATGATAAAATTGTTCTAAAATTGACTGTGGTGATTGTTACATATATCTGCAAATAAGAACCACTGGACTGTATGTTTTAAATGAATGAATTGTATCATAAAGGAATCATACATCAAAAAGGCTCTGAAAAATAGTTTTTAAATGTGAAAGTGATTGGTCTCAGTTCTTACTGTCTACTTCTTTGTCTACTCACAGAAATCCGAAACTCTTGCCCAAGTTGAGCCCTTGACTAGATTTTCATTTCTTTGGCTCTTATGAGGTTTATACACATATTCCAAAATACTGAATATCTCTGGATCCAACGAGAGCCTTTGCTATATAAACACATTTTCTATATAATCTGATAGAATCTTGTATTCTCTCCTATTCCTAGGACCATATAACACTTGGGGATATTTAGAATGATATCCCAAGAATTCTGGAGACGTCATGTAGCTAGTCACCAGCACACAGAAGACCATTCTGCCGCCAAATGTGATCTTGGTGAAACTACAGCCCTTCCAATGTGCCTTTCTGTGACCAAAGGATAGTTTACAAATAATAATAACTCTGAATCACCAATCTGACAAATTCATAAAATTTACCATCACCCACATTATTCAAAATTTGAGATTTTTGCCTATCATGGAGTTTACAGAAACTATTAACAGAGGGGCTGATGTCTAGTTTTAACAAGAATGTTAAGTTTATCAAAAGCTAGTGATCATAGAGTGATTTAGTCTTGTGAATATATTTAATATTTGGAAAAGGAACCAAAAATTTCAGCAACTATTGGTAAAGGAATCAATGAAGACAGGTGACTTTTAATATAATAGAAATGTTGTAGTTCATACTGCTAAATGGGCTGGTTTGTATCCCCAGTGAATTCATAGGGTGAAGCTCTAACCCCTGGTTTGAACATATTTAGAGATGGGATGTCTAAGGAGGTCATTAAGGCAAAATAAGATGATAAGGAAAGAGTCCTAATCTAACAGGACTGAGTCACTGCCGCTCGGTTGTGTTTGACTCTTTGGGAATCTAACAGGACTAGCGTTCTTATAAAGAAAGGAAGAGACCCCGGAACGTTCCCTCAGTGAGGAAAGGCCATGTGAGGTCACTGAGCAGGCAGCTGCCTGCAAGCCAGGAAAAAAGGTCTCACCAGAAACTAAGACCATCAGAACCTTGATTTTTAGACTTCTAGCCATCAGAACTACAGAAGAATAAATTTCTCTTAAATTACCCAGTTGCTGGCATTGTGTTATGGCAGTCCAAGTCAACGACTATTACTACTACTAAGTCACTTGAGTCGTGTCCAACCCTCAGCAACCCCATGGACTGCAGCCCACCAGGCTTCTCCATCCATGGGATTTTCCAGGCAAGAGTACTGGAGTGGGATGCCATTGCCTTCTCTGCCAAGTCGACTAACATAGTTTAATTTTTTTTTTTTTTTACTTTATTTTACTTTATAATACTGTATTGGTTTTGCCATACATTGACATGAATCTGCCACAGGTGTACATGAGTTCCCAATTTCTTTTTTTCTATTGTCGTGGACACTTTAGCCTGTTTTAGATCGTCTCACTCACTTCCTGTCACACAGTAGCATCAACTTGTTAGGTTTATTAAGTTGAAGCCAAAATGTCATTTACAAGGTGACGGTTCCCATATCCTCCTAGTTACCTGTTTGTTTGGTTCTTAATACGTTTTTATCTTTTAGAATTCTTTAAAGATTTGTTACTAGGTTACTCTTTCTTGTGTAATTCTTTGTTCATGGTTAATGTATTAATGCTTTAAATTTGAGGGTCTTCTGATCATAGTAACTACTGTAGCCGCCTCTTCACACCTTCACTTCATTCCTGCGTATAGGCATGCGGTCCCCATGGTTTCTCATGTGGCTCAAATGTCAAGAGTTTATCAAAGCTTGAGCTTTAGATCAGTTTTAACTTTGTTGTATTTTTTTCCCTCCTTGGCCATTTGTAGTGGATTTGTCAGTGTAGCTCAGTTATAGGTCGTTTCATGTGTTTAATATTTGAGACTTTGGATACTTCTCAAAAGCTTAAAACCCATGGAAAAAATGCTCACACAGACTGATACAAGATTAGAAGAAGTAGAGAGGGTTAGACTGAAAATATGTTAAAAAAAAAAAAAACTTATCCCATTGATTATAAATCATCACGATAGTCAATGCAATTACATTTGTAATTTGACACACATATTTTTCTTCCTGAAATTCAGACTACTACAGTAAAACCTCTGATTTTCTGGTTTGGCTCACCACTGCAGTTGCATAAAAACTAAAGCCAAATGAAAGCTTTGAAAGCAAAAATTTTTCCTAAAGGTACTGCAACCAGTAACCATGCATCATGGTTACTGATGATATTAGACAAAGTTAATGGAAACGATTTAATTTTCAGCAAATTGTTCATTTGACAAATTGGTTTTCCAGCAAGTCGATTTTCTCCTCTCCCTCTCTGGGTGTGTGTGTTCCATAAATGTGCATATCCACACAGAAGTTTAAGCAGTAAGGTGAATGCATTCAGTAACTCAAGTTTTTTACTGCGTTATCTTCATAGCTGAAACAGAAGGAAACAACATCTCTGTCGAATAACGTGATGCATGCGTCATCTGAAGAGAGATGACCTTCAAGTTGGAAATATTTTTAAGCTTAACAGAGGTTACTAGTGACAAATCTAATCTCAATGGAAACATTTTTCTGTATGTTATGTACTAACTAGAAAGATCGCTTTATTCAGCTGGACATTTTAAAGCACTTAGTGAAACAGCTACTTGACATTTAACATTCTTTCCTCTTGAAAACAAATTTATCTTTATAAAGGGTTCGAAGTGATAAATATACTGAATGGAAATGAATACTTCACGTGGTTATCCACCCAGCACCGTTAATGGGAAATAAATAGATGTTTTAAATATTTGCTCCTAGAGGTCTCTTCTTGAACTTAAGCATAAGTTATCTAAACAGTTGAAAAAAGATTTATAGTTATGAAGAGGCCTGTATGTCAAGGAAAGTTTTATGATATGTTCCATAATAAATTAGCAATAAATGGATACAGGTGACTGTGGAATTTATGACCTTTAATGCTTTAATACTGCACTAAAGAAAAACTAATTATTAAGGTCCTAAAGGGTAATATAAGAATACCATCTACAAATTGTCAAATTAAGCCGTTAGTGCTAGGTATTTGAGACAGTTATTTTAATGTGGCTCAGTGAGGCAGAAATAGATAAATACCAAAAAACACCACCTTAACATCATCAAGCAGCAGAACAGCAATTGTCAGGCTTTCTAGCTGAAACTAAAGACTCACTTCTAAAATGTCTTCCGCTTAAAAATAATCATTCTTCTAGCACTTTAGAGAAGGGCTATGTCATACTGAAAAAAACGACAAACTTCCCTAGATTCTCTCATAGCCTTTCTTGCCCATTTTCCCCTCAAGTGCCCTGTGAAGGTGTTTGAAGTCTAGAGGTCCCAGAAAAAGTTGCCTGATGAAAAAAAAAATCAAATTTCAGTGACTTGCAGTTTTTAGAACTGTCCTTTCCGTAGGAAATTTCAATTAAAGCACCCGTTGTGGTGAAGCATCTCCACTTTCATCCTTAGTTTTTCACCAGAGAAAAAAAAAGAACTCACCCTTTTCTTCCTAATTTGAACCTCACCAGGAGGCAGATGAGTTTATTTCCTAGAGGGAAGAGGCTATTGTAAAAGTAGGCCTTTAAAGCGATCTTCCAGCTTCCAATCTCTCACCCTTTTAATCCATTCTCCACACTCACACCAGAATGGTCTTTATTTTTAGGGGGAAAAATGTGATTATATCACCTCTCTGCTTAAAATCCCTTGCCAGGCTCCAACTGCTTACCCAAGCTAAGGCTGGGGCGCTTTTGTGATTCTGTCCCACCTGTGTCTCTGGATTCACTGCCTCCAGGGACGCTCTGGTCCCCTGTGATGGGCTGGCCTGTGATGTTAAGTATTCTCACCCTTTATTTCTGTTGTTTGAACAACCTTTCTCTTTATTCTTTCTTTTTTTCAAGGATCAGCTAAAACAGCACTTCACACATCCTGTCATAAGTATAACAGTCGTCCGGTGAGCAGCCATCGGTTTCTCACTGACTCCATGTCATCAACTCCCTTACCTTGCATTACGGTTAACTGTCTAGGTGCGCCCGTCTTGTGACTCAAAATCGTAGAAGGCAAAGAGCTCATCTTGCATCTTTTCCTCTAAGTCTAGAGGGGCATAATAATGTTCAATAAAGGTTTATTGAATAAAAACCTAGGGAAAGGGAATTGAAAGCAGAGGGGTGATGCAAACGGATTACGAGTCTGAGACACGGGTGAGTAAACCTTTCTTGCTCATAGGTCCAGAGTTAAGAGGAAGTCTTGGATAGAAACCCAAGTGAGCCTTTGCCCATGTTTCATCATTTCCTTAAAAGGTTACTAAATAATAGCATAGAAAAGAATACACATAATCTGAGATTGAAAGATGGAAGAAATTAGTAACAAAATACTGACAATAACAAGGAAAACAAGAAGGTAAATTCTCTCAATCTGGGAGACTGCTGTACCACAGGGAAAGGGACTTAAAACTAGAATTGGAAGACTGAAATGGAATCTCACTGTGCTCTGTGATCTAATGGAAACTGTTTTTTCCTTACCTTACTTCCACTTCTGTGAAAACAGAGATAATAATAGATACTCCCCAATGTTTTCAGGTGGACCAAAGGAGATAATACAAATAAAATGATGATAATAATACATACTGTTTATTAAAGATCTGCTACATGAGAGACTTTGTGTTTTATATACATTATATTTAATTTCATTTTGAAAAAAGTAGAATGTTTTTGTAACTACCCTATTGTTCATTTAAATGTTAGCTGGTGTTGTTTTCCAGTCATGAGAAGTTTGACTTTAGATTTTGTGATATCAGATTCTTAGTGGACAGACCTGCTCACCGAGTGTCTTTACCTTAGACAAAAACATTCCACAAATGTTTCTAGTGTGTACAAGTGGCTGATGTCCAGCAGTTTGACCATGTGCTTCCTTGAAAACAAGCCCAGCTTTCTGTAAAAGAGGCAAAGATGCCTGTCATTTCCATATTTCTATATGTCTCTCCCTTGTCCCCAGTGACTGCAGTGTTTGTGCCCCAGAGTCGCCTATGACCATCCCAAGAATTCCATATGTGATGCTGAAAAATGACTCTTATCCTCCCCTTAACCAACACATGATCCAGAGAAACTGCTGAAACTAATTCACCCCATCATAAACAGTAAGTGTCTGCTTAAATCTTTCTGGGTGGATATTTTACTTTTAAAGACGTATACAAATAAATGAATCTATTTAGTCAAGAATTCTTCATTTAGACTAATCCAGAGGCAAATTGATTTAACTTTCAGGGCCCTTCATTTGCTTGATTCGCCTTCTAAATAACTACTTACCCAAGTCATTTATGTTTAAGCCCCACAAAACTTGGAATGACCCCCAACAATTCCTGTTTAAAAGGTTCCAGCACAATTCTTCCTGGTTTTTGGCTTTGCCACTGGGGTTGGCTAATTTCCTTCTCAAAAACTTTTCCGTGACCTCTCATTCACTGTCTTTCCCCTGAACTCTGATTCACCATCCATGCCTTGGGTAAATCTAAGGTTGGAAAAGGCAGTAAGCACATTAGCAGAGACTCCAATATTATACTGGCTCTCTATGGCTCAAAGTGCACCCTCGAATTCCAACTCTCAGAAAGTTCTGCCCTTCACCTCTTCAGTTTAAATGAATATAGTTATGATCTCTCTGTGTTGGCAAATAAATTATTTAAAACATGTAATGTAAAGGGGTATCCAGGAGTGTTTCATTGTGGTGATGGAATAGTTCTGTATTGGATAGTGGTGGTGGTTGCATGAACCTATGTATGCAATATAATACTACACATCAAAAAAGCACATGTAAAAACTGATAAAATTTGAATAGGGCCTGTAGTTTAGTTAACAGCGTTGTACCAATGTCAGTTTCCTGAGCTACTATGGTTATATACAGTGTTGTATAAGGTATGATCTTTGGGGAAATATAGGTGAAAGATATACGAGAACCCCAAAATTTTTGGAACATCTCGTAATTCTTACGTTATTTCAGAATAAAAAGTTAAAAATATATATGCATTATTTCTAAACTCATCTGAATAATCTTTTTGAGTTTGGAGTTTAGTGGGCATTACTGGTAGTAATCTTTAAGATATACCCATTCTTACCCTCTGCCTGAAATGGAAAAATGAAGGAACAAAAAGTGTGGAAAAGTCTCAGTTTTCAATAGCACTTTGTTTTAATATATATTCCAATGCAGAATAGAAAGCCTGGATTTCTTTTACACATCTGACTTTCTCTAAGCACCACAAAGGTAGACTGCAGGTTTAGGGGAGACCTCCGGCTGTAATCCTGTTCTCCACCTATCACTAATCACAATCAAGGGTCCAGAAACTATCTGAAGGCTGACGTGCAATGAGTGGATCTTATCCAAAGTTGTTTAAAGAAGATGCTTTCATTGAGTGGAAGGTTAGAATAGCTCAGTGATTTCAAAATACATGGACCGTGCTCGTACAACATGAGAATTACAGCTGTCTGGTGCTGAATGAGAAAAGCAAGGAGAGTAAAGTGCACAAGTCATTTTAAAGCTGACATACCCTTGGGAGGACGACCAATCTTTTATCCTAACACTATAATCTTTGAATTTTGTTTGTGCTTGCTGGACATTACTAATGAACCCCATTTTGTTTTTACACTGTGTTTTATGAAGTGGTAATAGGAGATAATTGTTTTATACTTCTTGGCAAAATAAAAACTGGCAACTCTGTCACCCAGCTTCTAATTTCCCCAATCTGTAAAAACCGCACAGCCAATAACTACTGGATTAAATGTGTTTAAAGTATCTTTAATTGGTATGCATACACTTAGTCATTTATTTTGCCTATTTTTGTCAAAGCATCATTACAGGAATTATGGGATTCTGTTCTTTAGAAACCAAAGATAAGATAGGTGCGGAAATAAAATAATAATAATAGTAATGCAAGGCGGAAACTGGAAAGTGCCGTGCAAAGTTTGGAAAATGAGCTGGAAGTTTATTCTGACACCTATAAACACAGGCAAAGTGGGAAACAGTGAGACCTGAAATGTCAAGTGCATAAAATTTGTTGGCTAGACCTTTTGGGCAGAAAGGGAGCCTCATATCAAAACTGACAAAAGTGAAGGTTGGAGAAAGGCAAGGCTGTTAAATGTGAAATAAACATGTACTACATTGGAGCAAATTTACAGGGGCTCAGACATGAACCAGAACATGTGTCTTAGGGGAACCCTCATAGCACAAAGGAAATGAAGTCATTCATTTCTGTACCCTAAACAGTTTAGCAGTGACACTTTTTTTACATGCTGAATCTGAAGTCTCCTTGAACTGCAAGGAGATCAAATCAGTCAATCCTAAAGGAAATCAATCCTGAATAGTCATTGGAAGGACTGATGCTGAAGTTAAAGCTCCAATACTTTGGCCACCTGACTTGAAGAGCTGAGTCATTGGAAAGGACCTTGATGCTGGGAGAGACTGAAGACAGAAGGAGAAGGGGATGACAGGATGAGATGATTGGATGGCATCACTGAATCAATGGGCATAAGTTTGAGCAAGCTCGAGGAGATGGTGAAGAACAGGGAAGCCTGGCATGCTGCAGTCCATGGGGTTGCAAAGAGCCAGACATCACTGAGCAACTGAACAACAACAAATCTGAAAGTAAATTGAGTCTGACCACAGAATCATTTGATATTAGATTTTTTTAAGCTAAATCCTTAAAGCTAGTAAACTAAAAAAGAAAGAAAGAAAGACAGTATCTCAATATATGGACTTATATACATGATGAGAAAAGTGGAGAAAAAAGCAAGAAAGAAAAGGAAAATGTGAAAAGAAAGGCAAATCAGGAAAGTTACCATTGTGAGCAGTAGGGGGCTGGTGAGGAAGCAGAGGAAGCCTGGCGATGGAAGAGAGTTAGAAATTCCTCCACTGAACACAAAATTTTGTTTTCTCACTTCTTATTTTCACTTACAGCTTTGTTCATGAAACATATAAATATCTGTGAATCTGAAAGCTCCAGTGTGGTGGTTTTAATGTCTACATAGGTGAACTATTGGGCTTCTCAGGAGGCTCAATTGTTATAGAATCTGCCTTCAATGCTGGAAACGTGGCTTTGATCTCTGGGTTGGGAAAATCTCCTGGAGAAGGAAATGGCAACCTACTCCAGTATTCTTGCCTGAAAATCCCATGGACAGAGGAGCCTGGCAGGCTACAGTCCACGTGGTCACAAAGTGTTGGACCCAACTGAAGCAACTGAGCATGCACGCAGCTGAACTATCATTAATCAGATTCATCATTAATTTTACCCAATTTGTTCAACTTATTTCCAGGAATTTTAAAACTTAGCCTAACAGTTTCCCCTAGTTTCTGGGCTTCCTCTAGCACATTAACAGTATATTACAATTTTGAAACTACAGTACAAGGGCTAGGAAAACACAACCATTTTCTATTTCATAAAGCATTATACTTTACCCCATAACTTTCTAAAATGATTATGTATAGTGCCAAAGAACTGATAATTCAATTCTCTTGTCCTTACTACCTGTTTTTCTAAAGATATCTGGCTGTATTTCAAATGTGGATGCTATACTAGCTACCTACTGCTGTGTAACAAACTGCTACAAACCCAGCAACTTAAATATATGTTTATTATTTTAAAGTTCCTGTGGTTCAGAAGTCTGGCATAGCATAGTTGGATCCTCTGCTAAGAGTGTAACAGGGCTACAATCAAAGTACTGGTAGGTTGTGGTCTCATCTGGAGACTCAGCTGAGGAAGAATCTGTTTCCAAGTTCATTCAGGTGGTTGACAGAACTCATTTCTTGGTGCTGTACAGCTGAAGCCCTTAGTTCCTAGAGGCTCTCCATGCCACCTGCCACATGAACCCCATACGCTTCACAACATGGAAGCTTAATTCTTCAAGAATGGCATGAGACTGAGAGCTAGAAAGACAGTCTTAAAATGCAATGTAATAGAAGCCACATCCAATCACCTCCTGTTATCCTGCCGTATTCTGTTAGAAGCAAGTCACAGGTCCTGCCTACACTCAAAGGCAGAGAATTATACAAGAATGTGGACATCAGAAGGCAGGGTTCACTGGGGGTCACCTTAGGGTTTGTCTGCCACAGGTGCTAAACTGAACTTTTCATATTTGACATATTTTTCTGTTGACATACCTTAAAAGGTGGGCTTCCCTGGTAGCTCAGCTGGTAAAGAATCTACCTGCAATGTGGGAGACCTGAGTTTGATCCCTGGGTGGGGAAGAACCCATGGAGGAGGGCATGGCAACCCATTCCAGTATTCTTGCCTGGAGAATCTCCATGGACAGAGGAGCCTGGTGGACTACAGTCCATGGGGCAGCAAAGAGTTGGACACAACTGAGCGACTAAGCACAGCACTGTACCTTAAAAGGTGAAAATGATCATATAGAACCGTGTCTTTAATAGGGAAACAGTTAAAGTCAAGAGAGAACCTTTAAAAGGCACTCTGAGCACACTCAGAATATAAAAAATAAAATTCAAGTTTTAAAAATTAGTTAACTAATAACTAACATGGAACTGGATCTTGAAATGTTTAAGTATTAGCATGCTCCAACAGTATCCAGAAATAAAGTAAGAAAAAAGAAAAGCAACATATTAGTAGAAAATATTTGTAACAAATGTAACAGAGAGAAGATTAAATCCAAAATACATGAAAACTTCAACAAATCTCTGCAGAAAAATAGAAAATCCCAAAGAAAGATGGACAAAATACACATAAGCAATTCACAAAGATGTATAGTAAATACATAAATGCTACATTGCCCTTATAATTAAGTAGATTATTAAAACAATAACAAAATATAAATGTTCATTCACACAATTGGCAAGATAAAAACAAAAACAAAAAAAAAGATTTGCAATCTCAAAGGCTTTTAAGGAAGTGAGAAAATAGACACTCATACATTTTACTGAAAAGATAAGGTTTTGGGAAGGCTGTTTAGAAAACCTATAAAATTTTAAAAAGGCTTACTATTTGACCCAGCAATTTCATTTCTGGGAAACTATCCTAAAGAACTACTCCCACTTTTTCAAAAGCAATTCACAAGGATATTCATCGTAGAATTTTATAACAGTAAAATGCTGAAAATAACAATAATATGTTATAATAGAGAACTGATTCATGTTAGATTCATGCCATGAAATCCTATGAGACCAATAAAATTTTAAAATTTGACTTATGTGTACTTGCCTAAAAAGAGCTCCAAGACATATGGAGTTTAAAAGAAAACAAACTGAGGTATTTTGTATATATTTTGTTGTTATTTAGTCACTACGTCATGTCTGACTCTTTGCCACCCCGTGGACTGCAGCACGCCAGGCTCCCCTTTCCTTCACTGTCTTCCAGAGTTTGCTCAAATTCATGTCCATTGAGTCAGTAATGCTATCTAACCATCTAATTCTCTGCCTCTTTCTTTTTGTCTTCAATCTTTCCCAGTCAGGGTCTTTTCCAATGAGTTGGCTCCTTGCATCAGGTGGCCAAATTATTGGAGCTTCAACTTCAGCAACAGTCATTCCAAAGAATATTCAGGGTTGATTTCCTTTAGGATTGATTGGTTTGATCTCCTTGCAGTCCAGGGGACTCTCAAGAGTCTTCTCCAGCACCACAATTTGAAAGCATCATTTCTTTAGCACTCAGCCTTCTTTATGGACAGACTTTCACATCCAGACATGACTACTGGAAAAACGATAGCTGTGACTATTTGGACTATACGGCAAAGTGATGTATTTGCTTTTTAATACTCTAAGTTTGTCATATGTGTTGATCTTTTGTATATAAACAAGATATATATATAGAGAGAGATGTACATATATATATGAAACACACAGAAGGGAACTGAAGGAACATACGTCCAACTCTTGACCACACCCCCCTTTGAGTGGGACTTGAGTGCGGAGGTGATAGAGACTCTCACGGTTTGTTTAGTGTCACTTGATTTATTCCATGTGCACTATGAATGCACAATAAAAGTAGAAAAAGATGAAGTGCTACCACATTCTAAATGGAAAAAGCACTCTAATAGCTAAACATTTTAAGCTAAGCACCTAAGTTTATGCCCTTCCTTACAAACTTCTTGCTGAGTCAGCTAATTTTCCAGCATATAAATGATAAACAAAAGATCTGAAATTAAGGGTAACCATCTATCTATCTGGACTTCCCTAGTGGCTCAACTGTGAAAAATCAGCTTGTAAGGCAGGAACAACAGGAGATACGGGTTCGATCCATGGGTCAGGAAGATCCCCTGGAGGATGCAATGGCAACCCACTCCAATATTCTTGTCTGGAGAATCCCATGGACAGTGGAGGCTGGTAGGCTACAGTCCGTAGGATCACAAAGGGTCGGACATGACTGAGTAACTTAGCGTATGCTGGTCCTAAAATTTGTAAGTTTTCCCCCTGAAAAGACTCTTGAGGGTCCCTTGGATGGCGAGGAGATAAAATCAGCCAATCCTAAAGGAAATCAACCCTGAATATTCACCGGAATGACTGTTGCTAAAGCTGAAGCTCCACTACTTTGGCCACCTGATGCGAAGAACTGATTCACTGGAAAAGACCTTGATGCTGGGAAAGATTGAAGGCAAAAGGAGAAAAAGGCAGCAGAGGATGAGAAGGTTAAATTATATCACTGACTCAATGGGCATGAATCGAAGAAAACTCCAGGAGACAGTGAAGGACAAGGGAGCCTAGTGTGCTGCAGTCCTTGGGGTCACAAAGAGTCAGACATGACTTGGTGACTGAATGACAACAACCCCCTGAGAACATTTAGTTTTCAGAAGCCGTGAAAAGACTAAAATAGTATTGGAAACTAGCAAGAATACACAATAAAAATAACAGTATTAGAGAAGACCTGTGTCATGCAGAGAGCTCTAGAATTTTGGGGTCATCTGTAAAGCCATTCCTGCCAATGTTCAGCTTCTCCATCTAGAAGGTTCAGTAGCTCTGTTTTCTTAGCAAAATGATAACAAGCTGTAAAGTGTTCTGATCTATTTTGTCACATGACCTCATGCCGCTTTTTACTGATACGCACGTTTGTTGCCATAGTCAGTGCATGATACCAGCTTGTAAGCCATAGTTTTATAAAGGTTAGTGCAGCTTATTTTACATCAAGAAAGCAACTAAAGAGCTTAAAAATTAAAGCAAAAATTAAAAACATCTGGTTTGGGGTCTTTGCACTTGATCGGGCGAATTTGTACATAAATTATACTTAGACCTGAAGGTAGTCATTTTCCATTTTTACTTTATGATTACCTCAAGCCAGCGTCGTGTCTTGTAAAAACATACCTGCGCTGCAGTTCTTCCATAAACTCTATGAAATAAAACACATCTTTCTGGCTCAGTGAAGTTCAGAAAATCTGGGTCTTCGCTCCTATAAATGTATCATATTGCATTTACTGGCTAATAAAGTCTCAAAGAACAAGATTGCCCTCCTTCTCACAACTTGATCCTTTACAAATTTACAAATGTAAGGCTTTAACCTGCTTGAACTCAACTCTGGCTCCCTGAGGGAAGACACTAACCAAGAGAAGGTGTCTGTTCTGGGTTAGCCGGGCCCAGGCTCCCAGCGGCCGCATTGGGAGGGGGCAGCCGTGCGCCTGAAGGGTACAGCTGGCCTCCGCTAGAGGTGTGTGTCGCCTGAGCTAATGAGGTTAATTAACCAAGGTCAGAGCAAGGAGACAAACGAGGGGGTGGGCAATGAGAAGGCAAAACATGGGGATCACATACAAGAAGGTCTGGTCACAGGACAAGCATGAGACCTGTTATCAAGTCGGAGGCCAACTCCCTGAAAACCAAACAGAGATAAAAGCTGAGGAACAGGTGACATTCTTCAGGATTGAGCTGTTCATTCCCTCCTAGCCCACAAATGCTTCGAGAAAATTTTCTCTGCAGAGCCTCTGTGTCTAGACAGTGTCAGTCCCCTTATCTGAAAAGCCTTTGTGACATCCATGTGGCCTCATGGAGGGTCTTGTGAGAAAAGGCCCTTACTCAAAGCCCACCCAGAGCAAGTCATTTTCGTTTCTTTTTTTGATTAAAAGGGTATCGTTTGAAATGAGAGGTTCCAAAGAGGGAAATGTGGAAGAAACCATAAAGACACTGTAGGCAGTAACTTGAACGTGGCCTTGTCTAAAAAGGGCAATTTCTTTATCAAACCGTGAAATGTTTTGTCTATGTAACTCCAAGCGTTTTGCACTCAGAGCAGTAAAACAATGAGTTTGTATAGGAAGTAGAGGGTAGGTGGAGAGATGTAAAAACCAAAGAAGAGACAAGAAGTAAAAAGCAGGGAGAGAGAGGGTGAATGTGTTTTCTGCCCAAAACAGGGGAGTATGTTTCACCTGTCAGATAAAAACAGCCTGTTTCTGCATCAGATTACTCTCATGGAAGAACGGATTTTTTTTTTTTTCTTTTCTGAATTCCCTGAATGTTTGTTGCTAAGTCTGATCACTTAACAAAATAGATAATTAAAGCTGTTTGCTAAATGACTCCAACAATTGCTTCAGTGTCGATACCACCACAAAAATGCAGCCCATATATTTTCTAGGTAATTTGAAATCAAAGCTTTTGGACCTGAAAGGGTTGCCCGGTTTCCCATTCTGCTCTGCTGGTTGACCTTCACTGGAAACAGAACAAATGGTTTCTCAGAGACTGAAACGCACATGGCCCCTTTGTTTTGAAGTTTTTAACTGGGTGGACGCACTATCCGTTCTTCGCGGTTAAGGACCCCTTCTAACTACCTCGCTGCCTCCTCAGAGAAGAAGCAGTGTGTGAGCATCATTAAAATGCTGACAGGAAAATCTGTGTCACTAAACTTCAAAATAAACCGTGAAAAGCACTCAGGGACCTCTGGCACCCAAGTGCTGGTTTCCTTCATCTTTTAACAATTCAAAGTCTTACGGAAAGCAAATACTTTCCATGAAAATGGTTGATCTCCAGCTTTCCCTAGATGACAGTGACTCTCCTGAAACAACGTAGCATACGGTCCCAGATTGCATGTTTTTTAATTCAGGTAAAAAAATCAACTGATGAATCTTTGTGGCAACCCTAAACAGTAGAAGCTCAGCCAGAAGGTCTGAAGGTAGTCTGTGGAAGTGAAGAAGGGCAGGTGAGGAGCATTGAAAGGCTACAGCTTCTGAAGAATGTTCTTAGGGTAAGAAGTACCTCCATCACCACCACCCACCCCAGCACACACACACACACATATACACATACATTTTTCCATCCTCACCCCATTTCCTGTCAGTTCAGTTCACTTCAGTCGCTCAGTCGTGTCTGACTCTTTGCATTCCCATGGACTGCAGCTCGCCAGGCCTCCCTGTCCATCACCAACTCCCGGAGTCCACCCAAACTCATGTCCATTGAGTCAGTGATGCCATCCAACCATCTCATCCTCTGTCGTCCCCTTCTCCTCCCACCTTCAGTCTTTCCCAGCATCAGGGTCTTCTCAAATGAGTCAGCTCTTCGCATCAGATGGCCAGAGTATTGGAGTTTCAGCTTCAGCATCAGTCCTACAACGGGGTTTATTTTGCTTGTTTTGTTTAGCATATTTGGGGGGCAGTCTCCACCATCTCAAGAGTTGCTGCCTGGTCCCACAGGGCAGGGGCTGAAGCGACCATGTTTGATTAACATATGGAAACAAAATCCACCCTGTGTTTTGGAGCTGAAATGCCAGTTGGTCTTTGTTTTACAAATGCGTCTGTAGTTTTATCTTTATTTCTGATGTAGATGAGACACCATGACTTTTTCTTTTTAAAGATTTTGAATGTAAAAGGAAAACCTCCCAGTGAAAAATCTGTTTACAGTGGTAATGTGCTTGCCTGAATATTTTTGGAAATATTTGCTTATTCTTCACAACAAATATTTGGCAGAGCAACTATGTTTTAAACAGTAGCTACAACCCTGTAGTGGAGATATGATTACCCAAGGAGTGGTAAACATTTCAAGTCCATTCAATGTAGCATTGTGTTCCTAGCCTATGCTTGCGTGCACGGTAGGTCACTTCAGTCGTGTTGGACTCTTTGCAACCCTATGGACTGTAGCCCACCAGGCTCCTCTGTCCATGGGATTTTCCAGGCAAGAATACTGGAGTGGGCTGCCATGCCCTCCTCCAGGAAATCATCCTGACCCAGGGACTGAACCCACGTCTCTTTTGTCTCCCACATTGGCAGGTGGGTTCTTTACCACCAGTACCACCTGGAAAGCCCAATCTATGCTCAGCACCCTACAAGTGCTGGAAGATACCAAAGAAGTATCAGAAGCAGCTTCAGCTTTTTGCAATGTTATTAAAGAGAAAAGACAGAAATAAGGGACTATGCAAGAGAGCATATAAGGACATTTCAACATGTGACCTGCCAGGGACATATCCTTCTGTTAAGCACTAAAGGGGGAAAAAAGTTATAATGTAGCTCTGCTAAGAAAAATGACTTAGCTCTACCTTTATTAGAGATAGTATGGTACAGTGGGGGGGGGCAGGGGGCAGGGAAGAAAGACTTTTAAGGTCAGAGTACCAATCCAGGTAATCAGTGGGGGTGGCAGGGGAGGGGACAAATATCTCAGCCAGAGGGTTCTTACACAGACCTGGATTTGAATCCTGACTCTTCTACTGTTTCGTTTGGTGATCTTGGACAAGTTTAGATGGCAATTGCAAATGAGGATAATGATAAAGTATAACTGATTTATTTCCAAGTCTCAATAGAGTAGGGCATACACATGAAATGGATTTATGCTAACCCAACCACTGCTTTTAACATTACTTTGGGAAAGTTTCTCTTCCTCATTGGAAAGTTTGTAATTTCTTATCCCTTTAATAAGCCAGGGAAAATGTCCTGTCCCTGTGTTAAATATTACTGAGATCAAGCAAAATCACTCTGCTGTTTGGTCCAGAAAAGTCTCGTTTTGGAAGATAACACCATAAACCCATTCTGAAAGACAAGAGTAAACAAAACAGCTTACTGATCAAAACTAACTACTTGCTCAACAAGGCTCATTCTAAGATGGGAGCCTTTATCTGCCCTTAGCCAAAGCTGGTATGTCACAAACAGCCTGCCCTTACCCAGTGACTCCTACTCCTGCCTTGCAGCACCTGCCCCGATGTTACCAGCCCAGACCCTTAGGCCCTTTCCCACTGCCCCACTTTGAGGCACCCCTTTGAGACTTTGTCAAGGTGCCGTTCTCTCTTGGGCTTCCCTGGTAGCTCAGACAGTAAAGAATCCTCCCGCAATGTGGGAGACCCAGGTTTGATCCCTGGCTTGGGAAGATTCCCCTGGAGCAACTCACTCCAGTACTCTTGTCTGTTCTTTTATTGCAGTAGATTTAATTAACTTCTCTTGGCTTGATCAATAGGTTTTCTGGTGGCTTTTAAAGAAATTAATGGCCAGCATATCCCTTCAGAATAACTTCAGCAGCTCTCATAATATTCTGGCCATTCTGGAATTAAAAAAGCCTATCTGATCTAGTTTATAAAGTCCAATTTATATCTTCTTCAAAGCACTCACCCAACCTTCCCTCACCCAGCTGCGTGGCTTAAGGAACCTGGGAGTGAGAGGTGGGTTGGCCTTCCTTTAGATGATCTTATTTGCAAAGCTGAGACAGACACACAGATACAGAGAACAAACTTATGGACACCAAGGGGGTAAGGGTCGGGGGTGAGGAGGAATTGGGAGATTAGGACTGACACATATACACTATGGATACTATGCATAAAACAGATAACTAATGAGAACATACCATACAGCACAGGGAACTCTACTTAATGTCCTTCCGTTTAAGTGGGAGTGAGGCAAGAGGGGGAAGGGACATGGCTTGAGATGACCCTTCCACCTTGGAAGGACTAACACTGCTGGGAGGAGGAAGGTAACTAACTGGTCACTAGCTGGTTGCATAGAGAGGTTTTTCTCATATTGCTGCTCTGGCTGGTTCCATGTGTTCGACGTCCACCAACATGGAGGCCCCCATGCAGATGGTGCTCGTGGCTTTCTCTGGGCACAGTCTGCATCATGCTGGCCCCTCTGCCACTGATGTCCTTCTCCAAGAAGACAATCTTCTCCATCATATCTGCCCCCTAAAATCTTTCTTGGTGCACTGCCCCCTCTCATAAACTTTCTGCTTCCTCATGTGGAGCCACAGAACTACCAAGAAAATGAGAATGAACCAGAACGTTGTAGTGAAAATTAAACACACTTTTAAAATATGTGGCCCGCAGACAATGACTAGAAGTCTTCTTTCTTCCTTATCATATGTGATGCGTTGTGAAGGGTGATACTACCTTTGTAATTAAGAATGAAATATGAGAATAGTATATAAATTTACCATTTTCAAGTATATAAGAAAAGGTTCACAAGCATTTAGACTTCAAAACCAAAAACTAGCCTACCTTGATTTTCTCAAAGTACAAACTAATGCAAATTTACCATCAAGTATTTAAAAATTCTTGTCCAGACCAATAAGGAAGAAAATTCTGATGCCAGATTGACACTCTATTTTGACTTATGCCGGAGTGACTCTATTTTGACTTTTTGTTGCTGTTTCCTTTTAATAAATAATCTTTAATTCCGTGTCTTAAAAATCAGTACTTTGTTGTTGATGTGGTTAGACTCTGTTCAAGGTGTGAAATCAGTATGTGCCAACACAAAAGGAGGATTGCTCTCTTAATAGCACTTTTCCCAACATGTCTTAAAGACTATTGGTATTTGGGGAAGAGCCAAAAGAGCAGAGTGAAAAAATATTTATAGCATATGAGTGTAATAAAAAAATGTAATCATGAACAAACAATACATTAAACTGGTAGGACATAGTTTACATTAGATCACAGGAATGAATATCAAAAATACAGGCGATATTTTTGAAAAAACAACCAGCAGTGAAAAATTTATTTATAATGCAAACCAGACACTCCAAAATAATTTGTGGTTTACTTAATTCTTACCGTTCATCCTATATTCTTTTGAATAAGCTGAAGGAAGGCACCCGAGTAACTACCTCAGCTGTTTTTGATTTTGATTCTGAATTTTCAGTGAGATGAAAACTCTGGTCTCTACAACAAAAAGAGATGGCATCTCATTTTCAGAAATTAAGATTTTTTCTTCCTCATTATAGATACATATTAAAAAGAAATGCATTACAATATATTACTATATTTCCAAATTGGCTCGTTATTTCTGGGCAAATAATAATTATGTATAAATTCTGAATAAAAGAATATCACATTGCATCTTATGCATTCTGTAATGTGCACTCATAGAAAATCATTACAGTAACAAAACCAGCTGTATGTAATAGAAAGCAAATGATTTACAATGTTACTATGAGAAACTACTTTATTTCATATTATCATAAAAAGAGCAGAACTGAATATTTGCATGACAAATAGAAGAATCCAGGAAATTCCAAATGCAACTCAGTTTTTTTTTTAAAGGTATTAACGCTGGGAGGTGATTTGAAAGCTTTCTACTCTAGAGAATATTAGCAATTATAATTTGTAGTCATTATTTTAACAATTGAAAGAAAAAATCTACAAACATTAATGGAATATAGAAATAAATACTTGGAATAACATGTGCTTCGATCATACAACATTGACATGACAAGAGCATATATTTAGTGATTTTGAACACTTCATTTCATTTAAACTGAGAGGTAAAATGACTTTTGTTCCTAAATGAAGCTTGACCCTGAAATTTGAACCACACCAAAGTCTTTAAAGCCTGTATTTTAATGTTTTATATGTCATTCACTGTAGCTGCCTACAACAGCCTAGTCCAAGAGGACTGGCTCTGCCTATCTCCCTAATAAAGTGGAAATCCTATACAGACTGTGGGGCCCACCAGCTCTCTCCTTCCACCAAGCCACAGCCACAGGGATAGAGTCAGAGCTACTCTGATATGCCCTGCCTCAAGAAAAGCTGACTTGGGCCTGTGAGACGCTTAACATCACCAAACTAGAGAAAGTGTTGAGGATACAGATATTCATGTAGCTCAGATGGTAAAGAATCTGCCTGCAACGCAGGAGACCAGGGTTTGATCGCTGGGTCAGGAAGATCCCCTGGAGAAGGAAATGGCCACCCACTCTAGTATTCTTGCCTGGAGAATCCCATGGACCGAAGAGCCTGGCAGGCTAAGAGTCCCAAAGAGTTGGACGCGACTGAGTGACACACACACACACACACAAACACATACACAGATATTCATCCCTGAAGTCCAAGCTCCAAGTCCCCTATTCAGTTCAGTTCAATCACTCAGTCATGTCCGACTCCGTGACCCCATGANGCTCCCCCGTCCCTGGGATTCTCCAGGCAAGAACACTGGAGTGGGTTGCCATTTCCTTCTCCAGTAAGTATAAGGCTATTTAACAACTTTTGTGGTGGGAGCTGTGGGTGGATATAAAACATATTTTAAATATAGATGAAAAATATACTAAATGAGTCCTGGAAATTAGACTCGGTTTATATTTTCATTACTAATCACCGTATGGCACAATGACATTAACCTGTAATATACCCAATATTACAATGGAGTAAGCCATTGTTATGAACCTTGGTCTTCCTTTAAGATGTCTTTGTTTCCTAAATTTGAACGTTGAATTTTATCTAATGAAGGAAAGCTATAAGCGATTAACTGTATCAAATGTTGCTAATTAGCCTCAGATGAGCACTGAAAATTGACCCTGGCAACATGTACGTGTAGAGCGGGAAAGACAGAAATCTGATTATAGGAGAAAGAGAGCAAGCGGTGACAAGGCTTTCAGGAAGTTTTTCTCCAAAAAGAAATAGAAAATGGGGTAGTAGCTGGAGGGGACACAAGGTCAAACGAGCCATTGTTGTTTCTTCATTTTNTTGACCCTGGCAACATGTACGTGTAGAGCGGGAAAGACAGAAATCTGATTATAGGAGAAAGAGAGCAAGCGGTGACAAGGCTTTCAGGAAGTTTTTCTCCAAAAAGAAATAGAAAATGGGGTAGTAGCTGGAGGGGACACAAGGTCAAACGAGCCATTGTTGTTTCTTCATTTTTTTTGTTTTTTTAAATGTTTTTTACTGTGGTAAAAGTCACATAATATAAAACATACTCTTTGAACCATAGTAACTGTATAGTGCAGTGGCACTAAGTCCATTCACATTGTTTTGCCACTGTCATCATCCATCTCCTGAATTTTTCACTTTCCTAAACTGAAACTCTCTCCTGTTCGCAATCCCCCTCCCACCCCAGCCCCTGGTGTATACCAGTATACTTTCTAAGCCGTTGTTGTTTTAATATGAGCGGTATTAGAGAATATGCATATTGCCAAGACTTAGATCCAGTAGAGAAGAAAGCAGCTGAGGATGCAGAAGGGAGAAAGAATAATGGAAGATGCAAAGCCTTGAGAAGGCAAGGGGTGAGATACAACCCCTTCATTCCCTGGGTTGGGACGATCCCTTGGAGAAGGAAATGGCAACCCACTCCAGTATTCTTGCCTGGAGAATCCCATGGACAGAGCAACCCAGCAGGCTACAGTCCATAGAGTCCCAAAGAGTCGGACACAACTGAGCAACTGAGCGCACCATCATTGTCAGCTCCTGGTCTTTGGTCCATGCGCTCCAAACATTTCCAGTCGTAACTTGGATGATCATTTAGGTCTACCAGTGGTTTCTTAGTCATTTTCTCACCTCTCTAGAGAAGACGAAATTCTCAAGAGGTTTTCTGGTGCCTCTCTGATAACAAGAGGCTTCGGATCTTCTCTGTCTAGAGTCCCCCTTTCCTGATGTTCTCCTGCTGCACTGCTGTTCCAAGACAGCATGGTGCAAGGGATTGGGGAGCTCTGATAACTACTTTTGATCTGGAAGTTTTATGAACAATATACCCAATACTCATGCTCAACAAAGGAGAGAAAGAGAAATGTCACAGAGACATTAAAATATATCCAACAAGCTTGACCCTCTGTGAAAGTATTCTTATTTTTTTCCCCTTCTCCCTGACCAGTAAAACCTTTGTTCAGTCTAATTCTTTCACCAATTGCGTTCTTCCAACATTTTTTATTTACTGTATAAACCGTGGCTTTTGTTACCTCTTCCCTTACTGGTTACTTTGACATGGCCAAGTTGATGCTGGACCTTGGCATTGTATGACTGGCTCTTCTAGCTACTGCCTCAAACTAGGAGGAAAGTCACAAGGGGACTCTGTATAACTACGAATGAGAAGCATGGAAGATGTTTTCAATGTATTATCAACCCTACAGCCACATAGGTCTGTTAAAGTGTGTTTTTCCAAGAGTGTATGGGGGTTTTCATTCCACAATACATTTATATTTAATCTGTCCAAACACAGTATACTCTATCAATATATTTGACCCATCACATACATTTATCTATGTAGCTAAGTTATTGTTTGTACTTTATAAATTAAATTGAGTTTAACTTAATTTGAATGATGGAAAGGTAGAATTTTCTTGCTTTTCAATATGTCCAACTCATCTAACTATTGATACTAAAATGCTAGTAGGTACACAGTATAAAATTTCATATTTATAAAATTCTTTATAGTTTCAGTTCAGTTCAGTTGCTCAGTCATGTCTGACACTTTGCAACCCCATGAATTGCAGCATGCTAGGCCTCCCTGTCCATCACCAACTCTGGGAGTTCACTCAAACTCACGTCTATCGAGTCGGTGATGTCATCCAGCTATCTCATCCTCTGTCATCCCCTTCTCTTCCTGCCCCCAATCCCTCCCAGAATCAGGGTCTTTTCCAATGAGTCAACTCTTCCCATGAGGTTACCAAAGTACTGGAGTTTCAGCTTTAGCATTATTTCTTTCAAAGAACACCAGGACTGATATCCTTTAGAATGGACTGGTTGGATCTCTGTGCAGTCCAAGGGATTCTCAAGAGTCTTCTCCAGTACCACAGTTCAAAAGCATCAGTTCTTCGGCACTCAGCTTTCTTCACAGTCCAACTCTCACATCCATACATGACCACTGGAAAAACCATAGTCTTGACTAGACGGACCTTTGTTGGCAAAGTAATGTCTCTGCTTTTGAATATGCTGTCTAGGTTGGTCATAACTTCTTCTGAGGAGTAAGCATCTTTTAATTTCATAGCTGCAATCACCATCTGCAGTGATTTACAGCATGCTTTTTCCATACACTATTGCAAATTACTCTCTGACAAATGTCTAATAAACATAATTAGAAGATTAAAATGGTATATGAACCTTGGTCTTCTGAATGAAAACCCAACAATTTCCCATCATTGGGTTATGAAAGCAGAAATGATGTCTAAAGTGACTTTTTTTTTCCCAGTGGATGGGTTCACTGATACACGTCAATCCCTCTGCATTTTATGCACAGCATTTTTTTTTAACTTTTTTTAAACTTTTTTTTTTTTAACTCCAAAAGGGCTGTGGAGATCGTAGTTCCTGAACCAGAGATCAAACCCACATCCCCTGCAGTGGAAGGGCAGAGTCTTAACCACTGGACTGCCAGGGAAATGTCATCTCCTGCAGTTTATGGATGCCAAGTGAAAGTGAAAGTGAAGTCGCTCAGTTGTGTCTGACTCTGAGACCCCGTGGACTGTAGCCCAGCAGGCTCATCCTCCGTGGGATTCTCCAGGCAAGGATACTGGAGTGGGTTGCCATTTCCTTCTCCAGGGGATCTTCCCCACCCAGGGATCGAACCCAGGTCTCCTGCATTGCAGGCAGATGTTTTAACCTCTGAGCCACCACACCACAGTAAAGGCTGCTGCTTCAGAGAGTATGCCAGGTGTTGCAAAATAGATTGATTCTCTTTTACTTGCCTCTGTGCTTTCACTAAGGCAGCGTTAGGCTCTGGGATTGTGTCAAGGATGCTATGATAATGCTTAAAGCCAATTGAAGTACGAGTTGTTCTAAGGATATGAAAAATTTGGTTTCCAAGAGTTTTGTCTCATCCTGATGTGAGCAGTGCCTGAGAGGACAGTTTCCCTTACAACGTTTCTTCTTCTTTGTGATGAGATATGAAAAAACAATGGTGATTGATGTTTATGTTGGTTGTAGCTTTATCTCTTTCAAATTAAATGAGAATGTGATGTTAAAGAATTTAGCATAAGGTAAGCAGGGAGGCCTGGCCTGCTGCAATTCATGGGGTCACAAGGAGTTGGACATGACTGAGCAATTGAATTGAACTGAAGCAATCAGCAAATAGTGGCTATTATTATTATTAATATAGTGATACAAGAGTTCTCTGTCACACAGTCATGTCCAACTCTTTGCAACCCTATGGACTTTAGCCCACCAGGTTTCTCTGTCCATGGCATTCTCTAGGCAAGAATATTAGAAATTGCAAGTGTTAGTCAGTCATGTCTGACTCTTTGTGACTCCATGGACTGTAGCCCGCCAGGCTCCTCTGTCCATGGAATTCTCCAGGCAAGAATACTGGAGTGGGTTGCCATTTCCTTTTCCAAGGGATCTTCCTGACCCAGGGGTTGAATCTGCATCTCCTACATTATAGGCAGAATCTTTACTGATGAGCCACTGGAGAGACCCTAATATAGAGATAACACGCTTAAAATTAGAGTGGTATGTGGAAGTTTGAAAACACTGATCAGTCACTGAATGTTTATCTTACTAGGTATACCAAAGGATGTGATGCTTCTGTTTTTAAATTTATCACAATTCTAAGTAAAAATCTAATATATTAAAATACTATCTGGTATATAATCTATTAAGTTTTTAATTCAGCTACTTGTACAGAAAGAAATTACATAATTTAGGGAGTATTCATTATTTTTCTGCAACTCAATTTAATTAAGTTGTTAAAATGATACTTTTAAAAGTTAATGTTAAATATTAAATGAAAGTCTGAATATTACAGAGTTATTTTATTTTTATTTGGAAAAAGTATCTGATAACATCGGGTTTGGCTGGAAACTAAAGTAACTCAGAGTCTCCACTGGTTGACTCTCAGCCACTGAGCTAGTGAGGCACCTGCTGCAGTTGTGTGTGTGTGTGCTAAGTTGCTTCAGTCATGTCCGACTCTTTGAGACCTTATGGACTGTAGCCCACCAGGCTCCTCTGTCCATGGGATTCTCCAGGCAAGAATACTGGAGTAGGTTGCCATGCCCTCCTCCAGGGAATCTTCCAACCCAGGGACTGAACCCACATCTCCTGAGACTCCTGAATTGCAGGAGGATTCTTTACCACTGAGCCAGCTGGTGGGGAGTTCCCACCAGCTGCAGCTCCAGATGCTTAACTCCTTGGTGAAGAATAGTCCAGAACAACTGTGCTGCTGACTGTTCCCTACAGATATGAGGAAAACTGTTTCAAAGAGAAGTGGAATTACACCACCAATCCAACAGCCATGAACATCTCTTGAGCACTTCCTGTGTGCCGGTTCCTCCCTAACTTTACCTGACTCCTCATTTCATCCTCCCAACAACTCCTTTTGCCGATGAGGAAGCCTAAATTTAGAGTTTACATAATTTTCCAAAGGTCACACTGGTAGGTCGCGCCCAGGGGACAAAACCTTTCCTGGGATGGGCACTCAATGAAAGCTGAGTGAATGCTTCTATCTGAGTGAATGTCTGTATGCCAGGAACTTTGGAGTAAATCTTGCTTTAGAAAATGTTGCACCCCTTGATTCCTGAGATGTTTCATGTTCCAGACTTCACATTTACAAAGCTGGTTTGTCCCATTCCTTTCCAGTGTTCAAATGTATAAGAGCAAAGAGAAATAAAAACCCTTGAAATTACAAAGATGATTTAGTAAAAACTTGAGCTTAGAAATTCAAACAATGTACTTTGCAGTTTGGACAAGAGTTGTTTCTTTTTTTTAAAATTTCCTTAATTTATTTTTAAAATTTATTTTTAATTGGGTGATAACTGCTTTACAATGTTGTGTTGGTTTCTGTCACACATCAACATGAATCAGCCATGGGTATATATATGGCCCCTCCCTCTAGAACCTCCCTCCCACCTCTCACCCCATTCCACCCCTCTGGGTTGTCACAGACATCTGGATTGAGCTCCTTGCCTCATAACAGCAAATTCCTATTGGCTATCTGTTTTACATATGGTAATGCATATGTTTCAATGCTACTTTCTCAATAAACGTCCTTAATTTTTATTAAGACCTCAGGTTACAAGAGCATAGTTATCGGTACAAATTCCACAATCTAAATACCTTATCCTTCTAGATAAGCCTCAACAACAACCCCAGTCAAAGGTTGACGTGAGTCTATTGGGAAGCAGTTCTAGATAATCTGAGATCCAAGTTTGGAAGTAGAAGAAATTTGCAGGCTGCTGTTTTACTAAAGAATTTCAGTTGCTTAAGGTCATACACACCATTGGTTGGCTGAGCCAGGTGGCCCCTCTTCATTCAATGCCCCTTCCATTATCACCTCACTTTCTGGAAGCAAGTATTGCTTTCAAGTCTACATTGACAAACTAACCTTGTTCTGTGCTTGGTTGTGTCTGACTCTTTGCGAACCCATGGACTCTCCACTGTCTATGGGGATTCCCCAGGCAAGAACACTGGAGTGGGTTGCTATGCCCTCCTGCAGGCGATCTTGGGGATCCAACTCAATTCTCCTGGATTGCAGGCAGATTCTTTACCATCCTGGAGAAGGAAATGGCAACCCACTCCAGTATTCTTGCCTGGAGAATCCCATGGACGGAGGAGCCTGATAGGCTATAATCCATGGGGTCCCAAAGAGTNGCGGACGCGAGGCCTGGACGGCGCGGCCAGGTGATGCTGGGCCCCTGTGCTTCTCCAGAGGAAAGGGGACCCCTTCCCACCTCCAGCGCCGCAGAACAGCCGTGCCCCCGGGCTGCCCCAGCCAGGCGTTTGGACCTCAGCCCTAGAGGGAGTCGGGCAGCTGTGAGTTTGCCTGCCTCCGTTAAGTGCCCTTAGGATGCAGTGATCAAGGCATCAGGCTCTCCCTGCGGGAGGGGCTCTTCCTGCGCTGGTGAACTCGGTGCAGAGAAAAAGAACAGAATGATGCTCTCCGAGCAAGCCCAAAAGTGGTTTCCGACCCATGTGCAGGTCACCGTGCTCCAAGCCAAAGATCTTAAGCCAAAAGGCAAAAGTGGCACCAACGATACATACACTATAATTCAGCTGGGAAAGGAGAAGTACTCCACCTCTGTGGCGGAGAAAACCCTGCAGCCAGTCTGGAAGGAGGAGGCCTCCTTTGAGCTGCCTGGGCTGCTAATGCAGGGGAATCCAGAGAAATACATCCTTTTCCTCATAGTTATGCACAGGTCCCTGGTGGGTCTGGATAAGTTTTTAGGGCAGGTGGCCATCAATCTCAATGACATCTTTGAGGACAAACAAAGAAGGAAAACAGAGTAAGTTATGTAATTTATTTTGAATTGGGGGGAGCTTAGCTATTATCTGAATGGGTTTTCTGTTCTTGGAAATTATTTGTCTACTTGGGGCATTGGTTTTTGGACTGAAATATGACCCAGTTTTAAGCACCATATTTGCATAAATCTGAAGTAAAAATAGCCCTTGTGAAGACACATTTTTTAAGTGGAGTCTTTAGTGATCCATTACTCTCGTTTGAGGTAAACCTTTTCAATAATTGAATATTTTGCGCAGGATTTTAAGTAAATTAACATTGTTTCACTACTTATAAGAGGACTGGGCCGTAGTGTTGATCAACTTAAATTATTACAATCGTTAAACATTAACAATTTTCAGAAAATGGAACATCAGAAAAGTAAATCTGCCAATATGCCCTCTTCTATATATATGTATATATTTTTTATTTATTTTGTAGTTGAACTCTGAAGCTGTCAAGTGGTGAATTACCAAATTTAGAACTCAATATTTTATTTCAGCATTGTAAACACAGTTGGCTTTTATTTTAGCTCAGGTTTCAGGGTCAGTACATCGTGGTGGAGTCTAAAGCTATTAAAAAAGTTGTAAAAGTATGTACAGACATCCTCATTCTTGAACATAGTTACTTCAAAGTTCTGCAAAGCCAGTGTGTTTGGACCAAATTAAATGCTATCAGATTGGAAACAATGATTAAATTCTTGTGATGAAATGACATATTCAGTAAAAATATGAACTTTTTAATATGACTTCCAAACTTAGGTTAGATATATTCTAATTTAAAAAACCATAATATAAGGTTAAAACTAGGATATTATGTCTTAAATTGAAAAATAGTATGTTTTCTGAGATAGTGATACCCCTTTCTTAAACTTATAATTACTCTAGTCTGAAAGAATGTTTGAAGTGGATGGAATTAATGGGAGAAAAATACAGGTTGAATTTATAAGGGGATGTCACATTTCAAAAATAGCTTTGCTGTTATAACTGATATTTATTTACGCTTTAAAAAACTTTCTTGAAGATCATGTTATTTTCTTATATTTTAAAACAACCATGTCATGTTTTTTCTATACCTACCTTCCTGCAAACTTCTCTTGATTGAAATTTTTACTTTCATTGAGAAAATGTTTTTTTAATCAGATCTTTACCTAAGGACCTAAAGGTTTAATATATGTGAGGTAAAAGGGTAGAGAGATAAGTAATACTAGGAATGCCAGAAGAAACTGAAGAGATGAAAATATTTTAGAAGGAGAGAAAATGGTTTAAGTAAAGTATAAAGTTGAATATATATCAGTGATTTTAATAATACTGGTTGATACCTATGAAGTAGCATTCAGTTACCTCTGAGGAGTTCTTCATCAAATTTAAACTGAAAAATGGATAATCACTGACTAATTTATTGCAAATTGCCAATTTTGAATGACCTTACTAAATAATACTTAGAAGCGTTTTGAATGTAAGCTTAAGTTTATTGCATCTTCAGATTTGATACTGCATTTACAGTACTTTTAATGTTAATGCATGATATACTACAGGCCTTCTCTGAAATATAAATGTTCCAATTGAAAGTAGGCCCGACTGAAGCCAGGGATTCTGAAGACAGAATACACTTTTAAAGTTTCTTCTTGTTTTACTCCTTATCTTTGGCAGCATCACAGTTACAATAAATTTGGCTGTAAGCAATACTCTAATATCGTCATCTCCCTACAGAAATTCTCTATTGGCTACTAAAAAAAACGGATTAGAACTTTTCGGGAGGAAAATGCGTTTAAATGTTATCAACAGTACTTGTGATATTCTTGCATTCAAAGTGATTTTCAGGTTATTAAATCCCTAATATTTTCTTTGTGGATAAATGGAGATCACATATTTGATGAGATCTCTTTATTTGTAATGTTTCTAGTTTTTAATATAGTCAGTAGCTTCGTTTTGCAGCACAATTATACATATGGCCCAGTAAGAGACAGACTTGAGCTACCGGTGTATTGCAAGAAAGATATTTAATATTCTGCACATTGCTGAGCCTTGTCAGCATATTCCCAAGTGCTTTTTAGAAAATGGGTATGGGTGATGAAGGCAACCAGCTGATTTGGAAGTCCCATAGAACTGCTGGGTGTGACACTTTCTACTCTTGACACTAAAAACAAGGATTTACAGCTTGTCTTCCATGATAAGCAAAGAAGTGTGGTGGCTAAAAGTATCATTTGATTTATTTTTATACCTTGAAATTAAAAGCTTTTTTCCTTCTTTCAAGGAGAGGGATAAAGGGCCTGAGCCAGAACACTTTGATGAGTGGGACCTGAAAAGAGAACTTTTCTGTATCATCTCCTGTTTTAATGGGCATCTGGGCTGGTTCGGGCACAAGATTTACGAAAACAGTACAGTACTTAATAATAGAATGGTAAATTGTTTATGCTATTATGTTGTATTGATTGATTTTTTTTTTAACAGCAGAAGTGGGCGATGTTGACTTTTTTGTTTGTTTTTAATGCTCAAGAACAGTAATAACCATCCGAGCCCCTAAGTTAGGTACGACTCAAACACATGCAGGTTTTAGGACTTGTGTGTGCCGCCGTGCAGTGCACCTGCGTCCTGGCCTCTGGCACCCTTCCTGCCAATCTTGTCCTATTTCTGACCACACAGCACCAATTGCTTGGGAATAGTTCCCACATGTGTGGTGGTTTTTGAAGATGGACCTGTGCCCACTCAAAAATTGAACAGAGGCCGTATACAGTTTAAATCTAGCACTCCAGAGGTGAAAAAATAAAATCAGCATTAATCCACTAAGCCTCAAATGCTATGTCTTCTTTTTTATCTTTTTAGAAGCCAGGGAAAACAAGTGCTATCTCTGGAATGATTCTTGAAGGTCTCATTAAGACTTCCCTGTTATATCACTTTCCAAACAAAGCAGCTAGAGTTATTTGTCATGCCTATATTTTAAGTTGGTATATTTGTTAAAGTTCTTTGCAGTTGGGTCTTTGGGTTTTTTTTGTGTCTGTGATTTACTTTTTTTGGTCAAGAAGGATGGAAAATACTGTTTTTAGAGTTTATATTCAAACTGACTTGCTTTTATCCATTAAAGCTTACCTAAGTCTTCAGCTTTTCTTAACCAGAGAACAAAATGGTGCAACACACACACAGACATACACAGAGCTGTAGTGTCGTCTTAAGAATACAGCTCTAGAAATGAAAATTCAGTAAACATTTATTTAGTGCAAGGAAAAGTGCCTTCAAGAAGCTTACGCTCCGGCAAGACAAAACCTATGTTGCCCTTGTGATTGAGTCTCTTGGTTAAAGACAGTGTCTGTGATATACAACCTGGTATGCGTTTAACCTTATTAACATATATGTGGTTCATTAAATACAAAAGAACTACTATTTTCATGCGGCTGTTACTGGTCAGCTTTGTCTGTTTTCCTTGTTGACTCCAGTCTGATATGAAGAAGCTACTTAGTCTCTGTGCCTGAGTTTCCTCTTCTGTGAAATAAGGATTTTGGACTAAAATTCTGTTATTGATTTTTTTCCCCCTCAGATTTGTTACGCTTTGTTACATACACAGATCTGACATACTTGGTGTTTTTGTTTGGTTCTGTTCTGTTTGGGGATTTGACGGGGTGGGGGCACATTTAATTGCAAAGTGGCCTCACCTATTTTCTGAATAACCTGCAGTATTAGCAGAGCATCTCTTATGGGTCGTCCATCAGAAGGATTTGTGACCCACCCCCCACCCCCTTCGAAAATGCTCTGTTTTCCAAAACTGAGTTAATAATAGGGTATATAACCTTGCTTTGCTTTCAGGCTTTGTGAGTGTTTAGCTTTGTGTTGTTGAAGGTTCTCTATTCCAAAGAGTTTATTGCTGTCATTTTTCATTCTAGTCTCTGAGTCTTCACATTTCACCATTTGCCTCAGATAAAGGGTTTTCTCTATTTAGGGTCTCAGGTTAGTGCTTTCTGTTATAAGACTTTCTGTTTTTTAAAAGTTGCTTGTTTTGATGCAGCTAGATCTTAACTGATAAAATTGAAAATATTTCCTTTGCATGTTTCTTTCTAAGATGTAGCTGGTACACACACACACACACACACACACACACACACACACACGTGTGCCAGTTTTCTTTTGCCTGGAAAGATCTATGAAACTAGTGTTCCACTTGATAGTAAATGTAGCTTCTTCTGGTGTCTTCTGTAAAATTAGATCTGAGTTATTTAAGAAAATTTAACACATGCAGAGCTGTATTTAAATAATAACCTGTCTGCAGAAATGGATATTATTCTTCATTGTTTAAGTAATGTGAAAACATTGTAGGAACTCTCATCTCTGCTGGAGTTTGTAGTCTTTTTGGCTGTTTGCCCTGTAGGCTGACCGTTTATGACACCAACAACTAGAGAAGTTTTCATGGATAAAAATATTGTAAATAAACCAAAATAAGTTTTGCATTTTACACATCATTTGAAAATGGGCAGTGTAATTCGCTCAAGTGACTAAAAGCGTAAGTTTGGGTCCAGTTAAAATAAGTTTTATTTGGCATTGTCACAGTAGCAAGTTATTCAAACAGAGATTCTAAGAGGACGCACTTAAGCTTTCTTTTTTTTCTTTAAAAATGCTTTGCAGGATTTGTTACCATTTGTCACTTCTTGCATTTTACTTATTTTGCATATTTTGTTCAGGAAGAGGCTTTGACCCATTTTATATAAATCTAAATTACCTTGTGGGCTTCCCCATTGGCTCAGCAGTAAAGAATCCACCTGCCAGGTAGAAGCTGCAGGAAACACAGGTTCGATCCCTGAGTGGGGAAGATCCCCTGGAAGACGGCATGGCAAGCCACTCCAGTATTCTTGCCTGGAGAATTCCATGGACAGAGGAGCCTGTCGGGCAACAGCCCATAGCGTGGCAAAGAGTTGGACACGACTGAAGTGATTTAGCGCACACACAACAATTTACATCGTAAGCGATTTTCATGATGAGCAAACTGTATGGAGTAGTCTCCCATGTTAACAAAATTCTTTTAATAGCTTTTACAGAAGAACTGTTTTGGCTCAGAGGCTGAATATTATTTTATTAAAAGTTTGGTTGTTATTTTATGGTGCTCAAAAATAGTACGTATTGATGAATTATTTCAGGGTCTCTACCTCAGTGTCTTTTAATGCTAAAAAATATTCTTCAGCCGTGAGCCACACTTGGACTAGATGGAAACATAATAGCTATTATTGGTAAGAAATTTTGATGCGTGATTTTCAAATCATGAAAGAAAAAGTTGTCTAAATAGTGTTTCAAAAAAGACTGATTCCTTCTGCATGTGATACATGGCAGAGACCTCCCTGTTTTTTTCAATGAAGCCATGAATAAAACCAGAAGCACTCTGGCTGACAGTTTCTCCTTCAGTGCTTAGATTGCCTTGATGTAGAGTAACTTTACCTAAAAAGCAATTTGTATACAACAGAGCTCGATAATCCTCTCTTCATTACATATTACAACCCAGTTTTTCCTTCTCTTTAAGGTGGTTTAGATTAGAATCCAAACAAGGAAAAAGAGCCAAAAGCAGGGGTGAGATAAAGGTCAATATTCAATTTATGAGGAACAATATGACAGCAAGTATGTTTGACTTATCAATGAAGGACAAAACAAGATCTCCTTTTGCAAAATTAAAAGATAAGATGAAAGGTAGAAAAAGTGATGGGACATTTTCTGATACATCTTCTGCAATCATTCCAAGTTCTTGTATGCCTGATGCCCATACTGAATTTTCAAGTAGTGAAATACAGATGAAATCTAAACCAAAAAAGCCTTTCCTTTTGGGTCCTCAGCGACTCTCTTCAGCACATTCAATGTCTGATTTAACCGGGGCCCACGTATGCTCGGAGAAGCTGAAGTCTGGCACCGTTGCTCAAACGCATCTTCTTGGCCGCCAGATAGATTCCTTTGGAGCAGTTCCGGAAAGTGGTAAGTGATGTATGCATTCTTTCTAGTTGATCCTATGTGATCTGAACTACCTTCTTAATTTTTAAAGTTTGACTTCTAAAGTTAGTAAAAAATTGAGGTTGCTTGCTAGCATTTTCTAAATTAGTCATCAGATATTTATTGAGTACCTACTATACTCAAAATTGATAAGTTTAAAGACAGAGCTGGTCTGAATTCAATACTGTATTTATAGAATTAGATAATGAAAATGAGTCTTGGTCTCTTTTCATGGCCTGGTTTCTTTCTTTCTTATTTTTTAAACTGTCATTTCTCCTGTCTCAGAAACCTGAAACATAAATGAATATTCCATTTCATCAGAATTTTCCTAAAAAAGAATCTTATCATTCAGAAGTAAGAAAGTAAATTTAATACTACTGATGAAAAAACAGTGAGAATTTCCACGGCACTATAATGCTGAGCAGAATCTTTAGTTTTGACATTATAATTTGTTTATGTGATTGTTTCATTCTGAGCTGAGTAAGTTACTAATTGTCTAGCAAGATACTGTTATTAGCCTACATACTGCTGTACCTTAGCATTTTAAGATTGTTTTCCTTGATTATTTTAAAAGGTTAATATCTTTAAATAGCTAATTGCTCTCATTCTGAAAGCAGCAGTGTGCACACAGGATGTGTCAAATAGTGTGATATAATGTGTCACTGATTATGTACTAACTACAAAATTGTTTGCAGGAAGTCTCAAATCTCCACACAGAAGAACATTAAGCTTTGATACTTCTAAAATGAACCAGCCTGACAGCAGTGTGCATGAAGGTGAATCGTCTTTCGGAAGACAAAATGACCCGTTTACAAATGTGACTGCTTCATTACCCCAAAAATTTGCAACACTGCCAAGGAAGAAAAATCCATTTGAAGAAAGCAGTGAATCATGGGACAGCAGCGTGAATTTATTTTCAAGATCAATTGAAGTAAGAAAAGAAAACAAGAGAGAAAAAAGGGAGAAAGTCAGCCTCTTTGAAAGAGTGACTGGAAAAAAAGATAGACGACCTGATAAACTTAACAGCGGGGGAGCCGATAGCCCTTGTGACTTGAAATCACCTAATGCGTTCAGTGAGCATCAGGACTATTTTGATTATGAGTCAACTAATCCGTTTACAGCAAAATTCAGGGCTTCAAATATAATGCCATCTTCAAGGTAAGCTTAAACGTGGGGAAGTTGTGCCATTTGGGAAAATATTCTGCTTGAAAGTATCAAATAGCCTTTTTAAATTCCTTTCACTTTATTTGAGAAAAATGCTAATCTTGTTTTTATAATTAATTTTGGAGCCAGGCGGTGTGTGCATCTTTGGAACTGAACTTTTTATCTTAGAAGGATAAAAGATTCTTAATCCCCACCGCATTATATTTCTTTCTACTAACGCTGGCCAGAAACTCTCAGAAACTTAGGGAGAAAACCACGTAGCTTTTGATGAGGTGTGGTGAGGGGGAATCACCAGTGGGTGCTAATTCAAGCCAGAAATCTAAGTGATGAGGTGGGTTTCTAGATGTTATTTTTCATTGATTGGTTGTGAACCAGTAGCAGCCTGTGGACTATTCTTTAAGAAATCCTGGCTTAAGTATTAATGGTTTTTGTGAAAGTGTTAGTTGCTCAGTCATGTCTGACTTTTTGCGACCCCATTGACTTGAAGTCTGTCATGTTTCTCTATCCTTGGAAGCCCATGGTTTTCTTTGTAGGTGTTGACTATCCTTATTCAGGGCTTCCCAGTGGCACTGGTGGTAAAGGATGTACCTGCCAGTGCAGGAGACTGCAGAGACGTGGGTTCAATCCCTGGGTCTGGAAGATACCCTGGAGGAGGCTGTGGCAGCCCAGTCACGCTTTCTTGCCTGGAAAATTCCGTGAACAGAGGAGCCTGGCAGGCTACTGCCAGTAGGGTCACAAAGAGTTGAACATGACTGAAGCGACTTAGCATGCACATACATTCTTATTAAATGGCTATTTGGAGTAATGTTTATTGGAATCCAGCGAGCCTTGGGGGTACTATAAATACATCACAGAGTATCTGTAATGATGACTTACAGAAATAATCTATCACGATATGGTTTAGATTGTCAAAATCCTTGAGTTCTCAGTTATGTTAATAGTACTTTTCTAATTCCTTAGTACACGTTGGAACTGTATGGCTTAACTTAGATGATGCATTTTGCAAAAGTGAATGGGGGCTGATTAAGGAAACCTCAAGCACAAAATAAGATGAATCTGTTGGAATCTTGCGCAGCTATCATGGAGGAGCATGGTAGACTGTTTGCCGTGAAACACAGACATTCTTTCCCGAGGCAAGAACGTACGGTGGTCAGACTCCAGTGAGAAACCTCCTCCGTGGCTCTGTGACCTCTCTCAACTTCCACATCTCTGTCTTTGAAATAAGGAAAATGAGACATTCTCAGTAGGATTGGCGGATGATAAATGATAAAGTACGTGGCATAAAGCCAGGCCCCAAATAGGGAACCCATAAACAATGGTTGCTGTTACGTTTTATATAGTGCCATGTCATACTTTGTTCAAGAACGTTGCTTTGTTTTGTCCCACTATAAACAGAAAATAGTGCTAATAATCGCCCTTTTAGCCTTGTGATCTCCTGCCTGTCTTCTGATCTCTTAAAACATGCATTTAGAGTTTTCCAGAGAAAGCTAGTATTTCTTTTGTCTTCTTTTATCAAAATAAATGGGTATTCACTGTAGCTTTGGAAAGTATTGTTCAGTTTTCTTTATAGACTATACTTCAAAGAAATATGTTTTTATCATATGGTATTAATATTTTATTGAGAAGTCCATGGTTTTGATATGCTATTCTCAAGTATTTCATTTTGTTATTTTACATCCTGTACTTCACATATTGCGTTAAGAAACTACAGAGGTAAATAGAAATGTAGTTGCTTTTTTCTCCCTCAACTGAACTTTTTTTGGACAAAGTTATTGCCAAGAGCTATCTGAGATAACTTAGGGACTGGATAATTTACGTAATTTTAGAGTCAAGTAAAAGCAAAAACAATGGGACGTGGTAGGAAAATGATTTTTAAATTATGGCAGTATGTGGAAAAATAGGTGTCCTCAAATTTTTAATTGCCTTATACTTGGCTATTTACATGAACTTAAAAATCAATGTTTTAAAAGTGAGTGTGGCGTTTTGCCAAATTGAGGCTTTGTTTTGGATTACTTCAGTATTAATGCTGTGTCTGTCAAAATTAGAGTTGTAATCCTAAAGGAAATCAACCCTGAATATTCCCTGGAAGGACTGATACTGAAGCTCCAATACTTTGGCCACCTGAGGTGAAGAGCTGTCTCATTGGAAAAGACTCAAATGCTGGGAAAGACTGAGGGCAGGAGGAGAAGGGACAGCAGAGGATGAGATGGTTCAGTGGCCTCATCGACTCAATGGCCGAACTCTGAGAGATAGTTAAGGACGGGGAAGGCTGTGGTGCTGCAGCCCATGGGATTGCAAGAGTCAGACACAACCGGTGACTGAACAGCAGCAAGACGGTGCATGTATAAAATGAGTGCAAGTGGCGAAAAACAATAGGCTTTTTCATTTAAAAATTCTCTCTTCTCCACACTCATAAGGTGCCAACTGAAGACAAAAACATCGGCAGCTTCCTTCGGAGTTACTCTCCCTTTTTATGTCACAAACCATCTTTGTGGTAAATGGAAAACACTTGCGGTAGAGCGGTTTGTTGTTGTTTCGTCACTAAGTCATGTCCAGTTCCTTGTGACCCCGTGGACTGTAGCCCGCCACGCTCCTCTGTCCTCTGCTACCTCTTGTAGCTTCCTCAAATTCATGTCCTTTGAGTTGGTGATGCTATCTAATCATCTCACTCTCTCCCGCCCCCTTCTTTTGCTTCAATCTTTCTCAGTATCAGGGTCTTTTCCAGGGAGTCAGCTCTTTGCATCAGGTGGCCAAAGTACTGGAGCTTCAGCTTCAGCATCAGTCCTTGCAATGAATATTCAGGACTGATTTCCTTTAGGATTGACTGGTTTGATCTCCTTGCAGTTCAAGGGCCTCTAAAGAGTCTTCTCCAGCACCATAACTCAAAAGCATCAATTCTTCAGCACTCGGCCATCTCTATGGACCAACTGTCACATTGTACATGACTACTGGAAAAATCAGTTTTGACTGTACAGACCTTTGTCAGCAAAGTGATGTCTCTTTTTAATACACTGTCTAGGTTTGTCATAGCTTCTCTTCCAAGGAGCAAGCGTCTTTTAGAGGTAAATTAATCGAAGGATTGACTACAAATAGATCTAGGAAGATAGTGCAGTTTGAATTTTTGGAAAGCAGCTTTGTCTCAAGTGGAGTTAGAAAGGATATAGTTGAGATAGTTTGGCCTGTTCATATTTTTCCTTCCAGTAGCATTCCTCAGTTATATGGGACATTTTCGATTTCTTACCTTAACATCTAAACCAAATGCACTTTTGAAACTATAGACTCGCATCACTAGGACACACGCTGTGAATTATTTTTTTCCCCAGTAACGCTAAATAGATCTCTCTACAGAGTCTTCGGGACGCCTGTGACCAATGTCTGTGAGAAAGCCGAACAAAGTGAAGGTTGAAATACATAGGTGTGGAACTGAATTTTCTTCTTTGAGTAAACTGGTTCCCTGTGATCTCAGATACGTGGGAACCATATTGTTACCCTCTGGCTGAATAATGTGTGTGATCACAACTGAAGAATTTTCCGTAGGCCAAAAAAATTGTACTAAGTACAAAGGAACACTTTCTTGAAAGTTAGAGTTTTTATTTGTAAGTGAAGTCGAGCTGAAGAAATCAGCTAGTAATCACAAAAGTTACTGCATTTTGCTTCTGTTCTTGGAATAGATTCCATAGTCGTACGTAAAACTGAGAGAGGAAGTGAGCTAGCTTTTTGTTGGGTTACTTCAACGAAGAGTAGGGCTCTTTGATATCCCTTTCCCCGCAATCGCTAATTCTCAGTCTCTTTCCCCTCACCTACCCCCACTTCTCTGAACAGAAGTAACTGTTCCTTGTGCTGCAGCTTGGTCTTCCCTAGGCATTCCTTTCTGTGGGCATCCCCCTGTTCACTAATCTGACCACTTTACCCCTCTCACCTCCATGAACAACATGATGACAGAGCCTCCTTTTCATTCATCTTTTAACCCTTAATCTCCAGCATAATAGTAGGTAGCAGGTATTGGAAAGCAGGTTTTGAATAAATGAATATGGTACAGCAGATGGATTTCCTAAAATACTAGTATCATCCCCTCATTCCCTTAGCCCCCTGCTTCCAGCTCAGTGTGGGCTGTGAAGATCTTTCTGATAGACCAGCAGCAGATCCATAAATGCAGATGTGTGTATTTTTATTTATAACTAAACATGATTCCACTCCAGCATTCTTGCTTGCGAAATCCCATGGACATAGAAGCCTGGTGGGCTACAGTCCATGGGGTTGCGAAAGAATCAGACACGACTTAATGACTAAACAGCACCAACAAAAGATGATTAGAAATCTAAATGAGTCTTAAAGGACATTAAAATGTAATATTCATATTCTGACTGGCACATTTCTGAACTTTGTTAAGAATTCTGTATTATAATAGTTAGCTGCAATAAACAACCTTAGATCTCATTGGCTTGTTCCAGTAAAAGTTTATCCCTCCTTATGGGGACACGTGAGTGCTTTGTTCCATCCTGTTTCTTGGCTCCACACGGTTGCTCAGGAACCAGGCTCCTTCCTTTGTAATACTGCTGTTTAATGTGCGTCCCCCAAGGCTGAGCAGCAGCGAAAAAGAGTGGAGGATCACGTGGATGTCTTCATGTGCCAGGCCTGGCAGCGGTGCCCATTACTTGTTCCGCTGGTGTTCCATTGGGCAGTGTTCAGTCATGGCCTAGCCTGAGTGCAGCCAGTTAAGAACCATAGTTTAGCTGCAGACCCAAGAGGAGAGTACTGGGCTTGAGTGCACAGTAGTGTGTGTGTCCTGGAAGCCAGCTCTAGGAAGTCTGGATAACATTCTAACATTTGGTGTGCTGTAGAAGTCCTGCTAGACATGTATGTGAAAGTGTAGCTGGAATTCTTATCGTTTCCAGAAGAATGTTTTATCAGTTAACTATTGGTGTTGCTTGTGTTTTAAAATTCTGCTGCTCCTGTTTTTAATTACAAATCACAGGTGGTTTAGCAGCATCAGTATCAGCTAATGTTACGTGATTAACCCTATGGTTAAATAATTTTTTTAAAAAGTGATATTTTTACATCAGCAATATTTAACATTGCAAAACCCAGTATTCCTGAATGTTTGTTATACCATTTTCAATAATTTGTTCATGACTAATTCTGCAACACTGGGCTATTTTCCCTATGGAAAGTGGAAATAGGTAGGTATGTTCACCAAAGCAGATTTGCTTTTTTTTTTTTTTAAAGAAGAGAGTCATAGCTAGACTGTTCTCTTAGGTGGAGACTAGTGACCAAGTTCTGGCTTACTGAAGGCTTAGTGGAAAAGAAGAATGGTCAAAAATATTTGGGGGAAAAATTCTAGAAAGTTCCGGAAAGTAAAACTTGAACTTGCTGCTTGCTGGCAGCCGTTTACACAGTATTTACAACTATTCACATAGCACTTAATATTGTGTTGAGCGTTATAAGTAATCTAGAGATGATTTAAACTATACGGGAAGGATGTGTGTAGGTTACATGCAAATACTAGGCATTTTTATTTAAGAGGCTTGAACATCTAGAGAGTGGAGTAATCTGGAGTCTTAGAACCAATACCCTACAGATACCGGGGCGGTGGGGGGGGAGGGGGCGGTGATTGTATACCAGTTTTAGGGCTAGTCCATGAAAACCTCCTGTACAGCCCTCCACATTCCTCGCTTCCACCATTCCCTGGACAGAAGGTTGGCAAACTAGGCTTGTGGGCTAAATCTGGCTTGCTGCCTGTTTTTTGGAAATAAGGTCTTATTGGACTGCAACTTGCCCATTTGTTTATGGATGCTTTTGTGTGTAGAGTAGTTATGACAGAGACTGTATGACCCACAAAGTCAAAAATGTTTATTGCTTGACCTTTTACACAGACAGTCTGCTGAACCTGTACTAACTAGGTGGAAGTCTTTGGAGAGCCATAGATAGGGTCCCTGAATGCGTGTGGAAGGCCACCTCATAAACAACAACTGCTGAGCCTTGCTGAGAGTAATAGCTCTTCAGAATATTAAATTACGGTGACGTGTGCATTTATGTATTACAGCACGTAGCATCGTTATTTAGAGTTTAGTTCATAATGCCTCTTGTCCTGTTTAAGGAAGCCGAATTCAGACCACTTTCAGCGTCACTAGTTTGCGACACCAGGTGCAAACTTCTGTTTCTGATAGTCAAGGAGAACTGTGTTTTAGGCTTTTCTTAACTATTGAGCTTTCCTTTTGCTGTACTTCACCTTTCTGTTCCAGGTGGGTTCATTTCCTTACTGCGCCTCTCTACCCTGAGGTCTCTAAGCCTGCCAGTTCCCTTCCTTGGCTCAGCTGTGGAATGCACTCTTCACTCGTCTCTGAGTGTCCTCAGACTATCCTTGATGTTGAAAACTCTTTAATCCTATCTTGATTGATAGCATAGTGTTCCCTTCTGTGGAATTCTGATATAGAACGTGATTGCCGAACAGTGTTTATTCTGTCTCGGTTTTAGTTTTCCCAACTAACCTGTGTAAACTACTGAACGGTTGTGCTGTATCTTCTTTTGTGGGTGCCTGTAGCACCCAGGGGCTTCCCAGATGGCTCAGTGGTAAAGAATCCACCTGCCAGTGCAGGAGAGGCAGGTTAGATCCCTGGATCGGGACGATGCCCTGGAGAAGGAAATGGTAACCCACTCCAGTATTCTTGCCTGGGAAACCCCAGGGATGGAGAGCCCGCGGGCAACAGTCCATGAGGTCACAGAGAGTCAGACACGACTGAGCAAATGCACGCAGCGCCTAGATCACTGCACGTCCTCAGTGCTGACCATCAGGAGCACCTGGGGTTTTTTTGTTTTGTTTTGCTTAAATCTTAGTTGAGTCCTACTGCAAGGCTAAATGAGAATCTTCAGTGGGTAAGCCCAGAAATAAAACTCAGTATTAAAAGACTTCCTGCTGATTCTCAGGCTTAAAAATTGTTGATCTGAATTACATCGTCTGTTTCATAAAAGTTCAGTAAGTACTTACATATGAACAGGAATCAGGAGTTGTGCTGGTAAACTCATAGTTGAAGAGACAGTTTAGTCACGTTAGCTTTGTGTGCAGGGCCCTAAGTAAGTAGAGGGATCAGCGAGGAGATCAGCTTGACTAAAACAGGGACGTGGAGCGGAGTATATATTTGGTCGAATGGCTAAGAAACAACCAAATCATAGTAGGCACTGAAGATCAAGCAGAAAGGTCTGACTGTTGAGTATTTATGGCAGCTGTGGGTGGATTGTTTTTTAGGACTCAGGCGACACCTAGGCACCAGTCTTGATGAACAACAGGTAAAAAACATGCTTGGGTTTCTACGCTACTGGTAAGAAATTGACGAGAACCTCGATTTGTGCTGTGTACTTTTCTGAGGTTCCAGTTTAGGACCAAAGAACAACTCCTGGTTAAGGGAAGTCATTCGCGCAAGGAAAAGCTTGGCAGTGTGTGTCCTCCTCTGGATCTGCACATGGTCGAGAACATAGGCCTGCTCTGCAGGATGAGCTAGTGCTGTTGGAGGCCAGAGGCAGCTCATTGCAGGGCAAGACCTCATGGGAGATGCTTTTACCAGAGAATTTTGCTTTGGGAACATCCTCTTTAAGACCTGCACAGAGAACCTGCTTTCCCTTCATTATTTTCTGCCTTGTCGCAGTTGTGAAAACCATGCAAACAGACTTTTAGTTGTGCCCTGACAACTTAATGGCATGTTGTACAATCCCATTCCCAGCATCCTTGACGAGTATGTATGCCTGTGTTTCTCTTTGCAGTATTTGCTGTGGAAGAATCGGTCCACTTCTTAGCTCTGAACTTAAGCCAGTTATTTTCTAGGCAGTGCATAGTGTCTGAGATCCAGATCTCATATTGATCATATGTGCTTTACAATTTTGCATAATAGTATCAGTTCAGTTCAGTCGCTCAGTCGTGTCCAACTCTTTGCAGCCCCATGGACTGCAGCATGCCAGGCCTCCTTGTCCGACTCCTGGAGTTTACTCAGATTCATGTCCATTGAGTCGGTGATGCCATCCAACCATCTCATCCTCTGTTGTCCCCTTCTCCTCCCGCCTTCAGTCTTTCCCAGCATCAGGGTCTTTTCCAGTATCTTTGATGATTGTAACATGCCTTTCTTAGAAGCTACAAAAAAAAAAAAAAAGAGTTACCTAGAGCAAAAATCACCACAGGCTTTTGAGCATGTAACGATTATTATGAAGTTGTATAATATGTCCATTAAAAAATAGAATAGACTTATGTATTTATTTTTCAAAGTTATAGTAAACAAATCATCCTAAAGAAAAGACCTTATTCATAGTTTTAAAGCCATCATTTTTATAATTTTCCTTACATTTTTTTTCCTATTTAAATTTAAAGCAGTCTTTGGTTTAATAAACCTCACACCACATAAGGTTTATTTTAATGGCAGTGTTTACTTTTTGTCCATATTTGTCTAATGTTAAAGATAATCTGCCTGTTATTCATGGCAGCCTATAAATCTTCTTTACACAGCTGACAATTTGTAGCTTCATTTATGAGACAGAAAACAAAAACTTTTGAGATGATTTTTAGAGCCATTAACCCATTAGTGCCCAGGGATTTACAGAATGTGACTAATGAAAGGATGACTGGGAGCCTGAAATATGTGATGTGATTAGTTCCCTTAACACTACCTAGAACTTTTATGCTTAGCTCCCCAGATGCGACTTGAAACTTTTTCACCCTTTGTCATCCTGATACTCATTATAATAGCTCTCATTAATTGGTACATCTCCCAATGGGTTAATTTGAAGATACCAACCAGGCTATCCTTTTGCTAACTTACTAATGCAAATTGATATTTATAGACTTCAAAATTGAAAACAAAAAAAAGCCCTAACAGAAAAGGACAAACTTTGCTNCTTTTTCACCCTTTGTCATCCTGATACTCATTATAATAGCTCTCATTAATTGGTACATCTCCCAATGGGTTAATTTGAAGATACCAACCAGGCTATCCTTTTGCTAACTTACTAATGCAAATTGATATTTATAGACTTCAAAATTGAAAACAAAAAAAAGCCCTAACAGAAAAGGACAAACTTTGCTAAGTTGTTATTATTTTGAGCTGAGAGATTGAGATACACAGAGAATCTGTTGAGAAAAGAAAACAAGCCCCCCCAAAAAAAAAATCCATAAAAACTACTGTAGGCTAATAAACTGATGTGAAAATTTCTCAATTTACAGCACTTGACAGGTGCTAAAAGAAAAGCATCTTTAATTTTAATGTGTTGTTAGGACCTCTTTAGAGAGACTGTACAAGTTATTAACAAGGTCCTCTGAGACAGGAGACGGGTAATTAACAAGACCTATGGAGATATAGTTTAGGTAATTAACGAGCTCTTAGGCACTGGACACAGGATAACACATAGCGAGTCCAATAGTTAAAGAGAACAGGTTGTTATGATATGATCAAATACAAGATATAGAATGTAAGTCTTGAAGTTTCTGATAGGAAAATATTAAGATTATCTTCTAGTGACCTTAATGCACTAATTTTTATAAATCAATATGTAAATTTTTTGCTTTAAGATAAAATTTGAGATAATTATTTCTTTGTAAAATCAACAAGCAAGGAAGCTTGTTACATGTAGATTAATAATTTCATTAATTGCCATTAATGAACTTTGAGAACAACACGTTGGAAGGACTAACTTCTGTGATTCGTACTGTGCGTAGTCACTCATTCGTGTCCAGATTTTTGCGATCCCATGGACTGTAGCCCCCCAGGCTCTAAATTTAGACTACATTCTGTTTATTTTTCATCTATGGGCTGTTGACTAAAACTGCCTGTTCGAAATGGGCAGTCCACTTTCTTTGACCACTTTAAAACAGTCAGGATCTAGGCCAGAGAGGACTGTCCTTCATCAGTTTAGTTTTTACGTAATACGCAAGGGTCCTTCCCTTCATGCTCTTAGGGTACCTTTAAGTCTGAGATTAAATGGTCTCAATTTCAGATACTTGGTCTAATTATTTCCTATGTAAATTTGAAATTGTTGGGGTATGAGTTGAGATCTGGTTCAGAAAACCCCCAGTCTGTAAGCCTTTATTAAAACATGCTGTACTCTAAAGATTAAGAAGATGAAGAAAGCCCTTGCAGGTCTTCTAATTCATTCCATTGCTTCCTCTGTGTTGTCTGCTCAAGTCCATCAGGATGACTTTTTCCAAATTTCAGATCTCATAATCAAATGATGTTTTCAATTTTCATTATTTTTGGATGAATAAGCTAGAACTATGTCTCGTCCTGGGCTATAGGAGGAGCCTGGTGGGCCACAGTCCATGGGGTCGCAAAGAGTCAGACACGACTGAGGAGCTAAACATTCACTTTCATATTTGCTATATATAAGGATAGCAGAGGTTATTAACATACAAATCCTGCCCTAAGAGCTCATCAAAACAGGCACATAAAAATTAGGTCTAAGTTCCATGCGGAGGACTGGACATCGGATCAGCTTTGGGGTGCTATAAAGATTTTTAAATTGGGTTGTGATACCATCAGAGTAATATCTTCGGTATTCTGTAGTATGGGGATTTCCTGGGGCCAGGAGTGGCAGCAGGGAGGAGGCCTTGGAGCAAGAGAACAAGTTAGGAAGTTACCATGATTGTTGAGGTGAGAGTTTGATAGAGGTCACTTGGCTGTGAGGATGGAAAGAAGAGAACATCTCTGAGATGGATTTCTGGACTAACATCGGTGGGATTTGACCATTCTGCCTGTGTGTGTGTGTAGGGGAGGGATGTTGGGGGACTGCTAAAGGAGAAAAAATGAGGAGGATCATTTCAGTGATGTGTCTTTAATCAGTGTCTTAAATTTGATGAACCATAGTACTGTTAAAACTGTATGGTAGCAATGTCAGATCTTTAGTCTTTGAATCAAACTTGGCATTCCAGTCTTGATGAAGAGGTTTGAGTTTTTTGTGTTTTTAATGTGATGCTGTTTATTTTAGAATTTTGTTTTTAGAGAATAGGAATTACATATTTTGAGTTATTGGAGACAAGGAAGTTAGTATCAACCTAATAACAGTTCATGAGAGTTTGTTTTTGAAACCTGGAAAATACTTTGGCTTCTTTGAACTCAGGAATGCACATTTCTATAACTGCTTATGGACTCAATGCATTTAAAGTGTATTCACCTTAACACTTATTACTACATGCATTTCTCTCCAGTGGGTTTGGCTTTACCAATCTTGCCCCCTTTTGATCCCTTTGTCAGTTTCTCACTAAGAGAATAACTTTTCTTTCTTTTATGCTTTTCCCTTCTTTGAGTACTACTTTTGTAGGCCTCCTGCTTCAGTGTTGAGAGCATTTCTTTTTGGACTCCAGTGTCCGCATCACCTGTGGTTACCCTTCATAATAATAAAGCTCTAATTTTTTAAATACAGGTGCTATTTCTGTACATTTAACATTTGGTGGTAGTGTTACCTGTGGCCAGAGTATTTTAAATAGCTGCTGGTGATAGAAATTAATTAATTTGATTTGGAAATCATCTTCCTTATGTGCATTTAGCTAGTTTCTAAAAATATTAGGATTCAGACATTTGACATTTGTCTCCTTGAACTTACATTTTTTTTAATTTTTATTTTTAGTTTGTTTTGCTTTACAATACTGTATTCGTTTTGCTATACATTGACATGAATCAGCCATGAGTGTACATGAGCTCCCAATCCCTGAACTTACATTTTAAAGATAAATTATTTATCTTTGATTGGATATGCTAAATACAATTCAGTATTATGTAACAGAGGCTTCCCAGGTGGCTGAGTGGAAAAGAATCTGCCTGACAATGCAGGAGACGCAGGAGATGCTGGTTCCATCCTGGGTGAGGAAGATCCCCTGGAGGAGGAAATGGCAACCGACTGCAATATTCTTGCCTGGACAATTCCATGGGCAGAGGAGCTTGGCGGGCTGCAGTCCATGGGATCGCAGAGAGTCCAGCGTGACTTACTGGACTGAGCGTGTGCACACACTTCATATAACGGATAATAATTATAATGTAAATGTATACAAGTCAATATAAATATTAAAGTATAGTATTATGTAGCTACTTTAAATATACAGCAAATAAAAATGTTCTATGTATTTTATATATTTATTTTAAGCTTAGATATCTTTCTGACAAAAATGCTAATACTACTTAATAGCAATTACACGGAGGGGTTTACCCAGAATAAAATTTAATTCAAATTGCCGATTTTTAAAGGTCATTTCAACAAACACGTTTGTAGAACTCTACGGGGGCTGGAGGTGGATAAATGAAGATGAAGATTCATAGGTTACAAGTAGCCTCCTAAGCTAGGGAGAGGGATGTGTAAGCAGTGACCAGTAATCCAGGCCGAGTGAACTGTGTTGAATATGGTTTGTTATGAGAAGGGAGTGGAAGAGCTTGCTAGAGATTGGTAAATGCTTCTTCAAGGAAGAGGCCTTTGAACTTTTGTTCTTGACCATTGAACGAGATTTTTCACCTTGTGGATTGAGTAGACAGAGTTTTTAGTACATAGCAAGGAAGCTTATTTTAAAAATTATGAGATGCATTTTGAAAGAATGTTTATTAACAGTGACCATATACTGTTTTATCTTTAATTGTCTGCTAACTACTCAGTAATTTGACCATTGCTTTTCCAGTTGGAGTCGCAGTCTCAGTCTGTCATTCCCTGGCTGGTAGGTTCCTGAGGAAGTGTGTTTGCTCCTTTAGGCTTCCAGGAGCCAATTAGTGAGTGCCCTGCAGCAGCTCTGCGTTAAGGGTAACAGCCTCTTTGTTATGGAGCCTGGTGTGGGAATGGGGATATTCAGGTTAATCACATGTTTTGTTTACTTGAAGTGTACAATATATTGTTTCATGTAGATTTTTTCACTTTCAAAGAAATTAAATTCCCCAAATAAATTAAAAATGAAGATCATACCAGATATAACTTCTTGTTTGACCCAGAAGATATATTTGATTAACTACTTCTACCAGAAGACTTTTCAGTGTTATGTAAAAGTATAAATACAGTCATAGTAGAATATCCTAAAGCGAGTATAGGGTAGGTATCAAGAATTCCGATTTAGGGCTCAGGTCTGGATTTGAGTCTGTTGAATAGCTGTCTGACCGTACTTGGCCTTTCTAAGCCTCATTGTAAAATGGACTGACAGCCTTGGTGTTGTGGAAGAAATTACATGATGTAAGGCACCATAAAGTGCTAAAGGTAGGCTTGCCACGTGGTAAAGCTGGAAATGGTGGCTCTTGCTATGGTCTTACTACAAAGCATCTTTAGAATCAGTAACAATTGCTTTAAATAAATTATTTACAAGTAACTATATTCTCAGCTTTAAAAATCATAAATCATAAAGAATTTAGGAAATCATGTTTTTCACTGACTAATAAAGAACATATGTTTGGTAAAAAGAAATAGACATAAAAATTCTTTTCAATGTGTATGTTCAGTAATAATCTTTGATGAAATAAACTGTATACCACATTGAAATTAAGTAAAAGTATCCCCTATTTAAGTAGAAAGTTTATGACTTTGAAGGCAGTGTATAATCCTGTGTTCAGAAATTATTACTTAACACTGATAAGAACAGTGCACGGTAAATATCTAAGCTGTGGCTTTCCCTTAAAGCTTGATGAGTTTTTCTAAACTCACATGACCGAGTTCAAATTAAATTGTTCAAAACTATCACAGTAAGAAGGAAAACCAGAGAAGGCAGTGGCAACCCACTCCAGCACTCTTGCCTGGAAAATCCCATGGACAGAGGAGCCTGGTGGGCTGCAGTCCATGGGGTCGCACAGGGTCGGACACTACTGAGTGACTTCTCTCTCACTTTTCACTGTCATGCACTGGAGAAGGAAATGGCAACCCGCTCCAGTGTTCTTGCCTGGAGAATCCCAGGGACGGGGGACCTGGTGGGCTGCCGTCTCTGGGGTCGCACAGAGCCGGACACGACTGAGCGACTCAGCGGCAGACAAGAAGGAAAACTGCTGCTTATGGAAAGCTCCTCAGAGTTTGGATCTGCTTTGGGAAAGGGGTCCCTGCCTTAGGAAATTCACACAGGTACTGGTGTATCCCTTCTAACCAAATAAATGGGTACTTGTCTTATAAATGGTATTTCCTTTTAAAAGTTCTTGTTTGGAAGAAGAGGCTAGAAAGTGTATTTTTACATAGAACAATAATTTTTTTTCTGGCAAAATTGCACAATGTTAGAGTCCTAGAAAACCAGCTCTTAACTTGCCAAGACTGCTTAAGGCTGGGCTTTTCAGCCTAAGGTGTAGCATAGCCAGAAATCTCCCAGTCATCCTAGCAGCTCTCCTTCCAAGGAGGATACATACACTGAGCCTGGGGTTTGTGTCACCCTGTGGAGGGGCCCCAGGAAGTCTGGTGGCCTCGCGTACCTCGTCTTGAAAGCTCTGCAGAGATGATGGTTTAAGGCAGCAGGTGCTTTCTGGCCACAACCTCTTGCCAGATGTTCTTGAATATTGGAGGCCGTCCTGGTGACCAGAGGGTGCCACGGCTTCTTTTCCAGAACTTGGGCTTCCTGGTGGCTCAGACGGTCAAGAATCTGCCTGCACTGCAGGAGACCCCGGGTTTGATCCCTAGAGAAGGAAATGGCAACCCATTCTTGCCTGAGTGATCCCATAGACAGAGGATCCTGGTGGGCTACAGTCCATAGAGTTGAAGAGTCAGACATGACTGAGCAGCTAATACTTTCACTTTGTTTTTGGCATTGTCCCGTGTGCAGAGCCAGCTTGTGGTACTTTTGGCCAAGGGCACTGTGGGCCAACTTGCTTTTGTCCTCTCCTTCATGGAAGAGTTACCTCTGCCTAGATTGTCTTCAACCTGTCAGAGGAAAAAGCTGATCAAGGCTGAGTTGGTCTTGATCACAGAGAGAGCCTTTGCTGAGTCTGGCCCTGTGAAGGGCCCTGATGCTTTGTTCCATCACTCCTGCCCAGTTTCACTGCTGGGCTTCCAGAGTAAACAGAACTTGCTTCCTACCCGTTCCCCATACCCTCAAAAAGACTCCAGTGAATATATGACAGACAGTGGGCCACGGTCTACTCAGAACAACAGGATAATCACAGCACAACTTCCCAGAGTGACAAGGTTCCTAAAAACTTGAGAACAGATTTTTTTGTATTAAGACAAACATGATCATGGTATGGAATAAAATGTAAAAATCTACCTGAATTTTTAAGCTAAATTTGAGATGTCGAGGCAGTTGTCAGATTTATTCTCATGCATCAGGCGGAGTACTAATGAGAAGAAGGTTTGAGAAGCTTAGTTTTTTTAAATAGCAAACTCTCGGAATTCATAGGGCTTGTGTTTGGAAGTTTGTAAATTGATTGACTATTTTTTTATTTTGTTTTCTGCTATTCAGTTTAACTATATTTTATTTATAACTAATTCTTTTTTCACCAGGAAAAAAACAGTAAGTTAAACTTGATCAAACATAATATTCTTGATGAAATATGCCTTAATTTCATGGATATCCTTCAGTCCTCAATGTTTTAGGACTTCGTCAATAACATAGTGATTATCATATCACGATAGAGAAGCAGCTAGGTCTGAGCTTGCTGTCCACGATCTGTGGTGTCACTGACCACAATTTCTTAATTATCTTGCCTATGAGATCTCATAAAAGATACCCTGTGAGAATAATAATGAGTAAATTACTGTTAATCCCCACGGACATTTATGTGTTAAGTTCTGTTTTGCCATCCAGGTATCAGTGTGCATGCCCAGTCCTGGGGGAGAGAATGGAGTATTTTAATCTCTAGTAACATTAATTTGATTTGGTACTCACTTCCCCCAACTCCCCCTTCAAAAGAAAGGCAAAAAGCAGTATTGAGTTGCACCTTGACTCCAAAGCCCTGTTTGCATGTGTAATAGACGTAATTGAAATGTGCCGAAGGTTTTGTTTTTTAGTGGAATCTCTCTACCAGCACTTCATTTTTAAAGGCTTTTATAAAAGGAATTGTTAACATTTCTTTGAACTCCTTTAACATTGAACCTCTATAAACTGTTTTCAGGATTTAGCAGAGAATTTTCGATTTAATCTGTATTGGGATCAAATACCCAAAGTGGTAGACCTGGTTGGTAAGCTGGCTAGTGGAATGAATTTTATTAGAAGTCACCAGTTTGAAATTTATTTCAATTCATATTAGCAGTTTTAAGTATCAGAGTAATTCTATCTTAAAAAGAATGAATTCCCCCCGCCCCCGCCACCCCCTNTTTTATTTCTCCCCAAGCTAATTCAGTCCAGTTCAGTTAACTCTTTTTTCCGCCTTAAGGACAGATCAAAAAAGGCAGCTGTGAATGACTGGGTTGGTCCTGTGTTTGACACGTCAGTTTGTGAATATAAAGCCGACCACAGGGGACGGGTTCTGCCTTTGGATTTCAGACAATGGCCAGTCCCAGAGCTCTGGCCTCAAGTCCCAGAGCTCTGGCCTCGGATGGCTGCCTGGGCTGCGAGTGTGGGCGCACTCAGGTTACACGCAGGTACAGTGGCGAAGACCAGAGCTCTCTGTGCTCCACACCTCCTTCCCTTCCAGTTGTGACCATTCTTGACAGTTCACAGACCATTTGCAGGTTATCTCTGAGTTTCACTTTCATCCCATAGGCTAATGCCATTGGATTGTACCTACTATTAGCTTTGTGATTTTGGTAAAATTTTTGTCCTAAATGTCTTGTTCCTTTAAAACTCTTCTTACAATAAGTATAATATGAGCATTTCTGTTTCTTAGTGTGATAATGCATTCCTGAGACATGTAGTGAGATTTATACAGCTGTAATACTTTTATTCTTTAAGGATGTGATGGGATCGATGTATTCTGCCAGGCTCCTCTCTCCTGGAATTCTCCAGGCAAGAATACTGGAGTGGGTTGCCGTTCTCTTCTCCAGGGGATCTTCTTGACCCAGGGAACGAATCCTGGTCTCCTGAATTGTAGGCAGACTGTTTACCATCTGAGCCACCGGGGAAGCCCCTGTGAAACGTCTAGTAGCAGTTATGAAAGATGAAATCTGTCGGAAGTGACCTGCTGCTCGGTGGATCAGCTCCAGGGGCCTCATCTCCTACATGACTACCCTTCAAGGCTTCCTCCCACCCTGCTGCCTGTGCGCCGGTCTCCTTGATGTCCTGCAGTAGCAGACGATATAGGGCCTCCCTGTGCTTTTTCTCTGGCCTGCCAAGCCTATCTTTCATGCAGTGTTAAGTCCTACTTTTTCCTGGACTTCGACTCTCCTTGACTAATTTGCTGCGCTAGAATGCCTCCTTCCTCTATGTGGTCTAAGAATTTAACTTGGGAGCGCTCTTTTCCCCTTGCAAGGGCACATCTCCTGTGTGCTTACTCAAAACATTGTGTGTCTCATGCCTCATGCCCTGTGTGTTCAGGGCTCAGCAGTGTAGCCGGTGCTCACTAAGTGGATCCATGAGCAGAAAACAGGGCTAGGCCTCTGTCACCTCCACCACTCACCTCCTGTACCACCTTCCAGAAGCTGCCTAACCTCTCTGTGACTCATTTCCTTCTTTAGAAAATGAAGCTCATGCCTACCTTAAGGGTTATGAAGATGAAAGGAGTTAATTTTGGTTAAAGTGCTTATTATTAGCACAGTGTCTGGCACAGTATAAGCGATATGCAAATATTCATTCAATAAATTAATTTACTGAACACGTGCTGTCTGCTAGCCACGGTGTTGAGTGTTTTACCTGGGATCGTTCCCAGGAGTCCTACATGGGACTGTTAGCATTCCTCCTGTTAGCACTCCCATTTTACAGATGAGGGAACCCAGACACACTCAAAGGCAAGTGTGTAGAGGGAAAGAAGCAGGATTTGAGTTCACACCACCCCCTCTCTGCCTGCAACCACTGCGATATGCTGTCAGCCCATCAGTTTGTCCTCGAGAATATCACAGTCGAATGGAGAGAGCCACCGCAGAATGTGTTTCTTGACCTGTTAGAGAACAGCACACTGAGATAATGGGCAAGGAGAGAGAGTCCTGTAGTCCCTGATGTTGACTTCCTTGGACCAAAAACTGGGGAGGATTGGGACCGCACGTGTTATCAGCTGCTCCCGAGGCACTGTAGGCCTAGGGGTAGCACATGATGACGTATTTTGGATTTGTTTTTGGTTTTTTCTAAGCCACTTTTCGGTCAGACTTTTGAGGCTTTGCCAGTACAGTGACTCTAGTCTGGGACCACACAGAACACCATAAAGACAGTGAGATACCAGGAATGAGAAAATGTGTCAGCCAAACTGGCCTGTAAATGGTGCATTGTTGGTATTTAAAATATGTCTCAATCTTCCCCACCATGTCACCAGGCTCTACCGAGATGCCAAATTTATCCACAGGAGTTCTAGGTGGAATAGTTCAGCAACGAGTTGTGGTAGCTACTACCACAAACCTTTAGTCATAACAAATGAAACCTTGGATACATGAGAAACTCTCTCAAGGTGGTCATACTTGCACACATGCCCTGTGGATTTACAGCTTGGGACATGCACTTTTGAAAATAGATACTTTTCAGTGTCCAGACTTTTCATGCATGCAGTCAAAAGTTTTCAAAGTGAATTTCTTCAAAGGATTCCAGTTACTTGCACAGATAACAACAACAAAATATATATATATGTCTTTTACAGTGAAGTCTTTTGGGGGGGGCTGTGGGGATTAAAAAGTTTCCTAGGACATTAATGCTTTGTAGAGGTTCTGTTGGCTAATAGTCGTTAAGTGCTGGGTAAAAATTAAACTTGAATAGCAACGATGAAATATTTACTCAGCAGATGGCTTTGAAGTTTAGCTTCTTTTTGGTTGCAGTCCCCTTCCTAATGGACATGTGTTAAAGAGGAAAATGATTATAACATTCAGCTGTGATGTTTTCGTCCTCTGCATAGAAGAAATCCATTTTGTTTTGGTCCATTTGGGTATTTAAATTTTGAAGACCAGCTATTTAGAAATCCGTTAATGACAGAAATGGTTCACACAGCTCTGAATTCATTCTCCTTGATAGGGAAATGTTCAAAGGTTAATTTTTCTAACACCTATACGAATAATTGTTTTAAAAGATAGCTTCAACTCTTTCATTCTACACGCTTCCCACCCTAAATTTATTTAAGCCTCCTTAGTTTTATCTCAGAAGGCCTAAGGTATGTGTGTGTGTGTTAAATGAACAATAATATTACAAACTTTAATTTTATAAAGTAGCTGACTAGGTAAATTTGCTTATATTTAAACATGTTTAGAAATTATGTATTTAAAGATACAATTCTTTAATTCTAGTATTAACTGAAGAATTTTTCCCTCAAAGTTTAAAAGTATAGAATGTTGCATAAATCTTGTTTTTCTTTTACATCCTGGATTAAATGTCAGTCACCCAGGTGGTGTAGGAGTTCAGAAATTGTTGTTGCAGTGCTGGTTGAAATGTTCTGCTTTTATGTTTCCTCCCACGTGGACTGTGATAAGCTTTTAACATTTATGCTTGTCTTTTATTGCTCAGTTTTCATGTGAATCCAACAAGTCATGAGGACCTCAGGAAGATTCCGGTAAGTTCTATCGACGGTTCGAGAATTACCAAAAGCCAAGCCACACGCTGTCTGTCTGCGGCACATTCTTAAAAAGGCCTCCATCTCCGTGAGTCCCTCCGTTACCTACAGATTATGGTTTGGTGTAGTAATCTGCAGAGAAAGAAGAAATACAAAATATACCATAGGGTATGACTTACGTATGATCTATGGCAGTATAAGCAAACAGTTTTAGTTAGCATTGAAGTTCATTTAGAATATACAGATTTTGTTTGCAGGCTGTTTAAATGTGAATAAGAAAGCTGTATGTCAAAGTCAACATTATAATAGTTATGAAATAAGAGCATGTGGAGAAAACTAGCATTTTGTTGTTGTTGTGACGAAGATTGAAGGAAAAATAAAACTGCTTGTTAATATTTAACAGTAGGGAAAGCTTCCTGGCAAGAGATCCATTTAACCAGGAAAGTGTGTTTGAAAGAACCTGTAGGACATTTACCTTCTAAGGCAGAATGAAACCAAATATGTTAACAGACTTGGTAGCAACCTGCTAAATTAACGTCCATATTTTGCAAGGATTATTCAGATATTTTAACTTCATTTCATTGTTATTTCAAGTTCAGTTTTCTGTCTCTGTAACATCTTCAGTCAATTCTAAATACCATATTAAACCTAGAGGATAAGTTACTTTATAAAATATGGGCACATGTCTTGGTAGGAAACTACATTCTCACTGAGTAACAGAAATAGAGCCTTTATTCCAAGAGGCTGGTGGTTGCTGTTTGAACCATCTGTCCTTAATGTGTGTGATCCAGATGTATAATAAGAATTTTTCAAAGCAGTAACATATCACAATTTTCTGTGATGTGATAGGCCTAGAAGAAACCACGGTATTGTGTAAACCACTCTAAACATAGTTGTCTTTAAAATGGTAGGAAACATTGTAGAAGCAGAGGACTTTGTACTGTGTTTTCACTGTTTTATGTAAATGATTTGTACGTTTTGATGTTTCATAAATACTCAAGTCTTTATATTATGGCACTCTGGCAAGAAACGTCAGAATATATGAAGTCAGCCTTTGATCAGATAGTAAAATGAATTCTATCAGGCAGTTACTTAATCTCAAACAAAATGCAACATCAAAAAATCGATTTAATGTGCAGCTATTGTTTGTTAAGTAACCTTAATTACAACTTCTGTGTGCTTGTAAATGTACTTTTCCAAATCTTGTAATTTATTGCTGCAAAAGCATCTTTAGAATTCTTTAAAGAAATAAAAATGNAGTTACTTAATCTCAAACAAAATGCAACATCAAAAAATCGATTTAATGTGCAGCTATTGTTTGTTAAGTAACCTTAATTACAACTTCTGTGTGCTTGTAAATGTACTTTTCCAAATCTTGTAATTTATTGCTGCAAAAGCATCTTTAGAATTCTTTAAAGAAATAAAAATGTGAAAATTGTTTTAGTTAAGGGATTTAAAGGTGATAAAAGAATCCTTGATGTGTGATTCTTTTTCTCGGGAATACTAACTATTCTAAATGACAGTTAAAGGATTACTAGGTGTTGTTAATTTACTGCAAGATACAATTAAGAGGAGAAAGCTCATCCTCCTACTGATCGTTATTGAAAAAAAGTATTTGAACAAGTTTTCTGTTGAAGATTATAAGATGTTTGAAGTAATTTACATTAAGTTCTCCAATAATAGCCGTGCACGAAGTTATCTTTTCTCCCCCTTCTGGACGCAGTATTTTGTAATTAAGTTTGTGTGTCTTACATGCTAGTGCCAACACCTGTCTGTGAAAGCACAGTGTTTAAACAGGAGCAGTAGCCAGTTGAAAGGGCAGTGTGAGCTCTTTAAGGCCTAATTAAGAACTGAAAGGGAGATGAAGGGAGTGGGACAAAAGATGTGAAAGTAGCCGAGATGATATTCCCAGAGCAAAGTTGCTCATTAGAACAATAATGAGATGATCAGAGAATGCCAGGCCTTCATCTTATCTCTCTCTCTCCTCTAGTTGCTTTGGATGTCAGTTAGTACCCCACCAATATTTGGTTACCAGGACAACCTTTCTTTAAATCTTCAGTTATTTTGAGTCTTGATAATTTCCTTTTGCTGAAATTTAAATATTGTAAAAAAATATACATTTCCTAGTTTAAAAGGCTAGACTATGAGTAAAGTAAAAATAAATCACTAGTAATTCTCAAAGTCGTTTGCACAACAGTTATTTAAAATTCCAGTTAGAAAGCTTCGTGTAGTAATTCTTTTCTCTCACCCAATACTTATTTTCTTATATCTGCGTATGGAAATTTTTAACAGAGGTCGGGTAGTAATAAAAAAGATTGGTTATGAAAGAGGAATAGAGAAAAATTTACATTAAATTTCAATATAAGAAGACATCTTAAAAACATATGTGCCATCTATATGGAGTGCTAGAGGGAAAATATTGAGTACTTAGGAGGCCTGTGTTTAGTTATTTGAGTCTTTACCAGTTTGGAGATTTCTCAATTTTAGCTTTTCCAAAAATAGTATTGAAAGTATCTTTTGAAAAAATAATTCATTTTTATATTTGCCTGAGAGTTACTAAGCAAAATAATTTTTGAAACTAGAAAATACTTATTTCCTATTGTATGTACTAATCTTTATTTAATTTGAAATTATATAAAAAACAGATAGTTGTATTTATTGAGTATAGTCAGTTAAAAATCTTATGCTTAAAATTAGGTTTACATGATTTTCAAATACGAGATAAATCTGGAGCTAGGCATAAAACTATTTTTAATTATTTTATATTATTTTCCAGAACATAGTTTATACTACATGTGTTTCCAAGATTTTTCTTATTTTGGCATAGAAACTTGATAAAGAAATTTGGGGTAAAATTTTTACATAAAAGGACAAATGGAAAATTTATTGAATAGCTCAGAAGTGTATTTCCAAGAAAGCTATTTCCTCGTAATTGTTAGATGATTGTGAAGAGAAAAATAAGCCAGTTAGTGGATTTGTATATTCTAGTTTATGGCTATAAAGTATTGAACAGTATTGTGGGATAATAATTGATTATTTTGAGAGATTAAATTTTAGATTGACTTGTATCGTGGCATGATTTAAGCTACTTATGTCAAAATAAAAGAATTTTCTGATATTTTTAATCCCCATTTTAGACAAATGTTAAAAATTAAGCTACATTCTCTGGTAGTGCTGGTATAGTGTTAAATGTAACGATATAAATGATTTTCTAACTGTATATTATCACTTAATTTGGAGAAATCAGTTCTTAAATGTATAATTTGATTAAGAGAGGCTCAATCTAACACTATTATTATGTTAAATTAAGAAAAAAAGTAAAACAATCAATTGATAATGAATCTCATTTAGTTTAATTTCATTAATCCCTGCAGTTCTCAGAAGAACTGCTATTTTTCAGTAAATGTTGTAATAGAAAAATGAAATCACATTAGTTGAACATTATTATTTTTTTTTAATGCAGTTCAGAAAAATCACTTTGTAGACCAGGAGATGTTAGAGTTGAAAGGGAAGTTGGAGAACATCTCATTTATGAGAGAAGGAAAAGTGAGACCTGTGTGGGTTTCTGTCTCAAATTTCTACAGAATTTTGGTTAAAGTAAGAGAGTAGCTTATTTTCAATTAATGTTTTAAATATACTTACCTCTAGGGTATTTCTTACCTTTTTTGTTTGTTTGTTTTTCAGAAACATGCTTAGTGTAATAAATGTCAATAAGAATGTGTTTAGAAAATTATAACTTTTCTATCTCTAGACTACTTATGAACAATTAGATAAACTTATAAGTATGTGTGTGTACTTACTCTAACAAAAGGTTAATTGCTCTGAAAGAGAAGAAACTACAAAGTAAACCAGCATATCTCCAGAATTGTCCTTTAGTTGTAGTAAAACAGTATTTTGAAATGTTTGGGGGACAAAGATAGCACAGCTCATAAAGTTGTAACTGTGCCAGTTTCTAATGGCAAAATACATTATTTTTAATATGTCTAACAATTTAAACTTCCTTTTAGCATTCTTTCTATTCTGTTAATCTAATAGAGGCTCTTATTAACTTTTGTCTGTACTGTTAAGTAGGGTTGTCTTAGGTGGCGCAGTGTTATCCACCTGCCAATGCAGGAGACTCGAGTTCGATCCCTGGCTTGGGAAGATCCCCTAGGTTAGGAAAATGGCAACCCACTCCAGTATTCTTGCCTGGAATATTCCATGGACAGAGGCGCCTGGCGGGCTACAATCCATGGGGTCACAAAGAATCAGACACAACTGAGGATGCGTGCACCACATACTATTAAATAACTTTGTAACTAATATTGGTTCCTCCAAATGGTCTTACCCACTGCTATACCATTTTGCTAGAACTTAGCTTTAGTCATCTTTCCTCTCTTCTAAAACCTTCGGTAGGCTCTGTCTCCCATAGCACCAAGTCTGATAGCATTAGACATCCTTGATGGCCTGTTGGAATCCACCGTTTCAGCCTGTCTCTCTCTGTGCCCTGCCCTGAACCTTCTTTCCCAGCCATATTCTGTTGATCACCTTTATTGACCACTGGGCCTTGAGCTTTGTTTCCTCCTTTGAATAAGCAGAGCCCACTGCTTGAGATACCCGTACGCATTTGTACCTTCCAGAATCTTTAAAGGTCTAGTGCAAGCTACGTCTTCTCTAAAACACCTTAGGGATTTTGTGGCTTGGAGAAGTTTTCAGCCCAGAATATTTTTTTGCCTTTGTCCTAGCTAAAGGAGGGAGTGTGCTTGGCTAACACAAACATACTGGTATCTGTGGTCTTGCTTATCCCTTTGATGCAGCACAGTCATAGGGTCTGGGGGAGAAGGGGATGAAAAGTTACACTTTGACTTTACTGATGAAAACTCCTGGATGCATAGCAAATTAAAATAGATCCTAAAAAATGAATACAAATTTAATTTCTGTGACAAGAAAAGAAAAAGACCTATCTATCAGTCCTGGTTCTCAGTCCTCTACTGAATAGATTAGATACTGTTAGTCCTTAAGAGCCAGGTCTTTCTTCAGGATTTTAGTGTATTTTCTTTAAAGCCCAAAGGAAATGTTTGGAAAGAAAGTGATGAACAGCAATTCCAGTCATTGAATGTAGTGATAAAAGTATATATAAAATTCCATAAAGATTGCTACTTTACATTTTGCATAATGAAAAATCTCAGTATTACACACTTTAAATAGGTTATGATACAGTGCTTTTTTGATGAAATTCCTGAGAAATATTTTCTATTAATATTAGGATGCTTTATAATAAACATTAATCATTGCCTTTTTGGCTTATGTTTTACCTTCGTGTTAAAAGAATTTTCACCAACGGAATAAGATTAAACAAAATAAGTGAAGTGGGAGACAGTGCAGATATACTAATCTTGTTAGCATGATAGTAGTGGAACTCTTGAGGTTCCTGACAACCAGGGCAAAAAGGGAAATAAATTGTACAGGTATTAGCACTAGAAAGAGAAAAATAGACTAGTTTCCCAGAGAAGGAAAAGTTCTATTTGCATATAAGTTAAAATAGTAGTTATTCCCATGGAGCTTCTTGCAAAGATTGCCCATGGATTTATTATTATTATATACTATTATTACATAATATTATTATATAATAGTATATAGTAGTTCTGAATGCCAGCAACATTTCATAACAGATATCTGAAGCAGAGTTGATAATGCTGTTTCTTACAGCCATCTTCAATAAAGAGGCAAAGGCATAACATTAAACTCTAGTTTGATGGAAGCAATTCCATGGGAACTAAATTAATGTCCAAAGGTCTAGTTTTCAATAGCTTCTTATATTTCCTACAGTTGATTCCTACAGATCTTTTGGTTTTGTCGTCTTAAATTATATTTATTACAGAACGTTTTATCTGTTAATCTAATCTTAAATTATATGGTCAATTTTTCAACACTAGGCTATTTGTAAACAGTGTAAAAAGTGGTTTTAGAAGAATTTAGAGTTGTAGTCAAGGCATGGTACATCTGCTCTAGNTTTTACCTTCGTGTTAAAAGAATTTTCACCAACGGAATAAGATTAAACAAAATAAGTGAAGTGGGAGACAGTGCAGATATACTAATCTTGTTAGCATGATAGTAGTGGAACTCTTGAGGTTCCTGACAACCAGGGCAAAAAGGGAAATAAATTGTACAGGTATTAGCACTAGAAAGAGAAAAATAGACTAGTTTCCCAGAGAAGGAAAAGTTCTATTTGCATATAAGTTAAAATAGTAGTTATTCCCATGGAGCTTCTTGCAAAGATTGCCCATGGATTTATTATTATTATATACTATTATTACATAATATTATTATATAATAGTATATAGTAGTTCTGAATGCCAGCAACATTTCATAACAGATATCTGAAGCAGAGTTGATAATGCTGTTTCTTACAGCCATCTTCAATAAAGAGGCAAAGGCATAACATTAAACTCTAGTTTGATGGAAGCAATTCCATGGGAACTAAATTAATGTCCAAAGGTCTAGTTTTCAATAGCTTCTTATATTTCCTACAGTTGATTCCTACAGATCTTTTGGTTTTGTCGTCTTAAATTATATTTATTACAGAACGTTTTATCTGTTAATCTAATCTTAAATTATATGGTCAATTTTTCAACACTAGGCTATTTGTAAACAGTGTAAAAAGTGGTTTTAGAAGAATTTAGAGTTGTAGTCAAGGCATGGTACATCTGCTCTAGTCCTTTGCTGAGAACTGGCTGCTGCTGAGTCGCTTCAGTCGTGTCCGACTCTGTGCGACCCTATAGACGGCAGCCCACCAGGCTCCTCTGTCCCTGGGATTCTCCAGGCAAGAACACTGGAGTGGCTTGCCATTTCCTTCTCCAATGCATGAAAGTGAAAGGTGAAAGTGAAGTTGCCCAGTTGTGTCTGACTCTTAGAGACCCCATGGAGCCTACCAGGCTCCTCCATCCATGGGATTTCCCAGTCAGGAGTACTGGAGTGGGGTGCCAGTGCCTTCTCCGGAGAACTGGCTAGCCACACTGTGAACTTTCACGCGGGTTCTCGCCAAGGATAGGGATGAGGGTTGAAAAAAGTTGAAGTGCAAAATACTGCCCCGATACTCCATTGAAGTAACCGTCTTCATCCTATTCTAGGAGAGCAACCCCTTTGACGCCCCCGCAGGCTATCGCAGTCTGACCTACGAGGAGGTCCTGCAGGAGCTGGTGAAGCACAAGGAGCTCCTGAGGAGGAAGGACTCGCACATCCGGGAGCTGGAGGACTACATCGACAACCTCCTGGTCAGGGTGATGGAGGAGACGCCCAGCATTCTCAGAGTGCCCTATGAGCCGTCCAGGAAAGCTGGCAAATTCTCCAATCCTTAACAAGCCAGTGGTACTGCATTGATAATCGGGTGGGGCGGCGGGAGGGAAGGAGAAAGAAAGGACGAAAAATAGAAGAAAAGCTTGCTACTGAAAGAGACCACGCTGTCAGTTTTCGTTACGTACTCTCCTTCATTGTGAAAAATCGTTTCACCTGTAAATATTAGCAGGGACTATCAAGAGTGACCTTTGAAGTGAGCTCAATCATTTAAACCTTTAAAGCGAAAATGGGCCAGATTCTTGTGAATAAGCCGTTCCTTAGGATTCACTTAGGTGCTGGTGCTGGCCCACTAATCTCCCTTAGGCCTAGAAGTATCTTCAGAAGTACATGATGTATTCCTCAGGAACAGATTTCTCGTAAAGCAAAATTGAAACTGTGGTGGGTTTCTCAGAAGTCAATTTATAGACATTTAGCTGCAGGAGTACTGATCATTATAAACACTACTAGAAAAAAAAGGTTAATATTTTATATACATATATGTGTACATGAATATCTAGATGTTCATGTATCTTTGTATGTAAAATACGTACATATACCTCATATATACGTGTGTTTTTAGAACATTTAAAAACAACTGGTTGCCTCTAAAATTATAGGATACCAATTAGGGTTTCTTAATCTGGAAATATGTGTGTGCTCTATCGATGCAAAACAAATCAGCATTGCTATTAATACTCTAAATGGTTTGTTATAGAGAAGCTGCTTCAAATCACTCTTGACTATATGAACCTTGGTTTCAAAATAAGCTGCTACTATATATTATTCTACCATCAGATTCTTTCTCTTTTTCCAAAATAATGACCCAAAGTCCTTTTTTAAAGAATGATGTATTTTAGGAAACTCATTAACTTCACAACAGCATGAGTTTTTTAAATTAGTTTTTTGTCTTAATATCTGAGCTTTGTTTAAGCCTTAAGCAGAAGATAAGCAAATATGATTTGTTTTGTTGAGATTTTGAATGTCTTTAAAATACTAACAAAGAAAATACTAGGAAGTTATATCCGAAGATAATTTAGGGGGAAGTAGGTGATCATTCTGATGCCTGGTAACCCAGAGCAATGAGCAAATTCTAGGAATGATGAATTAGGCTTGGTTTCAAGTTACATAAATAATGGAACAGATGGTTGCATTTGGGTTCTGAACCACAATAAGATTTACTAAAGGAGGGGTGAGTTCTTAGAACAGATCTTTACTAGGATGACAATTTATACTGTTCTACTTACTCGAAACCCTTTAAAAATAAATCAGTATCACAAAACTGTATGTCAACCTTTTTTAAAGTCTGCTCCCCCAAAATGTTGACTGCTTTCATGAATTTTCTTTATATATTTGTACAAAATTAGTCTTTAAAGTGAAAAATAGTGATATAAAAATATTACTAATTGTCTGCTTCTCATTTTTTAACTTTAAAAGTCTGAAATACAAACTGTGTAATACTGAAATCTGTTTCTTCTAAAGGAAATTTACAATGAAAAGTTAACCTGTATGCAGAGAGATATATTCCTCAATCTTTTACCAAACACATTTTTGTCTAATATTTGTCTCTACTAAGACTTCATTGAGAGTTAAATAACAAAACACATGTAATTGTTTTGCTCAGTTTAATATTTTGAATCAGATAATACTTGGCCAAGTTTATATTCATAAGCTAAAATTCCTTATTATTTGTATTTTTCTGAGTTGCATTAGTTTTCCTATGAGAGCACAAATTTTGAAATTCTGAAAAAAAAAAAATCCCAAATGTTAATACAAAATATAATTTTTAATATGAAGAAATAGAGAAGGAAAAATAGCTCTTTCCAACTTTTTCCTTCACTTCTAAATTTCTGTAGTAAACCTCACAGTCTGGTATAAAATTTTATTTTCTCATTTGAGGTCTTAGTAGTTCTTGGTTTTTAACATGGTGCCATTTTTAGTTAACATTTGTTAAATGTTGCACAATTCTTAGTTTTTCTATTAGTATAATTGAGGCTCTTCTTACACTTTTAAAAGTATTAGAATCCATGTGTTTTCAGTATTATGACATTATCTGCAGATATTTTAATATGCTTTGGCCAAATTTACTTTCTATAGAATGACCCACGATACCAGTGTTGTACTGGGGATATGTCTTATGTAAACAAAGCTCATGAAAAAGTATGATTCAGGGACTACTATTTTTTTAATGAGGAAATTCATTTTTAAGGAGAGAATCTTGGCCTGTGTGAAAACTGTTAAAGGATTTGACTTATCCTTGGTGAATGATTTGGCTATAACTGCATCAATATTTTTATCTTTTATTCTGAGACAAGAACCTTATTGAAAACTGAATCTGCATTTATCACTGCCTGAAATGTTCTTTTCTGATGTTTATGAACTTTCTTTCATTCATGACCTAGAGTCAGACTTACTCTCTATTTTCATAATCAATTCGTCAATATAATGAACTAAAAACGAAAAGTAAAAATGAGTTCCCAAGTAAACATACCAGTGTTTCCTGTGTTTGTGAGTGGAAATGCAAGTGGAGTAGTATTAATTTCTAGCATTGTAGAAAAAAGGCCAAAGGATCACATTAGTTTATTCTTCCAAACTGTAACTTTTAAGTATTATAATGGTATGTTTTTTTAGTAACTTAGACATGGAAATAAAACATATATACTCATTAATGCACAGCACAATAGGCTTATAGACAGAGATTGCTTCTGCTTTTATGCTTAAAAAAGGCATGCTCAAAAATATTTCCACAAAAAAGAGGGTTTTTTTTTAAATTGGTTTGTGATAGTCTCAAACCTGTCTTAAGCTAACACAGCTCTGTTATGTAATTAAAAATGCCTCTGCTGATATTTTTTAAATAGTGTAGTTATACAACCAGCTCCCCTCCAAATTCTAAACTTCAGCTTCAAAGTAGTGAACATACACTCCTGCCACTTAGGCTTCAAGTTCAGTTATTGAATACCAGGGAGTAAATCTTAGAGTTGTATATAAAGTAACGTGTCACCCATTCACAACTCTCTTAAGTATTGCTTTTTGCTGCTGTTTTCTGCATTGAGCCTATAGTTCTGCCATCCTCCCATGAATGTAGTATTATCCATAGATTATACATAACTATGTCTGTTGCTTTTAACAGCAAATGAAGATTTTGTTGTAATTTTCCAGCTGTGAAAATGTTGCCCTGTATTTAAAGGGGTTTCATGAATGGAAACCTAAAGTAAAACTTGGCTCGTTAGTGACAGACTTGCTTTCTTCTCATCCTTCACCAACTCCTCCACCCTCGTAAGAGTGCTTATTCTTCAGCAAAGAGAGCTCAAAAAAAAAGAAAAAAATTGCTGCCTTTAATATATCTGTTGTTATCACTAGAGCTTTTATTTTCCTCTGTAGCTTTTTAGAAAAAGCAGCCTACCCTGGATTTGCAAAACAAGGTGAAACTTTCTGATATCTGTGTGCTCATATGTCTTATAGATACGGTTGGTGTCACTCGTGTGTGTAAGTGAAATACGAAGCATGCTCATTTCCTCGATCTCTTTGAAGTAAAAGGAGAAGGACTGCAGTGCTGCTGGCTCGTGACTGTAGATGGAAGGGTCTGTCAGCCCACACCGAAAGCCCCCATTTTCACAGATTTATAACTTTAATAATCCAGATGCACTCATTGGAAGTATTTAATATGCAGTAGGTAGCACCTTAACTAATTAATCTGCATATGAAGGGTTTTCTGATGTATTTAATAAGAAGTGTAGAAGCTCTTCAAGCATTAAACTAGAGTTGACATTTTATTTCATTTATTTTCCATGTCAAAAAATCCACTCTTATAATGGACCTGAAGTCTGTAACAAATGATACATTGGGCTTATAATCTTAAGTCTTCTAGGTGGTTTGTATTTTGAGGTGCAAAAAAATGCTGCAGACCTAGAAATGTATATATTTAGCAGGTATTTGAAAGATAACAAGCATTATTTATAACTGAGGAGTATTACAATTACTAAGGAAAATGCTCTGGTAACTTGTATACATTTTTGCAGGTACAAACTCAAAAGTATGTAAGCATTACATAATGTGACAGTTGTGTAATTTATGTAATCTGATGCATGAATCAGAATTTTTATATATGATTATCAGTTTATTGTAGTTAATTAAAGTGTTTAATCTTGATCTGGTTGTCATAATTTCTTACTGTAGATAGCACAGCATGAATATGCATTTGTCCATGAGCCCTTCTTGTCTTCTGAAACTGCAGTACTTGGATGCCTTATCATTTGATGTGTCGCAACAAGGATTCTATAATACCTGCAGACTCATTTCACTATGAAAATAGTTTTGAAAAGTCTTTGAAAGAGTGGCTTATACCTCAGCGTGGACACTGTTTAGCAGCCCTTCATATATAAATACATCATCCCCTCACAGGAACAGAACCTAACAATTTGGTGGAAAATTACATCTTAAGTGTTTGTATAGAATCTGAGACCTGTACTGAGTGCCTTCTCTTTATGCATTATCTCATTGTTCTTCACAACAGCCTTCTCAGGTAAGGACTGTACAAGCTTTCAGAGGACATCGAAGCCAATTAACAGAATATCGGCTTCTGGAGCTCAACAGTAGACTAGAGTTGGCCGTCCCATAGCACTTCTCACCACTGTTTCTGGTCTAGGTCTTGGCAGAGACCACTAACTCCCGCCTCCTTCCAGCCCTCTCAGCCTGCAGTGCAGGAATACAGCAGCTGTCCATCCCAGATGCCATCTGAGGGCAGCAGGAGTCAAGGGCGTGGGGCGGTGGAGGGTGTGGCAGTATGTTCAGCGGTTGTATTCTAGATGAGACGTGATTTACACGTCGTAGTTGTGAAGGTAAGGAATACACACTTGCAACAAGGGAGTTCTCTGCAGACAGAATACCTTCCTCAACCCTAGTTGTCCTCAGTTTTAGAGGTCCATTTAATGTATCCCATCACCTCCCCTAGTATTTCTCTAGGTGGTTCCCCTTTCTGCCTGTCCCTAGCACTCACATTTATTTTCCTTAGTCTACTGAGACAAAGATACTTGGTGTAATTTAGGAGTAGAGAGTTGTTATTCTGTTAAAGTGGCTATTTTCCATGTAGGTTTGCTCTATGGCAGTGCCTCTCAGAAATGTTTTTGTTCAGTTTTTCAAGTAATAAGCTTGTAGGATGCCCAGCAGTCTACATTTTCCCCTAAGTGATTTTACATGATAACACAAATGTCATATTTTCACATTTTTATGATTATACAAATGTTTACAAGCCATGTTGTTATATACCTATAAATACATGAACTAGAAGTGCTTGATTTTGTTCTTACACCCCTAAAATTTGATTCTTGAAATTTCAAGGGTTTCATCATCCGTTAGACATACTCGTCGGATGTATCCTAGGAAGCTAAATTCTCTCTCAGAGGTATTCAAGGGTGTGTTGTCAAGTGTGAGATATGGTCCACTTTTTTAATAATGTTAGAACTAAAGTTTGAAAATGATTTAAAAACAACTGGAGGAGAATCTAGTTGGAAGATGGTCACTATTGCAATGTCACATTCTCTTGTGCTCTGGTGAGTGACAGAAAAGTGCATGAGACAGAGATTATGGTTATTTACAGTTCCCAGCAAACTTTCATTTATACCACCACCTTGGTGCAGGGCTTGTAAACTGGAATGTTTATAGAGCCGGATAGGTGCGGTGGTGGAGAAGGCAGGCCAGGGGCAGGAGAGGAGGGGTCACTGGGGACAGTGGCGATGTGGGAGAGCTGAACTGCTCAGCTCCAGCTCATGGTGGCCAGATAGAAATGAACATGAGGCCAGGGTTGCTAAACCTGGTCATCTCAGTGACTGAAAATACACATTTTTATGTGAAATATGATGTCCAAATGTTAGGAACTGGTTCTTTAAAAACTGCAGGCCACTAGTACACAGTCTCTTGCTAAGTGAATCTCTTATTTATTTTTTTTTTAATGTACTGCACCAGCATGAGTGAAGTCTTAGTTCCCTTCCTGGACTTGACCCGGTGCCCCCCGCGTTAGAAACAGAGAGTCTTAACCACTGGATCTCCGGGGAAGTCCAGTGTGTCCCTGTTTCAGACGTACCACTATCATTACCATCATCAGAACAGTGCGGAGTGTACTTGTTTACTTCATGCACAGATGATCTTGTTTAATCAAAACCTGACTTGGCCAAGGGGCATGCAGGGCCCCTGTGGTGTGGAACTGCAGCTCAAGACTCGGGTGGGACGTGGGAGGTAACTTCCAGTGACTGTAAAGTTTCAGTTACATAAGATGAGTCAGTTCTAGAGATCTGCTGTGGAGCGTGGTACCTCCAGTTAACAATACGGTATTGTGCACATAGAATCTGTTAAGAGGGCAGAGCTCATGTGAGATGTTCTTACAGCAATAAAGAAAAAGCCTTTCTCAGGTACATCTGCCCCTGAGCCTGGCAGTACAGGTAATTGGACTGACAGTCCACGGATTGCTGCTCCGGTGATTAGAGCCTTCCAGAATGTTACCTAGGGGCTGACACACACCCCTTTGTGGTAGCTGTGACTTTTCAGTGTCATGTATGCTGGTCTTGCCTTTTGGTAAAAACTGTAAGTATCCCAGCGGTCAGTTTAGCATATAATACTGTCCTGTGTTAAGGTCATATCGCATATGGTATGTAACAGCTTCCAGTCATCTAAAGTCAGTGTGGTTGTATGTGATGTGTTTTGGGGATGTAAAATACATTTGTCTGTTGAAATACAGTGGTCCTTGATTCCATAGTCTCTTTGATTTTGTACATCAGCCATTTAAAATTCTGCTGTACTTTTAAAGGAGTTGGCCAACCAGATCTGGAAAGCTGGTTGGTGAGATCACTAGTTCTCAAAGTGGTGTCCCCAGAGCAGCATGGCAGTAGCACCTGGGCACTTGGAAGAAGACAGAGTCTCAGGCCCAATTCCACACCCACTTCATTAGAAACTCTGGGGACAGGACCTAGAAAGCTGTATTAACAAGAACTGCAGGTGGTTCAAATGCATATTCAAATCTGAGTACCACTGAGATAGAGACTCCCTTCTTAGTTTAATGTATTTTAGAGATTTTTTTTTTTTNCTGTTGCTTCCTTACCTGCATACAGATTTCTCAAGAGGCAGGTCAGGTGGTCTGGTATTCCCATCTCTTTCAGATTTTCCACAGTTTATTGTGATCCACACAGTCAAAGGCTTTGGCATAGTCAATAAAGCAGAAATAGATGTTTTTCTGGAACTCTGTTTGCTTTTTCCATGTATACCAACATGAATTTTTCAGGATGTTGACTGCAACACTCTTGATAATGACAAAATACTAGAAATTGGCTGCTAGTCAAACACGTGATGGTGTCTAATGGAATACTATGTAGCAAGTAAAAAGCATGATATCCTTGCATAAGCTGGTGTGCCAAAATACCCAATTACTTTGTGAAGTGGTAGGAAAAAAGCAACAGAAAATTATAGAGAGCACTAGTAATCTGCATTTTAAAATATGTATGGGTAGGTATGCATATGTAGAAACATTTCTGGAAGAATGTTGATGGTAATTACTTCTGAAGAATACAATTGGGTTTGCATAGGAGACAGATTAGTTTCTCAGAAATCCTTTTTGCTTTTAGTTTTCTATGCATGTGCCATTTTCAGAATTAAATAAGATACATCTTTTGATTAATTTAGGAATATTTGACTATTAGCCTGATTGGTGGAGAGGGCAATGGCACCCCACTCCAGTACTCTTGCCTGGAAAATCCCATGGATGGAGGAGCCTGTTAGGCTATAGTCCAAGGGGTCNTGCTTTTAGTTTTCTATGCATGTGCCATTTTCAGAATTAAATAAGATACATCTTTTGATTAATTTAGGAATATTTGACTATTAGCCTGATTGGTGGAGAGGGCAATGGCACCCCACTCCAGTACTCTTGCCTGGAAAATCCCATGGATGGAGGAGCCTGTTAGGCTATAGTCCAAGGGGTCGCTAAGAATCGGACACGACTGAGCGACTTCACTTTCACTTCTCACTTTCATGCATTGGAGAAGGAAATGGCAATTCACTCCAGTGTTCTTGCCTGGAGAATCCCAGGGATGGGGGAGCCTGGTGGGCTACCGTCTATGGGGTTGCACAGAGTTGGATACGACTGAAGCAACTTAGCAGCAGCAGCAGCAGCAGCAGAGCCCCAGATAAACCACTACCCTGCTGAAGTGAGTGGTTCACCATCTGGTCAAGTCAGACTCCTCCAGTTGCAAAGCCACCACCAGCTTTCTCACATCTGGCATCCAGAACACATGGGGCCCTTCCTGTCAAGCACAGAATCCCTGTGACCCAGGCTCTCCGTGAAGATTGATGCTGCTTCTGCTGGAGAACCACAGGAAGATGCTGCTCATCGTGTTTCTTATGATACATTTCTGGTAGAATTCAGTCCAGGAATCTCTTTTTCAATTTTCTATAGGAACTGGACTGTGAAGTCCTAGAACTGTCTTTCTTTACCATGTTGCTTTCTTTGCCTGGAATTTTAGCATCAAAATCAGTGTTCCATTCATAGCTGGCTTTTTAACAACTATTTTAAAGATCTGCCTGTGACTAAGATAATTATTGAAAATCCTTTTTTTTTTTTTTTGGTGAAACCATGACATCAATGTAAGTTGTAAAGAAATGAACAGGCTTAATGCTACTCTGACTATGATCTTTTCTGTCCTGTAGGTGAGATGAAACTTTTAAGGTGTGTTTTCCTTCAAGGAAAGACAGTATCACCTGCATAGAACTCTTGCCAAAGATAATTTAATTTTAATCTGATCATGATAAAGCAATCAGACAAATCCACAACATAGTTCATTCTAGTCAGTTATCTTTTAAAACCTCAGTGTTATGAAAAACAATAGACAACAACAACAAACTTGCTCCAAATTAAAACTTGCTCCTGAAATAAAACCAAATGTATTGGACAATATTACTGCCCACATACAAGATTCTGGATTAGGGAAGAATAGCCAAAAAAAGATATTTGAGGGACAGTTGAGAATATTAAATATGAACTATATATTAAATAAAATTAATGTTAATTTTCCCAGGTATATTTATAGTTATGGCCTATTATTAGGAGATACATGTTAAAACATTTGAAAATGAAGCATTTTGGTGTTTGCAACTTATTTTCAAATGACAGGGAAAAGGTTACAGTTAGATAGCTAAAAGTAAATGTAGTAAGACGCTGACAATTGTAAATCTAGGTGAAGGATATTTGAGTAAAAAGTGCATTTTTCTTTCAACTCTTCCAAGAGAGTTTGAAATTTTTCAATAAAAAAAATGGAGACAAAAAAAATCTAATTTGACTTTCATAAAATTATACTGCATGAGAAACATTCACAGAAAGAACAGACTAGTGTTTGTCAAGGCGGAGGGCGGGAGGAGAGGGGATAGAATGCGAGTTTGGGGTTAGCGGATGCAAACTATTATATATAGAGAATGGATAAACAACAAAGTCCTGCTGTATAGTACAGGGAACTATGTTCAGTCTATCCCTAGATAAGTCATAATGGAAAAGAACATAAAAGAATCTATATGTATCTACATATACAAATCACTTTGCTGTACAGTAGAAATGTACACACTGTAAATCAACAATATCTCAATTTTTAAAAAATCATACTGTTCGTAAACAGATAGTTAGAGCCAAAAAAAAAAAAAGGAGAAAAAGACTTTTTTAGGTTAGACTCCTGTACTTTGTGCCATCTCCTGGCCTGACGTTTATCCCTTCTTATTCCCAGTCGAGGACATTCTCCCTGTCCTTCCTAGTTCGTTTGCCCTCTCTTGACTGCCCTCTCTTGACTGACGGCAGACTGCCTGATGGCCAGTGCCCGCCCCTCCGCGGCTTCCATTTCTGCCCTCTGGTTTCTGCCAGCTTCCTTGACCTGCCTCCTTTACACCTCATCCTGCTAGAGAGTGTTTCCATCAGGGTCCCAGGTGGCTTGTTTTTCTCAACCTTTGCCCCATCCCCCCTTGGCTCCCCAGGTGTCTCTGCTTTCAGACCCCTCCCTCTCCCCCTCCTTTGTCTAATTAAATGAAGCGGTGCCACCTGGCCAAGCCTTCCTTCCTGGCCTCTTTGGGTGGGTTTTTCCTTTTTGCCCCTCGGGGGCTGTCATGAATTTCTTGTCAGCATCCTTGGCCTTTCCCACCCTCCCTTCCCCTGAGTTGGCTCTGTGGCTGCCCCAAGGCGTCCAGTTAGCTGTGATGGAACGTGCTGATGGCCTTTTCAGAAATCAGAAGGACCCAGTTGGGCCTGCCCTATGCCTTTCCAGACAGAGATTCCAAACAGGAGTGCCTGGCTTTGGCTCTTCTTCCCTGGAGCTGGGGTGTGTGTGTGTGTGTGTGTAAATGGTGTTTTTGCCTCTTCTTCCGTGTGTGTGTGTCTGTGTGTGTGNCTCCCTCTCCCCCTCCTTTGTCTAATTAAATGAAGCGGTGCCACCTGGCCAAGCCTTCCTTCCTGGCCTCTTTGGGTGGGTTTTTCCTTTTTGCCCCTCGGGGGCTGTCATGAATTTCTTGTCAGCATCCTTGGCCTTTCCCACCCTCCCTTCCCCTGAGTTGGCTCTGTGGCTGCCCCAAGGCGTCCAGTTAGCTGTGATGGAACGTGCTGATGGCCTTTTCAGAAATCAGAAGGACCCAGTTGGGCCTGCCCTATGCCTTTCCAGACAGAGATTCCAAACAGGAGTGCCTGGCTTTGGCTCTTCTTCCCTGGAGCTGGTGTGGGTGTGTGTGTGTGTGTAAATGGTGTTTTTGCCTCTTCTTCCCTGTGTGTGTGTGTGTGTGTGTGTGTGTGTGTGTGTAAATGGTTTCTTTGCCTCTTCTTCCCTGGGGGCCCTCCTGCCCTTTCTCACCTTGGTGTTGACCTTATCACTTTCACACTTTGAAATTTAATACCAAAACTTTTCTGTCATTCTGCTGGAATCCCCAGGATCCCCCAAAGAACACCCTCAAACAAATAAATCTTAAATAGTCAAGGCTAGTTTAATGACTTACATTCTGGGTCCATTAAAGCAAGGAAGCACACTTAGGGATCACCTCTTACCTGTATTTCACAGATTTGAGTTCTGATCTGGCCAGTGGGGTTGGCTGCTGCTGCTGCTAAGTCACTTCAGTCGTGTCCGACTCTATGCAACCCCATAGACGGCAGCCCACCAGGCTCCCCCGTCTCTGGTATTCTCCAGGCAAGAACACTGGAGTGGGTTGCCATTTCCTTCTCCAATGCATGAAAGTGAAAAGTGAAAGTGAAGTCGCTCAGTCGTGTCCGATTCTTTGCGACCCCATAGACTGCAGCCCACCCAGCTCCTCTGTCCATGGGATTTTCCAGGCAAGAGTACTGGAGTGGGGTGCCACTGCCTTCTCCGAGGAGGGGTTGGATTTTAGTATAAAGTGTATTGTGAAGAGAAATAAAAGCTGAAAAATGTGAGGACCAAGAGACAGCCATGCTTTGGACCAGAATGTGCAATCTACAACTTACTGCTGACCTTGGTGAAATACTTCAGCACTAAACACAGAATACAAGTAACAAGGTAGCAGTCACTGCCTTCTTCTCTTGACTCTTGGCTTATTCTTCCTGGAAGTTCCCTACAGTTGAGAAGCAGAGATGATGAAAGATGGACAGAGGATCTGAAAAACTGAGTTCTAGCTCTGATCTGGTCACTGATGAGCTTTGTAATTTTGTTCAAGTTCCTAACCTTGATTGCTTCTATTTCCCCATTTCATAAATCGAGGATGGGGGTTGGAGGGCTAATAGGTTTGATGATCCCCATGCTTGAAAACTGCACATCTAAAGTTTTACATTCTTCGGCTCTATTTTTTACAAAATGGCTTCTAAACATCCAGAGGAGTAGTTGGATGTAATTCGAGTAGCTCAGTTCTGAGCCATCAATCCTGATCTGAACCCAGGGCTAAGATGATACAAAAGGAACTGTGCGAAAATTAAAGACCACAGTGTTGGGGAGACACCTGCAGAACACTGACACCCAGGTGTCTTCCGTACTGATCTGAACCTCCCGGGAGCCACTCTGCAAAAAATGCCCTTGGATGCCCAGGCCTGCACGTCTGCATTCTATACCACAGAGCCCTCCTTGGTGTCATCACCTCTCCTTAAGTGTTTGACAATGGTGACTTTGATCTGAGCGGAAATCCCAAATCAAAGTGATCGTTTGTTTAATTCTTGTCACAATCCGGAAATTCTAAAACCCCAAACAGAATAGAAAACACTATAACAAGGATTCTTCTTCCTAGCCAATTAAGGTCATTAAGAACATCGTCCTGATTCAAGTAGCTATGCTTAGAACTCCCGAGTTTCCCTAGCAACAGCTTAGAGAGAGAGTATACTAAGTCATAAACAGAACTGAAGGAAAATGAAAATATATGAGTGAAAGTATGACCGAGCAATTCCTTTGACGATAACATGATTCAATCTAAAGAGAAGGCAGATTTTAAAAACGGATCTAAAGAAGGAGATGAATTTTTAATTTGGAGGGGTATTTGCTAATACATATTCCAGTTACCACAATAAGAATAGAGTAGTGAAGTCCATGTAGTTTTAAAACCACAAATTCCCATGGCTGCGGTCCAGTCCGTGGGGTCTCAAAAAGAGCTGGTCTTTAGCTACTAAACAACAACTAGGCATTCACTTCCACAGTGTATGTCTGTATTGGTTGTTTAGTCACCAAGTCGTGTTTGACTCTTTTTGAGCCCCCATGGATTGCAGCCCTCCAGGCCTCTCTGTCCATGAGATTTCCCAGGCAAGAATACTGGAGTGGGTTACTGTTTTCTTCTCCAGGGAATCTTCCCGACCCAGGGATCAAACCTGAGTCACCTGCATTGGCCGGTGCATTCCTTACCACTGAGCCACCAGGAAAGCCTGTATGTCTCGGTAAAGGGGCAACAATTCCCACTCTGCTTCCAGAAGGATAAAGGCCTTCGGAAAACCTCCAGCTTCTCTCCACCCCATTCCCTGCCAAAAAATGGACGTGGCTTACCTGATAGAGGGTTTGGGAAAAGAGCCGCACCTCCTCGGCTCCAGCGAGTTTCTGGGGGGCAGTGAACTTACAGGCTCTCAGTTGTAGGGGGACCTCCTGTTGGCCGGAGCTGAGTGGCCAACTCCATCTAATTCAGGGTGAAGGATTCAGAAGTCCACTCTGTATTCACAATGCTGCCAGGCCCTCTAATTTAGCTTTATCTTGAACAGAGCTGGTATTTTTGTCTCCAGCTGTCTGACTCTTCTGTGCATCTCAGGTAGAGAGGAAGATGTTATTTATTGTGGTAGCTGCAATTTCAGTAAGTTACCTCCTGGCAGACAGGCTCATTTCCAGGAACTGAGTCTATAAAGAAGGCTAAGTTTTGGTCTCTGTCCTGAGAAATCTAGAGTCTAGGATTACCAAAGTCAATTTCATTAGTTTTAACTGCAGCCAGGGTCTTCTCTCATTCTTTTTTTTTTTTTTTTTTTAATCTCTTTGGGTGTTATCATTCTGTCCTATAAATAAGTAAATGGCAGTTGTGTTTCTAATGTGAATTATGATTCAGCTATTTTGGTCCTTTTTGTATTACTGTTGGGTTTTAACAGCTCACATAGAACAAATTTGATTGTGTTTATATTTAAACCTTCTTAACAAGGAAAACAGAAGGATTAGATTTAATAAAAACAGGAGCAGCATTCTGAATGTGTTTAAACAAGTTTTCCCCGCTGATAAATAGAACGATTGAGTATCATTTTCAACTAGGCTGACAAGGAAAAAGTCATCAGTTCTCCTGAAGAATTTGTACAATGCTTCAGGCAAGTTACAGCTGGATCCTCTTAAAGAAATCAATCTTTCCTAGAAAATGACTCATAAGACCATTTAAATCTATGAAGCTTTTCAGTAAATTTATTCAATTAAAAGGACTTTCAATATTTTAGAAAATATTAAATTATCCATAATATTCTCACAACGGCAGAATGGAAAACAAAACATAGCATACACTCGAGAGCCCAGCTCCGGAACTGACAGCGTGTGTGTCAGNAGCGGCGGCGGGCGCTGGCCGACAGAGCGGCCGCCTTGCATGGGCTGGGCCCCCGCGCCGCCCCGCCTGCTCCACGCGCGCGGCGGCCGCGGCGCCATACGCGCCGCCCGGGCCCGGGCAACCCCGGGAACCCCGGTCCGGGGCCTGCGGCCTGCGCCGCCTCGGCTGCCCGGAGCCCCGCGCGCCCCACCGTCCAAGACCGACGGCGTTCGGGCGGAGAGCGAGCGAGGGCTGCCGTTTGGGGCGGGGTGCCCGCCGGGCCCGCGCGGTCGCTCGGTGTCCCGGGCCGGTGTGCGGGCGCCTGAGCGGCGGCTAGTTCAGACGAGCCTTGCTCCTTGCAGCCGGCAGGCCCCGGCCAGCCCCGGCGCTGGCGGGTGCCGGCCGAGCTGGACGAAGTTGCCCCGCGCGCTCCGGATACGCACCTGCCGGCGTCTCAGGCGCCCCGGACGGCGGGAGACACCCCCGAGCTGCGCGCCCTGCTCCCGGCAAAGCTCACCTGCCCAGCTCTGGGAGCCCCAGAGCTGGCCTGCGCGGGGCCCCGGGCGCGCGCCATGGCCCGCTGGTAATGGACGGAGCGGAGAAGACTCGGCCCGGCCGCGTCCGTGTTCGTTCGAGGGTCTAAAGTCCCTGGAGGATGACCTAGCACTTCCTGGCCCCACCGGCCTCCCGAAGGCCCCCGTGGACGCGCTTGCCCGCCCCGAAGCTCAGAGGTCGGGCGGCCCCCAAACTTGGGACGCTGCGCACGCCCGCCAGCCTTCAGACAAGTCTCGCGTTGACTGATGGAAGTTACTTTGCTGCGTTAATGCTGACAAATTTACTTATCATTCATGATAATCACTCCTGCTGCTTTAGGGGAAAATGTTTTTCAATACCAAACTATTGGGGGATATATTATGCCACACAGAAAGGAGGGGATAAAAAGCAACTTCTATAATGACAGAGTGGCATCAGTCAAGACTCTGGACTAGATAATAATAATATGCTCTTATTAGAGTAACTTCTCTGTGACCATAGTGCATTTCATCTCAAATTGGGAGTGACTCTTTTTTAAGTCCCTTGAAAAAGTTCATTTTAGAGACTATGCTTTGGACTTCTACTTACGTAACTTTCATTCTTCTTTGAATTTAACAAAACGTCATAGTAGCAAGTATGTCTTATGATTCCCACCCAAGAAGTACATTCTAGTGATTGGAATACAGAACTGAATAGATGGGGGAATACAATGGCTAGAAAGGCAGTTCTCATCCATCCCGCCTTGGCAGCAGGTGGAATTCACAATTTCAGAGGTACAGTCAGATTTTGACTTTGCCTTTTGTTGTGTAGTGAGTCAACTATAAAGTGGCAGAGAATCACCTAGCTTTTGTGTCTGAGGATGAACACAGAGTTTTAAAGTCTGTTGAGGTTCCCAAGATAAATTGTTTGTGTTAGTTCTGGAAGTACCCACTGGACTCAGAGCAGTGAAGTTTCATTTTCCATTAGCCTTGGTGATGCCAAGTGTTGGCGAGGATGTAGGAATATATACCTTCCTACCCTGCCTGTGAGCCTGGAAGGCAGGATGGTGCACAATAAGCCTGCATATCTTGCTCTTGTTCAGTCACTAAATCGTGTCCAACTCTGCGACCCCATAGACTACAACACACCAGGCTTCCCTGTCCTTCACTATCTCCTGGAATTTGCTCAAATTTATGTCCACTGAGTTGGGGATGCTATCTAATCCTCTTATTTTCTGCCACCCTCTTCTCCTTTTGCCTTCAATCTTTCCCAGCATCAGCCTTTTCCAATGAGTCGGCTCTTCGCATCAGGTGGCCAAAGTATTGCAATTTCAGCTTCAGCATCAGTCCTTCCAATGAATATTCAGGGTTGATTTCTTTTAGGATTGACTGATTTGATCTTGCTGTCCAAGGGACTCTCAAGAGTCTTCTCCAGCACCACAATTTGAAAGCATCAATTCTTCAGCTCTTAGCCTTCTTAAGAGTCCATTTCTCACATCCATACATGACTACTGGGAAACCATAGCTTTGACTATACAGACCCTGTTGGCAAAATGATGTCTTTGCTTTTTAATACATTGTCTAGGTTTGTCATGGCTTTCCTTCCAAGGAGCATGCATCTTTTCATTTCACAGCTGCAAGCACTGTGTGCAGTGATTTTGCAGCCCAAGAAAATAAAGTCTGTGAGTGCTTCAACTTTGTCCCTTTCTATTTGCCATGAAATAATGGGACCGGATGTCACGATCTTAGTTTTTTGAAGGTTGAGTTTTAAGCCAGCTTTTCCACTCTCTTCTTTCACCCTCAACAAGTGGTTTTTTAGCTACGACTCAGCAGTTCTGCCTTTCAGGGTGTATTCCAAGCAGCTGCTCACACAGGTTTCTCACAAGACTGGTACAAGGACATTTATTGCAGCATTGTTTCTCATAGTGGAACTATGAAGCAACTGGAAAGTGGGTATAGGGGTGGGGGGACCACAGATGCTATGCAGTGGTTCGGAATAACAGAATAGTTGTCTGCACTGTAACATGGATCGACTTGAAAAACATAATCCTGATAAATAGCAAGGCACAGAGTAACATCTATATAAAACCACTATTTATTTAAATCAGCAGTATTTACATGCTAAACAGTATGCATTTTACAAGAACATGTACAAACAAAAGTTTTGAGTCAGTTGGAGGGACTGGATGTGGTAGCAGTGGACAGTGGGAGCAGAGAATAAAGAATAAACAGTGTAATTTTAAAATATGAAATAAGGGGTCACACGTGGAACAATAAATAATGTATGGCGTAATGGTGTACTATTAACTGAGAGTGATGAACTCAGATCATTGCATGTCAAGTATTGACCTTCCCCTAACTGTAGTGCGCATTCGTGCGCACACACACACCACACACACACACAGGACTGCAAGGTGGTGACAGATGGGTTAAATCAGGCCCTCAGTTATATTTTGTTTGGCCTATGCAAAGTTGTCAAGATTTAAAAATCCAATTTTTCAACTACTTTTAGAAGACCTAGCCAGCTTGGGCTGAAGGTCTCAACACCCAGCTGTGCCTGGCAACTGCGCTATCTAAACGGACATGTACAGCCCTCATCCCACCCCGTCTCTGACCGAGGATGAGGCTCAGCTCACACTTACCTGGCGTTTTGTGCCAAACCAGCTGCTGCTCCCATTTTGTTTCGTGTCCAGGCCTTGAGTTGGTGCTGACTGACACAGACATCAGCTGCCCACCCGGTCCACTCTCCTGCCACACCCTCTCAGAAGCTTGGTTCAATCGGACCAAATAAACACAAATAATTTGAACATGTCAAAAGTTGCTACAAGGGAAAAAGTTAAAAATAATAATTCCAGGACTTCCCTGGTGCTTCCGCTTCTGGGGACATGGGTCTGATCCCTGATCAGGGAACTAAGAGCCTGTGGGCAGCAGGGCCAAACAAGAAAAATAATAGTTCCGTGCCCTGCTTGCACACTGCAGAACCCTCCTTAGGCTAGAGGCCTCTTCTGTTTCTTTCTTCTGAAATGTATCTCCATGTCTCTCCATTAAACGCATAGTGCATCCCATTGGATCATGATTTTTAGGCATTTTTCTATTAATTTTCTCCTCTGCAAGATAAGATTAAGTTTATCTCATACTTACTCCCACTCTCCTCCCTCCCTTCTACCTATCCTTGAAATACAAGTATACCACAATCTTAGATTAAATCCTGATTGAATGTGTTAGTTAGGGTTATTCTGTAAATCTTAGATTAGTGGGTCCTGGAGCCACACTTCTGGGTTCAAAACGAGTTCTGCCCCTCAGGGGCTGTGTGAGCTGGGCAGTAGCATATTTCATCTTTCAGAGCCTCATAGAGCCTGCTTATTATCATAAGACTTGAGTGAGTTAGCACATGTAAGGTGCACAGGACATAGTTGGCTCTTTCTTTTTTTAACTCTTTTTGGCAGTCTCTCTTTTAAGTGGAATGTTTACAGCATTAACATTTAGGGGCTTCCCTGGTGGTTCAGTGGCGAAGAATCCACCTGCCCATGCAGTAGACATGGACTTGATCCCTGATCCGGGAAGATCCCAACTGACTTGGAGCAACTAAGCCCTAGTACCACAACTACTGAGCCTGTGCTCTAGAGCCTTGGAGCCAAAGCTACTGAGCCTGCATACCCTAGAGACTGTGCTCCACAGCAAGAGAAACTACTGCAATGAGAAGCCCAGGCACCGAAATTAGAGAGTAGCCCCCACTTGCCACAACTAGAGAAAACCCCTTGCAGCCGTGAAGACCCAGCAAAAATAAATAAATCAGTAATTAAAAAATAAGCAAACAAAACCACAAAAATAATATTTAAAAAAACATTAGACTTTAATGTAAATAGCAGTAGGCTTGAAATTAGGTCTTTTATTTTCTACTTTATTTGTTCCCTAATTGTCACCTCCCTCTTTTTTACTTCAGTTTCTCCCTGCCTTCTTTTGATTTACTTAAATATTTTTGAGAATTCCCTTTTATTAACTAGTGTATAGTTATATAACTATAGTTAATGACTATAGTCTGTTAATTCTAGCTATAACTGCATTTTTTAAATGATTGCTTTAAAGATTACAAAATCCATTTTTTATTTTTTGCAGTCTACCAAGCGTTACTATTGTGCAGTTACATATAAAATATGAAAATCTTACTTACAGAGCATTTTATGTTAGTTTCTACCTAACTGCCAACCTGTAAGCTATAATTTTCATGTTTTATGTTTGTATACATTGTAAACTGCAATATTATATTCTGCTTTTAAAATTCATATGCATTTTAAGAAAATGAAGAGAAAAACTAACTTTAGTACTTTAAATGCTTTGTGTTTCTTCCTGAGGACCCAACTCTCCTTCTAATTTGTCCATTTCTCTTGAAGAACTTCCAGTAGAATTATTATAAGTACTTCAAAACAAGTATGAAATGTTTGCATACAATATTGTCATAGATCCTTGAGAGTAAGTCCTTGATGAATCTGTTCTTTAGAATGAGCTCACAATTTTCTATATTTTTGACCTTACCATTTTCTTAGTCAAAAGCTACTGTGCTTTGTCAGCTTTATTAATGCTTCGTAGAGTCACCCATATTTGTGAGTAGAGCCATTTCTAGGATTGTACAATCATTTGTGAAGCAAATGTCTGTAGACCCACTACGTGGACCGCATGCTAGTAGACTTTGAGGTTTTACTGGTAGAGATGAGAGCAAAGTCCTTGTTCTCATGGGGCTTCCAGTGTGGGGCTGTGGGGTCTGGCATTGAGCAAACAATCAGATAGCTGGGTACGCGGTTATAAGCTGTAGTACATTTGGAAAGGAAAAGAATGAACCTCTGTAAGTCAGTAAAGTCAGACAATCTACTTAAGACCAGGAATCTGGAAGGGCTTCCCTGGGTGGTGACCTCTATGTGGGTTCTGAAGATGGGAGACAGCTCGTTGATGGGAGAAGGACAGAGGGAACAGCAAAGCAAAGGCTCAGGGCAGAACAAGAGTGTGACAAACCCTCTTATTCAGCGCTTTGGGTGGGGTGAAGGCAACTGGTTGAGACTCGTAGAGACAGCCACTTGGAGAGGAGGAGCTCACAGCCCCGCCTTTCTTCCCAGGTTGCCCTTGGTAACTGCATTTGTCACTCAAAGTCATTCTTGATCATCTCATGCCTGGATCGCATTAGGGTAATCAGTGAGAAGAGCGGAAAGGTACGGTTTGAGGGGACAGTGGATTTGACTTGCCCCCATGCCTTTCTAGGGAACTGTTGTTTAGTCACTAAGTCGTGTCCAACTCTTTTGCCACATCTGACGGCCGCCCATCAGGCTCCTCTGTCCATGGGATTTCCCAGGCAACAATACTGGAATGGGTTACCATTTCCTCCTCCAGGGGATGTTCCTGACCCAGGGATGGAACCCGACTGTCCTGCATTGTCAGGTGGATTCTTTACCACTGAGCCACCAGGAAGCCCTCCTAGGGAACACCTACTTTGAAAAATTACTTCTAAAATGAGAGATGCTTTCGCTGCAATATACTGCTGTTGGTTGCTATTCAGTGAAGCAAAGTAACCCCAAAGGCTCATCAAAGGCCATGAAGACATGAGGTGTGATTCTGCCAACCTGTTCGGTGGTGGGCAAGACTGGCCAAATCTTGCAATGAAACCTTCCTTCCAAGTGACCTTGGGCAAATTCCTCCTTAAAGAGAAGTTGTCATCAGTGCGCATTAGCCAGGCCCCTGGGTGGGTTTCACAGAACCCATTTCTAGACCACAGAGACAACCCTGACAACCTCACGTCTATCAGCAACAGATAAGAACACTTCAGAGACAAATGTCAAAGTATTTGATAGGAAATTCTAAGGTGTTAGTACCCAGTGAAAGCCTATCTTTTGCTCTGTCTTAAAAGCCACAGTAAAATGGGCCAGGAATTTAGCAAGTTTTCTTTATTTTTATTTGTAGGTATGCAAACAGGCGCCAGCCACCCCTGGGAAATTGATGTCATTGAACAGCTGTACTCACCTTCCTTTTAAAAATAAGTAAGCAAATCAAATCCTGAAAGCAAAACTCTTCCCCAGGTTATCTCTTTTATCTCTCAGCACCCTCCTTTGTCGAACTTTCCTTCAGATGTGACAAGTTACATTTATCAGGGTCTCAGTGGGGCTTTTATTCACACAGGTTTTATTATTTATTTGACTTTTGCTTTTCTTCTGACTCTCTGCTTTTCCAAAGTTTCTCTGTAACCTTTGCTTTGGCCCCAGCATCGCAAGCTTCCTTCTGATTCCCCCTTGCCTGGGATTACTCCGTGTTTTCTATTCTATTGAGTTCAGTCTTTACTTCTCTTTCCTCCTCACCTTCTGACCTGAATTGTCTGCTCTTGTGGGTTTTCCTTTACGCATCTCTTTCTCCTTTGTTTTGCTACTTTATCTTTCTTGCCAGTTTTGCTGTTGGGAAAAGCATCAAGGCTGTGTTAGCATTACTCAACACCAAGTCTAAGAATCTGCCTGCAATGTGGGAGACACGGGTTCAGTCCCTGGGTTGGGAAGATCCTCTGGAGGAAGGCATGGCAACCCACTCTGGAGAACCCCCATGGACAGAGGAGCCTGGTAGGCTACAGTTCATAGGGTCAAAAAGAGTTGGACAGGACTGAAGTGACTTAGCATGCAAGGTCTAATTACTGAATGAAATGTATGATTCCAGACTCTCCTGCTTTGGTCTATGACCTGTATTTTCAGCAAAGTGCAAACCTGCCATATTACCTAGGTAGAAGTTTTTTAAAGGAGATGGTAACCCATCAGCTAAAATAATACTCATTTATTCATTTGTTGAATATTTATTGAGCTGCTATTATATGCTAGGCATGTGGTAATTATTGAGCATAAACTAATGAATAATAATATAAAATAATGAATAATGAAAATAGAGGCTTCCCTGATAGTTCGGTTGGTAAAAAATCTGCCTGCAATGCAGGAGACCCTGGGTCGGAGAGGGGATAGGCTACCCCCTCTAGTATTCTTGGGCTTCCCTTATGGCTCAGCTGGTAAGAATCCACTTGCAATGCAGGAGACCTGAGTTCGATCCCTGGGTTAGGAAGATCCCCTGGAGAAGGGTAAGGCTACCCACTCTAGTAGTCTGGCCTGGAGAATTCCATAGACTGTATAGTCCATGGGGTTGCAAAAAGTCGAACATGACTGAGTGACTTTCACTTTCAAGCTCCTAAGGAGCTTAGCTCGGAATTGATTGAGTCTGTTTGGTGGTACCATGTACACACTGGACTTCAAATAAATCAGCCACCTGTGTGCATTTGGGGAAGTGTTGAGCACATGGTGCCCTGCTATGGTGTCATGAACTCCTGACGTTGTAAGTAATGAGTCTCCTGGGAGAGAAACTGATCCCCCTGGACCTAAGGCTGCCCAAAGGACTGAAGTGCAGTGGCACTATAGGCCAGTGGGCAGTGGTTATGGTGTCTGGCATCAAAAGACCTGGGTTCAAGCCCAGGCTCCCCTACTAACTAGTTGAGTGACCTTGAACTTGTTACTTACATTCTCTAAACCTTGTTTCTCCACAGCGTTTCTGCGTGATGTGAGCACCTTTACAGTTAACGTGCTTAGTTTAGAGCCTTGCACAGAGTCTGTGTCCCATGACTGCTGGCCTTTATTATCTTCTTTTACCATTAATTGAATTACTGAGGGAAGATGGGTAGTTGGGTAGCCCCCCCCCCCCAAATTCGAGTGAAAGTGATGAGCCATGGAAATTCTGAATGCTGGAGAAGCCAGCACAGCGGGCTCTATAGCTAGACAGCATGGATTTGATTCCTGACTCTGATGGTTATTAAGCTGTGTGACCTTGAGCAGTCACTGAGTTTCTCACAGCTTCAGTTTCCTCATCTTTAAAAGGGAGCAATTAGTCACTGTGAGAATGAAATATGTGATACACTTTGAAGAGGGCCTGAGATACAGTCTTTGTAAATGTCAGCTACTGGTGTGGGTGGGACACAGTTGATGGGAGGCAGGGGGTGTGAAGACCAACTCAGAGTAAGATAGGATGGGCTGTTGCCCCCAAGAAACTGGGGCAGGACACGTGTTAGAGTTTCTAATGGTGATGGTTTGGTTTTTCCCATTCCTTCTTGCTCCTGTCTTCTCTAAAATTCTTAAATTACAAACAGTGAAATTTACCTTGAGAGCCACGAGGCAGAGACTGGCAGCCCTCTGGAGCAATCTGCCCCTGCAGATGATGGAGTGTGCAGCCACGCAGAGGAGAAAGGGGTAAAGTGTCTGGGGTGGGAAGCAGGAGGAGACAGGGAGGGAGCAGGTTCACCCCCAATGAACCACTGGACACAAGGTAAGGAGCAGGAACCAAGGGTCAAGGACCTTTTAGTATGTGTTGAGGGTGGTAGATGTAACAAGTAAGAGAAAGGGAACAGGAAGGGACTGGTGGCCACAGGGTCTCAAATTTCACGTGCACAAGTTTGGAGAAAAGCCTGACGTTGAGGTTAGAGCTTCGGCAGGACAGCAAACCACTCGCAGCATAGAATCCTTACCAAGTGATGCCACCTTGGTCAGTTCTGCATGTCGCTGCCTTCTTGGCCATCCATTTTCTGTCTGGGGTTTGCTGTGATGCTAGGGAAGCTGATCCAAACTTCTTACCCCAAGGTGGAGCTCATGACACAGGTGAAATCAGTTCAGCTCAGTCGTGTCTGACTCTTTGTGACCCCAAGGACTGCAGCACGCCAGGCTTCCCTGTCCATCACCAACTCCCGGAATTTACTTACACATATTCATTGAGTCGGTGATGCCATCCAACCATCTCATCCTCGGTCAGCCCTTCCTCCTGCCGCCTGCAATCTTTCCCAGCATTAGGGTCTTTTCAAACGAGTCAGTTCTTCACATCCGTCAGTCACACCTACTTTCATCTTCTACTCTCCCTCCTGTGACTGGTTCTGAAGAAGCCCCAAGCTGGTTCAATAAGGCAATCTCAAGTCTTTGGTTCTAGAACAAATAAATAAGGGAAATAAAAGCGTATATTTACATGAAAGCCTGTACGTGTACACAGCAACTTTATTTGTAATTTCTGAAACTGGAAACAACCCTGATGTCCTTTAACAGGTGAATGGTTAAAAAATGCTAGTATATCCGTATGCTGGCCCACTGCTCAACAATGAAAAGAATGGACCGATACACTCAATAACCTGGACATATCTCCATATGGTTATACTGATTGACAGAAGCCATTCTGGAAAGTTTCCATACTGTAGGAACATATTTATATTCTTGCAATGACAAAGTTATCTAAGCAAAAGAAACCTTAACATGTTTGGTAAGCAAATGGCACCTTTCTTTGTTTTCATCAGTATGTCCACCTCTTTTTTTTTTTTTTTTTAATTTTTTTTTCACCTCTTTTGTTTTTGATGACTGTAATTGGAAGGGTATAGCTAGACATCTGTAATTATCCCATCATTTTATTGGAGGCTCACTCCAACATCTTAAACATTAGTCACTTGGTCATCATTTATAAAGCATTTATTGAACATGATACGTTTGGACTCCATATTTCTCACTATGGATGGATAGGCTAACAAGACTGACATGGTCTTTGTTTCATGCGGCTTACAAACCCACAGATTTCTGTCTTTCCTCAGAATCCTAGATAAACTCGTTGTATGTGGTAGACAATCAACATAATAGCTTGGTAATGAGGATACACCACCTGTGTTTCTGCTGATCCTTCCATGGTAGTCATACTCTGTTCCAAGGGCGTTAAATCTCAGAACTATCTCCTGTGTCCCACCTTGATCCCATTGACTAAACTGCACATAGAATGTCTCAGGGATTTAATCACTGTGCTGGGATGTCAACACATCTGGACGTCCAAGTTTTTCATTTCTTTTAAAGCCAACAGAACAGCTGAGCTCGGTGTACCCAAAGAAAGTGCCAGAAGATATATTCCATCCACTTGAAGTCCTGATGTGGCAGTTTAACGATCTTCTGACATTAAGGAGGTTTTCCCTACGAGGTGGTAATGATACGCCTGATGAAACTGACATCACTTGGAACTCACGTCCCCAACAACAGTATCAGCAGTGGACAACGAGAGAGGACAGCACGACTGAACAACCAAGTTCAGTGGCATTTAGCCAGATCACTTGTAGATTTTGCTGCTGAGTGTTTGAATCCGACTTTGGGAGTGTGTGGCCGGTGGAAGGCATGCTGATTGTAACTGTAACTTTGGCTTCTTTCTGTCACAAACTTGGAGGAAAATTACCTACCCATAATATCGAATTTTACCTACATAATTTCTTCTACGAGCTCTCTGGGCTTGCCTTGTGTTTTTCATGCTTCTTAATTTCACTGAGCCAGAACCATAGGATTGGGGCTAACGTGGATGATGTTTCTGAAGGAAACAGACCACTTATTGGTCCCAGGTGGCCCTGAAGCTTTTGATCCTAATATAACCATTTTTAAAGCAATGCCTGGGACTTGTAAAATTGGTCATTTTATTACAAAAATACATTATTCTTTTGGTTAGAAAATGCCCTCCTTGGGAGTTGCCACCTGATTGGTTGACGATGCAGTCAACTTTTGCAGTCATTTTCTAATCAAGTAATATATCAGGTTTTAAGAACATTTTTGCTCATGTGAGTTAGGGAGAGGAAAATCATTCTTTACATATAGTAAGGTACAACTGAGCACACTTGGACAGGAAAATTACTCAACAAAGCCATAGTTTCATTTTAGGTGGCACTGAAACAGAAATCCACTAGTCATAAATTACTCTAACAATGGTGCCCATGCTTTGCAATTATCTCACCATCTCTCTTGCTACTCACAATGGTTGTGTGGGATGGCTAGGGCAAGAGTCATGGTGCCTGCTGGTCAGAAGAAGAAAACAAAGTTCATGCAACAGAAATGATTAAGTTTTAAGTTTTTTATAACTCTAGACAGTTAATTCTCTAGAGAGAGAGGTGGGTCTAGAATTGATGACTTATGTTCCAATGATGTTGTTTCCAGACCATGTGTTCTGGGCTCTTCTCAAATCCAACAATATTCTAATGCTGGGAGCATCTTGAGAGAAATTTTATGGCCCAAGGATTCATAGATGAGTTGGTCTCTTCCTTGAAAAGATAAGGCATTACGTAATGATACAGGCAAGAAAGAAGCAAAATGGAAAATAAGAAGACCCTTTCATTTACTTTTTTCTCTTCTTTATTTGTTTTGTTGGTTGATGAGAAGGTAATTGAACTTGAAGACACCAGGAATACAGCTTATCACCTGTTATTTTGCTTATGAAGGACTAACATTTTTTAGTGACCAACCCCACTTTATCATCATCTTTTCCAGTGGAAATAATTCTGTTAAGAGCTATCCTTCTCTGTGAGTGCACCTTTATGGAGCGGACCAGAGGGAAAAGTAATTGAATTTAATAAAAGCTGCTCTCAATATAAAGCCACAGGGAAATACATTTAACTTCAAAGCCAAGATGCATGGTTCCTAAATATAATTAATTGCCTGGCTGTTTCTTCCATCAAATCTCAATTTGACAGTAAAGAAGTGAATTCTTTGGCATTTTTTTGTTTTGTTTTATAGCAACATGAATTCTCCATTGAGATAGACTGATAAAAGTCATTCTCAGAAATGTCACTCCTTAGATTTATCAAAGTTGCCATGCCTGTAGCTCCTTGCCCCATCTGTTAAGGAGAGCTGAAAATAAGATTAGATAATCTTAACAGAATTGTCAAAAGGAAACTTTCTCCTCCTTAACCTTCTCCCCACCCCCCTCCTTTTTTAAAAAAACTTTCTTTCGTAAGAAAAATAATCTTCAGAGAAAACTCTTCTCTAAGCAACCCCATTAAGAAGATACTTCTATTTTTGGTGCCCTTGTTTGTAACTGCTAAGGATTAGTTCAACACTTAGGAAGTTTGCTCAGGAGAGTCTGGTAGAATGCCTCTACCTCAACAGATTAAGAAGGAATGAGTGTATATACATCGAAGCTGCTCTCCCAGTTCATCCCAGTCCCCTCTTCTCCCGCCGTGTCCACCTGTCCATTCTCTACGTCTGCATCTCTAGTCCTGCCCTGCGAATAGGTTCATCTGAAGCATTGTCTAGACCTCATATGTATGTGTTAATATACCATACAGTGGAAAGCTGCTGTATAGCACAGGGGCTCAGCTTAGTTCTCTGTGGTGACCTAGATGGGTGGGATCAGGGTGGGTGGGAGGGAAGGAGGCTCAAGAGGGCGAGGATATATGTATACATACAGCTGATTGATGCTTTTGAACTGTGGTGTTGGAGAAGACTCTTGAGAGTCCCTTGGACACAAGGAG